>RJWH01002228.1:0-255171 GCA_004363575.1 Solenodon paradoxus
GTGGTGTGTGTGTGTGTGTGTGGTGTGTGTGTGGTGGGGAGTGAAACAAAGTCATGAGTGCAGAAATGTGAAGCACTTTCAATGCCATGCTGGGAGGTGAGGAGTCTCCTGTAAGACTGCAGCCCTACACACACACACACACACACACACACACACACATTTATATACATGCATATATACATTTATACACACATATACATTCACGTGCAAACACATTTTTTATATATATATATATATATATATATACATACACACATACAAATTTTAAGAAAAAGTGTAAGCTGGAATGAAGCTGAGTAGTCAGGCAGGAAGAGAGAGAAGGAGTAAGCCTTATTATTTATTTTATTTAGTTGTTCATCTTGTTTGTTCCCATGACCCTGGGATGTGAACTTGTGTCCTTGGCATGTGCGTGGACTGTGCCAGCTGCGGGCAGTGGACTGAACCCCTACGCCACCAGATTGTTCCTGCTGTCTGGTTTGAATGATCTGTTACTTAGGAATGGTTCTCATGTTTAAACGTTGAAAAAAATCCAATAAAGAATAATATTTGGTGACACATGAACATGAGATGCAGTTCAAATTTCGTGGTCCATAAATAGCTTTCCTGGCACACGGCCACACTCTGCTGTTTGTTTATTGTCTGTGGTGCTGTTCACACTACAGAGCAGAGTCAGTGGCTGTGGCAGGGACCATATGGCTTGCAAAGTCTAAAATACTTACTCTTTGCCCCTTTCTGCAAAACGTCTGCTACTGCTTGAGTTGAAGGACGGAGAGTGATGTGATCACATTAGAGAGAGCACTTTCACCATTACCAGAGGTGGAAGGGACCTGGATGTTTAGAAATCTAGGTGGAAAGTATTGTTCTCCAAGTAAGGAATTTATTCGGGTCGTCGATTAGTCAGGGTGTGCTAGGTACTGCTGCCATAACAAGCGAGTCTTCAAGTTTTAGCGGTTTTTAACGCTAGAATTTCCTTCAAAATGCATGTCTGTCCTCACGCTGGGAGCCAGGCTGAGTGACAGGCATCTGTCTGCATCATTTCAGCTATTGCAGCAGAAGGAGAGCTAGATGAAGTGGGTGCTGGTTAAACGTTTTGCCTGGGAATGACACACATTGCTTTGACTCAGATTCTGTTAGACAAAGCAGGACTCCACAGGGTAAGGATGCTTAGTTCTCCCAGTGGGTAGGCACCAAGGGTGGCAGCAGAATTAGTGGAGATGAGGAAATGGATCCTTTTGCCATTTCAGAGAGAGGACTGCATTGCAAAGAGGAGGGAGGGAGCAGAGTCTAGGGGATGTCCTTTTCGACGTTGATGACTTGGTGCATCCTCTCAAATTCACTGAGATGAACGACACAAGAGGAGAAGCTGGGGAATAAGATGATACGTTTATTCCGAGTCAGGAAAATCGGGGGTTTCCGTGAGAGGTCCCGGTGCCTCTGTGAGGTTTCTGGGGGAATCGATTTGAATAATCACAAGGTGGGTGTAAGAAACCGGAGCATACCATTCATCTTATCTCTCCTTATGATTGTCGAAAGTGATTCTCTTCCTAAAGTAGATAATGAGGTAAGTAAAGTGCTTAACACAGTGCCCAGCACATACTAAGGCATCATTAAAGACTTTAGCAATGACTCTTTGCCTCAGAAAACAAGAGAAACTGTGGAGCACCTTTGAACAGCCATTCCTGGGTCGCCTTGCCTAACTCTGGCTACATGGTCATTCTAGTGAAAACACTCAATACACACATTTTGTTTGCTTCCTCCCGACCTTATTAAGCACACACATCGCCAACCTACACGTTCATAGTCAACCCACAGCCACTCCTGTGTCTGAGTGAGACTATAGTGCTACTAACCTAAGGCAGATTTCTGAATAATTTGAATTCAGATAGCATTAGTACCTTTTTCATGAAGTAAACATGGGTCAACCACTCCCACTGCATTGCTTGAGAACTCCCAAGTTTGGGGATACGTCCTGGACCAGGACGCAGGTCGCAGAGAGACCCCCTCTCCTTTATGTTCCTCAGCAGGTTAGGGGGTGCAAGGCACACAGCCCTGATGGTCACACTGGCTGTCCCCGGAAGGGCAGAGTTTCACCTTTGATGGAAATAGCTGGCTTAGTGGAATCCAAGTTGAATTGAGCAATTAAAGATGAAACTAAATCTCAGAGCTGCAGCTGCGAACACACTCACACATCACTACTAACGAAGCTGTCTGAAGCTAGTCCCTTTTGGGAATGATCACCCTTACTGAATAAATACTTCAGTTTTCACTATTTTCCAGTCTTTGTTCTAGGATTGGAAAGGGCATAGTCAATCGGTCATATTCCCTGTCCTTACTTTCTGGAGGGGGAGATGTCAACAGAAAAGCAAATACATGTGTATTGTTAGGTTATAATAATTTCTAATGAGGAATTAGGGGGAAATTAAAAAGAATTAGAGCAAAGGTGGGTGAAGGGCTGATCTGATGTGGTTTCTGTGTGGTGTCCGAATGTCTCTGAGCTGCTCCTCTTGCTGAGGTGGGACCACTTGGACAGAGGTAGGAATGAAGAGGGCTTGAATCATGCTGGTGTTCAGGGGGGAATTGTTCCCATCTGAGAGAAGAAGATGGGAAAAGGTCCTGGGATAGGAGCTTAGTTGGCATGTTCAGAGAGTAGCAGACAGGTCCAGGAGCTGGGAAAGATCAAACTGGAGGAGACAGCTGGGTGGAGAGCTCTTGGAGGCTCAAGCGGAGGGGCCCGATTGTTGAAAGCCAGTGGGAAGGAATTGGAGCTCTGGAGCGCAGCGGAGGGAGCCGATGTGATGCTCATCTCAGAAGGACTCCTGCCTTGGTGGGGCGGAGGCTGTAGGGTGGCAAACATGCACGTAAGGAAGCTAGCGATGTGGCCACTGTGTCTGTCCAATGAAATGGGGAGAAGTGAAAAATACATGACTTGGGGACATGTTGTGAAGTTAGTGTAAATCGAATTTGCTGAAGGAGTGCGGGTGGAGTGTGCGAGAATGCGGAGCACCCTCCATGATTTTCAGACAGAACAGCTGGGTGCTGTCATCTATCAAAAAGGAGGACCGCTGAGGGAAGAGCAGGATTTGCTGGGTCAGGAGTCCGGAAGCCCTCTCCATAACTGAGGCCATGGATCTAGGAATGACTTATATCCTTATCACACTTGACATTTCACAAAAGCGATTTCATGTTAGCCTTAGGAGCAAGGCAGGATGGAGGTTATTTGTTTCCATTTTGCCAATGAAAATAACCGGCGCTCAGCAAGAGTCAGCAGAGATGGTGTCATCGACAGGTTGTGTGAAACATGAGACAGAAAACAATTCCAACCAGCATGAGCACAAAGGAAAATGGACCGGCTCCTGAAAACACGGTATCTAAGGATGTAGCAGGCACGAGTCTTGGCTAGGGTTGCTGGTGAGTGCTGTCCATTCTTCCATGTGTCTGTCTGTCTTGCAAGCTGTCACCTCCCAAGGCTGGACACACATCTGAGCCTCTCAGAGAACTCAGAAGGCAGCATGCATTCTTCTAGGATGGCCTGCTTTCATTTGCTGAAAGGCTTCTGCAATAACGTCGCCGCGAGACCCATAAAGATGGAAGATTGAGTGTTCATTGGGATGTCTGACAGCCTCCAGTTTCATTCTGATTTGGGAGAAGGAAACCCATCGGACCTCTGTCACCTCTTTGCCTGAAGAGATTGTCTTCTTCCTGCTCTGGAAAGATAAAGAACTCTCTGCCTCCCAGAGAAGTATTTTCCCTGAAGTCAGTCCCTGACGGTCAGACTTTCTGGGACAGAAACTCCTTGGACTCAGCTCCAGCTGGGGCCAGGCTTCCAGTGGCTGTGCCGAGATGGCACGAGCAGGGTTCTCGGCCAGGTGCCGCTGTACGTGGGATGCTGCCAGTCAAAAGTTATTCCTTACGTCAGTTGTCATTGTTCCCTCTGCCTGATCATCTTGGAACAAAGAAATGTGCTAAACTCGGTGTCATTTAAGGATGTTTACCTCTTGTGATCGACCTTCTCACACCCCTTCTTCACAGCTCCTCTTTTCTGGATTCTGTGACCCCCACCCTGCTGATTTTCCTCCTACCTCACAGGCTGTTGGCTCTTAGGCTTCAAGGCTGATATCTTCCACTCTTACTTCATGATGGAGGTGGCGTCGGTCTCAGGTCCTCCTCTCAACTCTCTCTGAACTCTCATCCATTCCCTGCTGACCGCTGACTGCCTACCTGACAATCAGCCTCCCTCTTCTCTGTTAACAATGTTCCCTCTGGTTTCAGTCTGAGCAGACAGCGTTCAGGGAAAGTGGGCTACTCTGCCATCCCTAGTGGATTTTCATGGTGGAATCTCAGCCCGTCGGTGGTAACTTCATTACCCTTTGTCAATGATTGGTTTGGGGAAGAACATGTGACCAAATTTTGATGGATCAGAATCTGAAAGGAAGCTGGGCATTCTGGAAGAGATGCTTCATGCCGATAAACAGAGAGAGTTTCCCACATTCACACTCAGTGATTTCAGTCACACTGAACCTTTTCATGTCCCTGGACAGTTGAGTGACTTACTCCACGGGCCTTGGTGTCGTCTCTCATGTTCTCTTCTTCTAATAAGGCTTGATTCATCTTTCAAGATCTCCCAAAAATACCACTTCTCCTCTCTCTCTCTGTGTCTCTGCCTGTCTCTCTGTCTCTCTCTCTCTGCTTTTCTCTTCTCTGTTCTTGCACAACCCACATTTATCGGTATCATGAGACATGTCAGGTTACCTTGTGATTCTGTGTCTTTTCTACTCAACTCAGAGCTTTACCAAGACAGTTACTGAATTAATGATTTTTTGGACCCATCCTAGTGAGCAGCACTCTCTCTGACACGCAAAACGTATCCAAATAAAGTATGATGAGTCAATCCGTGACCTAGAGCAGCAAGCAAATATTGGTGGAATGGATATGTTAGGGCACAGAAGGAAGTGGGGGGCCTTTTCTGTTGTCTGCAGGATGGCCAAGCTCTTTCTAGGACATTCAGGGCTCTTCAAGCACTTGCTGCTGATTTCCTCTCCACCTACGCTTTCCCGCCAGAGTATATCCAGTCCAGGAGCTTGGAGTCTGTGGGCACATGACAGTTATACCCTTTCAGACAGTGGTGCCTCTCCACTTCCTATTCTGCTTCACTTGTCACACTCCTACTCATACTGCCAAACCCTATTCTAAAATCACCTCCATGATGTCTTTGCAGACCACTCCTGAACAGGCTTAATCATTCTGTGCTGGGTACTGGACCGTAATTTCAAGTATGGTGGTTGTTATGCATGCTGTCCTTGGTGTGTGTGTCTCCTCTTCAGGATAGTCCGTCCCTCCAGTGCAGAAGCCATGTTTTTTTCACATGTGTATTCCCAGTGCCTCCCTCAAATCTCAGCATTTAACCTCAAAACAATGTGCTCAATCGAACTGATTCTTTACTTCCTATTACCACTGATCTCCGTATATATTTATATATATATATATAAATATAAATATTTTGTGGATATGTCATTCAGAACCTGATGAGTCTAACCTAAGATTTAAGTGACTTGCTCTTTTTTTAATTTCATTTTCTTTTGTTCACAATGCCATAATCAGTCTAGGATATTGAAATCGCATCTCAGTCTGTATTTCACATCGTGCCCACCACCAGAGTCCCCATGTCCTCCACCACCATCTTGCTCCCTCCTTCCTTCCCTGCCCTCTCCCACCCCTCTGTGGTCACAGCCTTGTGTTCTGTGAATTTTGCTGAGATTTGTCTGTTTTGTTTCTTTCCATTCCACACATGAGTGAAACAATCTGGCATTTCTTTTTCTTTCTGTCTTCTCTCATTCAGCATGAGCAAGATTTAGATGAGTTTCCATGAGTGTGATAAGCTAGCATTTTGGATACTTCTTTTGTGTTAGCATTGTTGCAAAGGTCGGCGGGTCTCACCTCCTTCTGCCTCCATGTCTACCATGAGGGAGGTACTCTATGTCTCTTCGTTTCACAGATGAGTAGCCAGAGACACAGAAAGATTAAGCAGCTTGCCCAAGGTCACAGGACCAGGTTCAAGCGCAGACACTCTGACCCTGAGCGGGGGACACTGGGAATTGATGGATCCTGCCACCCTGTTGTCTGTGCTCTCTGCCATATTTCCTGAGCCCTGCCCCACATCTCTGCAGCAGAGCTTTTAAATCCAGGAGACTGTGAGAAGCACGCCTCCCTCCTCGGGCTGCAGAGAGTGCGCCAGTGTACATCACGCAAAGCCTGTGGCAAGGTCTTCAATCTTCCCACACTCAGCCACTTCCAACCTTGACCTTAGAGCCATGAAGACGATCCTTATGGGGCTGTTACTCAGAGGAAAATTGAAATGGTCCCTGTGGGGGAGACTTCAGAATTTTAGTTCCAGTCCTCTAATTTCAGATCGGCCCAGAGAAAGAACAGGTCCGCAAAATTAGATGAGCTCCGTTTTTTGCCGCTCTTAAGAAATATGGGCGCTGCTCTAAAAATCTTTTTTTAATCTCCTCTCTGGTCCATGTAACAGGAAATTGGTCTCTGCCATAGGCCAATAAATCTCCAACTTTTTATTGAATATTAAAAGAAAGACTTCAAGTCAAGTTCAAATCTCTTTGCTTGGAGTTTCTTACATAACGCTGCAGCTTCGACACCTCGGGTCACAAAAGCTTTAAAAAGAAGGAGAAAAATGGAAAAGCTCTCCAGGTCAGTGGCCCCTGGAGATGATTTCTTCTCCTTAGAAATAATAGCCTATTACTCTAAAAATCTTAAACCAGCCATTCCCTCTCCAGCTTGTACATTATCATCGAGACAGGGGGATTAACAGCTGGAGGTCTCCAGGTGCATCTAAAATGAGCAGGCAGGAACTTCTCTTGGCAGATGAGTGGCTCAGTCCTCGGTCCGGAGGAAGCAGGACCTGTGATGGCTCTTGGGCGGCACTTCCCAGGTCCCCTGGAGGGGCTGAAGCTCTCAGCTCAGCTGAGCTGCTCTGCTGGTAATGGAGCCAAGGCAGCTGCCTCCTCAGGTCACACCCTTGGAACAGCCCCCGGGCATGAACTGGATGGCAGAGGGAATCCATGTCTGACCTTCTTGCCCCAATGGGGGCCCAGCTCTGAAGGTCGCCCCAGCTCCAGAATTCCCCAGGGATTGGCCTTTGCTGCCGCTGTCTCTGCTGTCCTCTCTTCGCTCTGGCTCCTCTCTCCCTCCCACAGGCCTCCACGCACCCACCGCCAGCTCCTGCAGGCAGATCTCAGAGCCCACGCCAGGGTAGGCCTCTGCGCACCGTGTCTCCGAGAAGGGCACTTCAGGAGCATTTGGAAGACTGGAATGAACTTTCGAAGGAAACATAACGGGGCAATGTTGGCAGACACGCACGTGAGCTTACAGATACCTTTCGAAATGTATAAATAAAGACATAGGGGCAGGAAATAACAAATTCATAGTACCTTTGGCACAGGGGTGGCATGAGAGGACGAGAAATGGGGTCCCAGAAGGACATAATGGGGCCTTCAGCTCCACGGGTGAAATTTGTAATCTGGGTCACAGCTGCAGGAACGTTTACTCGTGTTCGTTGCTCATGTTTCTGGAAGGTAAACTAGCGCGTAATAAACATAAAACAGGAGGCATTTTCAGAGCAGATTGAAATTGGACTCTCCCACTCAAGTCTGTGTGGCCAGGCAAGCAACTTAACCTCTCTGGAGGCAGCTTCATAAGAGGCAGAAGCCCACTCAGATCTGTGCTGATGACTTTGAACATCACATTTAAAGACCAACTGAAAGGAAATTCCTCTTCTCCTCCCGCTTCCCCTCTCCCTCTCCTCCTTCTTCCTCTCTCTCTCTCTCTCTCTCTCTCTCTCTCTCTCTCTCTCTCTCTCTCTCTCTCTCTCTCTCCTTTTTCTCCCTCTCTCTCTCCTCTCTCTCTGTTCTCTCCCTGAACAGAACCTCAGGATCCTTTCTGTGTGTGTTCTTTCTACCTAGCTCCTGGTATCTGTCTTACTTTCCGTGTCCAGAAGATGAGCTTTCCTGGGTTCTGCATCAGTGTGTTTGACTGCTCACATGCTTCCCGCTCCATCATGGCTTTTCTGTTTCAGGTGCCATTTTCAGTGTCCTAATTCCACATTCCTAGGAGACAATCTCTGATCTTTGCATTGAGCACTTAGCCCTAATCCCACCAGCTCTCATGGGTGGGGGTGGAAGTAGATCCCCACTGTTAGAAAGTATTGACTCTCCATCCATCCATCCCCTTCTAGCCCCTTATTCCTGGCCGCTGTGTGTCAGCTTGGCCTTGTGCTGTGATGCAGTGAGTGACTTCCAAGCAGAAGTTCTGAGCCAGCTGACACACTTTACCCTGTTGTGAACTTAGTGGATCCTCCTTCAGGAAGCAGACCCGCAGCTGGTCCCCCCCTAACCTGTCACAGGAGTGAGAAAGACAGACACCCGTGCCTCTGCAGAGGCGTTTTGTTACTGCAGCGTCACCGAGATGCATCTGATGGACACAAAGGCGCCGCAAGAACACCAGAGGCTGTGAGGGGGCCGATTCTCAGGGAAGGGGAAGGGGGGACAGGGACACCCACGGTTTTTTCTGTATAGGTGTCTCCCCTTTCCTTGCGGAGCCTTTGCACATCCTCGAGTTAGAGAATCAATGTCATTTAATGTAGGACTCGCCCTCACCGTTGGGTCCTCCTCCTCACGACGGAAGAGTCGTGTTGTGTCTTGACATCCACGTTTTGGTACCTAACAGGCGCAAGGGTGAGACTGAAATTTCCTAGAACCCCAATTCTGGTTCCAGCCCTTACGCTCTGGCCACGTCAATGGCCTCCGCGCGCAGCTCTCGTGCGGGGAGGCGAGATAGTGACTGTCCCTCCGGCGGGCCTGGGAGAAGAGAAAATGCGCCGGTTTGGGCCCCGCGCTTTGCCGGTGCCTGGCGCAAGGAAAGCAGTCAACTGTCCAGTCGTTATGCTTACTGTTATCCATAGACGGGCGCTTCAGGACAAAACTCTTGGATACGGAATTCACTCGGTGATGAAATTCGGCCTCTCCCGCCGCGGACCGCCCCGTCGGCCAGGGACACATTTGCTGGATACGTCTCGGGCAGGCGGCCACCCTTTGCCTCCGTCCAGCACTCACTTATTACTTCCTGGCGCCTGCGGAGCGGGTGCGGTTCAGCGCCACCGACCAGCACAAACGCTTCCCAAGAAGCCGGCAGTGAAAGCAAAATGCTCACTGCTCGCCTGAGTTCCGTGAAGTTCAGTCGAGTTCCGTCGAGTTCCGTCGAGTTCCGTCGAGTTCCGTCGGCGCCGGTAACTCCCGTCACTCCCACCGGTTTATAAGGGAAACTGCCCCAGCGCGGTGGGCGGAGACGGACGTGCAGCTCGTGGGTCTGCTCCGCGCGGCCGGCACCCGGCACCGGCTGCTATCTTTATTAATATGACTTATTGTCACCACTGCTGTTATTAACGCTATAATTTGATGGCTGATACTATTTCTCTGTTGTTTGCAAAGCTGTGATTGTTTCACTGCTGTTTTTACTGTCATCCCTGCTATATCATGACTCGCTGTTACGCGGGTGCTAATCCTGTTATTACACTGCTGTTGTATACTGTTACTATACTAAAATAGCGTTGCTGTTTTGTCGTGTCATTGCGCGGCACGGTGCTCTAGCGCTATGGCTCCGAGCATCGCTGCTGTCATCACTGCGTCGCCTTCTGCGTCCTCTCCGGTCTCCATGTGCATTTCCCCTTGTTCCCACTCTTCAAGCATTTTGCCGCCCCGGTCATGTCCCGATGCCTCCTGTAGACCCTGCTTAGTGCTCGCTGTGTGCCCAGGATGTGAGTTCCTTTCTCCTGCTTCCCTCCTGTCCTCCGGGTTTGCAGATTTGTTCCGTCTGCGTCCAGCCTGGCAGAGCCCTCCCTCACCTCTGCCCCCTGAGCTGGGCTCTCCAGGAGGGGAGGGAGGTGGGCCTGGGCCACACTCATCAGGCAGAACGCCAGCTACCTGTAAACTGCCTTTCCTGGTCACAGGGAGGTTTTCTCACCCCCTCTTCCCCAAGGCAGGAGCACACCCAGAAGGTTGATTTCCCCGCAGCTCTTTGGAAGACTCAACTTCACCATCTTCCCTCTAAAATGTCATCTGGAGAAGACGGCAGCGCAATATCAGAGAGGCCTGTATGAGTGGCAAGCTTTCTCCTCTCCCGGGAGAGGGAGGCTGAGCTGGGAGACTCCCCCATGCAGATGGCTTTGTAGGATGCCCTCCCCGACGTCAAAGAAAAACCCAGCACTGCCTTGCTTGACACCACTCTGACTCCAAAGTAATATTCAGCTTCCAATCCTCTCCCTTCCCCCCAAAGCGAGTTATTTGCCGGATCCCAAATGGTCGCGCTTGATGGATGGCGGGTGATTTCTCCATCAGCACACCTTGGAGCCTCGGAGCTAACCCTCTGACAGCGTTAGCATAAAAGATTTACATTTATGTTACGAGGGCCACACAAGAATAATAATTTTAAGATACATTGCCTGGGCTGCCGTGCACCCTGGGAAATCTAGTCGTGCCAGGCACTCAGCCGCACTGTAATTACAAAATGGCAGAGCAGGAGAGGGTGTGTGGAGACAAGCAGCTAGACACCACTACCATCTGCACGCCTTGGTGGATTGAAATTACAGTAATATATGAAGACATTACCTGGAAAACCCGGCACCATTTAAATGATTTACTCTTCAGCCCCAGCAAGCTTTAATTTAAGGATAAAGTCATTCAGAAAGCTAATCTGATAGGGGAGGCATTATTTCACACAGTTAAGTTAATTTACAGTAGCTGATTGTGGTGGATGCTTTTGGTATTATTATCTCCCTACAAACAGCTGATCTGCCCGACAGAAGCAATACACTGCTTAACACAGTTTCTTAATTCAGCAGGCAAGCTATCTGTGATAAAGGTTTGTTTAGAAGCAATAATAGGAAAGTCATTTTGAGGCCATCCTGATAACACAGATGAGAAATAATTTTTCCAGGGGAACAGGTACATCAATGAATTAGCCAGTCCTGTCGGCTTGGGCGGGTTGGTCTGGAGCCGCTGTCCTGAGTGGGCATTTTCCATTGGCGCGACCCTCCTCCCACCCTATTCGGTGTTCTGTGGCATTCTGCACACTGACCCCGAGTTGTCTTCGTGCCTGGCAGCAACTTCCTCCCTGTTGCCAAAATGCCTTCTCTGCCAAGCCTTTGAGAAAAACCACATCTTGGGAGCCCAGTGAATTCAGCTGCCCAGTTAGCTACCTGCTTTCTAAGGGAAGAAAGGAAGCCTTGATATTGGTCTTTAATGAACTTTTTTATCTTTGAGAGCCCTGGAGTGTGTTCACCTGTGGATGTTGGAGTAGAAAGACATCAGGAAGCGATAATTGAAAAGAGAGAAAGCAGACGTGGTGGTGGCTGAAATTGGAGATTTTGAAAGGGTTCCATGAAAATCAACTTGCTAGTTTTTGGACAAAACTAGGAAGGGGCAATCATGCTTTATGTTGGCTTAGGATGCGTAGATGATTCAAGAGCTCTGTTAGCATAAGTAGGAACATCGGTCTAATGACTTTGCCGTCTTCTGCTTAGGAATGTTTTCTTTAAAGATGAACTTTCTCTTCTCACCTCATGCCTTTATCTCAACAGGAGAGGCGTGCCTCTGGGGACAGGACTGAGGAAGTACTTCCCGTGGGATTGGGAAAATATTTGCCAATGGTCTAAGTAAGGAATTCTTAGGATTAGCACATGTCAGAAAGGACCAGAAAAAGCACAGGTTCATGAAGCAGAGAGGCGGTTTGTCTGGCCCACTCTTAGGTAGCCATCACTTCTTGAATTTGTTTTATGGGTTAGCCATATGCTAGATGAATGCTATTCCGTCACATCTCCAGTTCAGAGAGGGATAGTTCAGACTCCAGAATGCACATATCTTCTATCAAAACAGAGAGTAGGATGAGTCAACTCATGTGTATATGGTGGGTAGCTTTCAAAGATGACCCCATGGTTCCCGCCTCCTGGTATTCCCAGTGAAGTCCCCGTACTCTTCTG
This sequence comes from Solenodon paradoxus, assembly GCA_004363575.1. NCBI lineage: Eukaryota > Metazoa > Chordata > Mammalia > Eulipotyphla > Solenodontidae > Solenodon > Solenodon paradoxus. Next base: position 12,044 of record RJWH01002228.1, read on the forward strand.
AGTTTGGGCTGGACCTAGCAACTTGCTCCTCATGACTGGAATTCAGATGCATCAGGATCTAATCTCAGCTCTGGACTCTACTCACTAAATGAGCTTTGTAGAGAGGTTTACTTTTTCTAACTCTGGCAAATGTGTCCAGGTTAGGAGCCCATGGAAAACACGTTCTATGACTTTCTGGGACTCTTGGGCAAAGTCCACAATTTCTACTGGGATTTACAGGACTCTGTATGATCTGGCCCTTCCCAGTCTTATCTTGTATCATTCTGTTTTTCATCCAGCATCAGCAAAACTGGCTTTTCAATGCCCTGAGCTTGTCCAGCTTCTTCTTGTCCTGCCTTAGGGACTTGGCATGTGCTGTTCCCTCTGTGAGGTACACTCTGTGAGGTACACTCTTCTTTATCTGTCTAACTTACATTCAGCATCAGGTTCTCATATTAAATATTGCTTCTTCGTGGAGACTTTTCATGATTCACCCTTACCTGGGTGCCCACAGGCAGGCACCACATGACATTTGCTATCTTATTTCTTTAGCATTGGTCACAATTGTGGTGAATTCATTGAAATGAATTGGTTATTTTTTAAATGGTATGATTATTGGATTTATTTTGCTTCTTTTGCTGGACTCTAAGCTAAATGAGGGCAAGGAAAAGAAACAGCTTGGCTTGCTCACTGATGGATGTAGTTTCAGCACCTCACACGTTCCTTTGTCTCTAGCAAAGACTTCTAGAGTAATTCATGAGCACAAAAAAAGAGATGAATGAGTTTCCTTACCTACCAGAAAAAAGTCTACCTTCCAGGACTGTTGAGAAGAGTTAGTGAATACAAGTTGGCAAATTTAGTAGATGTTTATAACACTTCCCTGCTCTGTCTTCTTCAGCCTCACAGGCAGGATGGAGCCCTTAACCTCTCACTGTGTTTTCTCTAGTGACTCTGCTCTATGATGTGACGGGGAAGAATGTTGCCTTTTCTGAGATTGTGTGCAAGACACACAGGAGGTGCTGATGGTGCAGGTGATAACACAATTATTCCCCATTTGCTCCCATTCAATCCTGGTGGCCACCAAGGAGACACCCTCTTCCTCCGTCCTTCCCTGTAGAGAGCTCAGTTCTGTGCTCTGCCTGCTGCTCGCTCCTGTGACACTCAGTCGTCCCCCACTTTCACACACAGCATCTCCTCTCCTCTGGGACCCGGACATACGCCCCCACATGTCACCGAGGTCAGCTCATTGAGGTAATGTCATGTTGAGGAAGGTGACTCTCTCCCTAAGAGGGATCTACATTTCTTTTGTGAAAAAAGACAATGTCTTCACATAATTACCCAAATCACCCAGCAAGGAGCTGGCACATGTTAAGTACTCAAAATATCAATTGTCTAATCTCACATATCACATAGAGAGCATATACTAGAAAAAAGATTAAAAATAGATAATAGAGAAAAGATCAGAAGGCAGTGGAGATGCCTTCCTCCAGGAATGGAGAAAGAAACTGTTTGCTTTGCACATGAATATTTGTTACTCCTTTATGATTTCTTTCAGGGGTGGGTTACAGGATCTACAATGCTATTTGGTTCCATTTCAAGTGCTTCTCTTTAGACTTCGGGGAAGGAAATGGATCTGGGGAAGAAAGGCACATGGGAATCACTCACACTTGAGGAAAAACATCTTGCTATGTAGCATGAACTGGTTATTCATCAAATTGTACACCCTTGATCCAAGTGCATGCCGGTTGGTTTGATTTCTGGTCTGCTTGCCCAGGAAAGTGAGGAAGCATGTGACCCAATTCGGATACCTTGGGATGGCCAGGCTCTTCCTGGAAATCTGTTCTCCTATTGGGGTGGGAGAAGCTGCGGGACATAGGGCAGCACCCTTAGCTGGCCTGTTCTTCTCAGCCAGGTGTCAGCCAGCATCTGCTGTAGAAATGTGCTTTGTAAGTCTATAGTCTCAGGCTATATGACAGCCTCTGTGAGGGCAGGGTCTCTGTCCTACACTTCATTGTTTCTTTAATAAGCACTGCCCCTGGCATCTAATGACTGCTCAGTTCTCTCTACTCCCAACCCCACCCTCTTCTAGAATGACAAGTCAGAAACCCTGAGAAGGATGTATTCGACTCTCCTTGATTCCCCCTTGTCCTGCCACTGTCCCATCAAACTTCTCCAAAAGTTTTGCAAGTCACATTCACCAGTACTTTGGTGTGACAGGCTGTGATTGTCCCATCAGATGAGTTCTATTTAACAGGGGCCCCTGATATAATCAGAAGCACCAACTTCTGTTCCACGCACCCTGTCCATTTGACAAGAGTGAAGTGGATTAATTAACATGGTGGGTCTATCTTCCACCCAGCTGTCTGGCGCTGCAATGGAGACCAAGAAAAATCCATTAGATTATACTGAGAGATAGCTGAAAGAAAGTTTAGATTAAGTTTATCTCTCGAGGCAATTTTATTAGATAGATTAAGTTTCTGTTCATCTCTCCGAAGACCATAGTAATAACCAATGTCATGACTTTCAAATCCTTTGGACTGCAGAGGGTAATCAAACATGGTTGTCTTTTTATCCCCCCCTTTGACTTCTTAGCATTCTACAATCCCGCCTCACTCATCTGTCAGAGGGATAGTATTAAGGGGATCAATGTTGACAAGTGATAGTACAAATTATGTAATGCTGATGACATTTCACTGTCTCCTTTTGATCTGCAATTCCCTCTCTTTATCACGTGTTATTCTATAAAAAGCACGCAAAGAAAGGCAGCTGTGACGCCATTGACTCAAGTGCCCGAATCCCAGGGGCAAAACAGGATGATTTGAAGTGTAGGAGGCGTCTGCGTTAGACCCAGGGCTCGGGAAGATAGCTTGACTGACAGAGGGGAAATTGGGGCCATCTTGCTACAAGAGGCCTTTGGCAGATGCCACGTGGGACCGCATCACAGACTCTGGTCCTGCCATCGCCCGATGACATGCTTGACATGTCGGTCCTGCAAAGGCAAAGGGCTTTCGATTTCAGGACTATACCTTGACTTCTCCTCCGCTCCACAGGGGATTCCACCCTTCCTGTTGGGGAACTGATGGAGGATAATTTAAAAGGAAGAACTGAGCTGGTTTTATAAGAGGAGGAGGAGACGGAATGACTGGTACAGACACCAGCAGGGCTTTGGGAAAATAGACCACACAGAGGAAGCAGGTTAAAGTTTAGTGGGAGAGAGCTGTCATCTCATGTTTGAAGGGGAGTATCTTCCTTTCTCATAATATTCCCATTCACCCGGCAGAATCCCTGTTGGTTTAACTCTTTTGGAGCTTCTCTATACCTTCTCCCTCCATCTCCCTAAGCAGACCGAAAAAAGCTCCGCATGGACAGGGACTCTGTGGACACAGAAGGCCACTTCCTAGTTGTGACCTTAGAGAGTTGTTCCACTGTATGAATCATGGGTTTCTCACTGCAAAGTCAAAACCAGCACCCCCATCTGATGCTATCATTGACGAGAAGGGGAGAGTCTAGCTTTTTACCCTACCAGGTACTGACTAGCTCGGAGAGTTCATTCACCTCTATGAACACTTCTGTTGTGAGTCATATTTGGTCTGGAGTTTTACCTGATTCCCATAATCTCATGAATGTCATGAGACTATTAGATAATTCGACGGGTCTTTCAGCCAAATGGACTCTGCCTTCAGACCTGTAGTCCCAGCATAATGAGTGAAGGCAGTGAGATTTGATAGGTTCAGCATGGCTTATAGTCATTTAGTCCACAAGCATTTTACACACAGTGTATTAGTGACTTTGCTAGGTAGAGGACCTGATGATCAACTACACACACCATATTTTGACCATCAAGAGTCTTATCTGTTCATTCATGGAAATAACCCTGCTACACTCACGTTGGCATTAACATGACCTGTGATGGTGTCTGGGAGGCAATGGTTCCTTAAATAATGCTCCCTGAATAAATGAATAGATAAATGCATACCGACTCATATCCATCCTAACCACCAACACTAAATTGCTAAGAGACCGAGTCATTACTGGAAAAGTTCCCCGAGACATGAGAAAACCCTATCACTCAGGACCAGCAGTCAAGTCTAGGAAGAAGAAATAGAATTCAAGACCACATTTCACCATGAAGTATTCTTCAGAATGTAAAATAAAAGCAAATAGAATTTTATTAATCTATTTTTGCCTACAGCCTGGAAAAGCCCTTATGTCAAAAATACCCGCCTCTAAATTATGCTTTGTCTTCCCATTATAAATTTTATTAACCACTCTTTTATTAGCAATCTTATTACAGTTGATCTGCACATGAATAGAAACAATTTACAAATGATCAGGGTTGGATTAGAGAAACCATAAACTCAATGCAAATTGTTACAAATTATTTACTGGCTTAGCACAAATCTGCATATAGATTGAGGAAGTCAATCAGAAAGGTACCTTCAGGTATTCTTCACAAGATAGCGTTGTGAAGATAGCTGCAGACTGGCACGTGCTGTGCAGAATAGAAATGAAATAAATAGATTCATTTGTCAAATACACTTAGGTCTTCTCACAGAATCAGAACTTGGGAGCTCTGGATATCTGGGAAAATCCAGAAAGGACAGGAAGAGGGTGGGGGGGTTGCTGAAAGTAGATGCACTCTAAATATAAGATCAAGAATCAGAAAGATATAAAGGGATTTGGGAAAAAAGCAAAAAGCCGAGTATTGACCCAATACATTAGAATCTGACAGTACTTCTCATGTTTCATCTCATCAATCTTCCAGCAGCTCTCCGTATAGGGAGGATCGTTACTTCTGTTTCTCAGCTGATGGAACTGAAGGCTCATAACTTGACCAAGTCACACAGCCATCACGCTGTGGATCTGCAACCTCCACCCGCCCCATGTCTCAGGGTCCATCAATGTCAGTACCACTCATGTTCTTGGAGCTGCTTTTGAGGGGTTGGGAATATTTCTGAAGTCTTAACTCTGTCTGCACCAAAAGGCTTGATTTCAGTTTAGTTTGTCTCTTTACTGCTCCTTTATGAGAAGGATGGGTTGAGGAAGTGCCATGATTTCATTCAAAGAACCCAGGGTTGGCCATTTGCAGGGCCGAGCTCTTCTATCCAATTGTTATCTGACCCAAGACAGTTCTTTTACCCTTTCTGGTACTTGTTTCACTCAGGGGGTGAGGATGAAGTTTCTCCAAATTCTCGACAAATCTGTTGACCTTAGGTTTTGGGTCAAAAGAATACTAGTAGAAAATGAATATTAGTAGATGAGCCCCACCATCTACGGACTATCACCCCTCAACAACGAGGAAACTGGGTGAAGTTGGCACTCCCATTCTTTGGTCCCAGCTTTTGCAGATACATTATTTATGTCTACTCTCTAATCTTTCAGTTTTCCTCCTTCAGTCAAACACTGCTCTTTGATTATTAATTTTCATACCTTCTCACTCAACTCTTCTCCCGTGGATACTTGGCTTAAATATTTTTTATTGAGTCAACTTTGATTTACAAAACAATAAAAACCGTGTGTAAGTTCACCATTCATCAGGATATTTGGGTTTTAATGGAATCAGTCTTCATCTAAATGATAAAGCACCTAATGGGGGAATTTCAGATCTTTTCTTTAAATGGGAAGCAGTTTGGAGGACTCAGGGAATTCCCAGAGCCCTGAACATTCAGCTATGGATGCACTTATTTATTCTTTCAGATTCCATATTGTGGAGTGGAGGGGTGGGGATAGAGTGGAGGCAGCATTTTCATCTCTTCCCTGCAAGACATTTTACCTGCCTTTCTCGTGGTCATTGCCTAGTGTGAATGGTGAGTATAAGAAACACTAAAGTGGGACACATTCTGTTATATCAATACCTTGCCAGCTGGGGGGCCCATATTGCTTTATAGGAAAATGAGCATTATCATAATGTTAATGGTAGCAAGAAGCACATTTATTAGTTGCTAACCACGGACCAGGCATAAACTCATTGCTCTCATACTTTATTTTGTTGAATGCTCATCATAGTCCTATGACCTGGTGTTATATTATTAACCTTGTTTTACAGACAAGGGAATGGAGATTTGATTGGAGAGGAGGAGGATTTAGCTAATTACAGATAACTGGGAGCCGGAAGAGATGGAACACTCTCTCAGTTCTGTCTGATTCCAAAAAAGGATATCATCCTTATCCCAAAAAGGATATCGAGCTTATGAGTTTGAAATTTTTGGTACTGGAACCGACAACCTTTATAGCTCTTTTCCATCTCAAAGATACAATGGTTAAATTACTAAAGTTGAACAATTCCTTTGAGCATTTCTGGCCAATATCCTACATTAAAGATAAAGAAACTGGGGAAATAAGACGGGACTTCTTTTCTCTTTTACATGCACATGTGAGGAGAAGGGTGTTGGGAGAAGTAATGGGGCAATGGGCAGAGAGAAAGTCCTGACTCTTCTGCAGACTCTCCACACATAGCTCTGAATGCGCACATCACACTCCACTGGGTGCCATGTGCACTGACCATGTGGTGACAAACTGTCCCTCCCTTTGCTCAGTTTCCCTACACATATAAGACTAGGCCATTTCCTTGTCTTCCTACATTTCTATTTCATAATACTTTCAAAGACAGAGCAGCGCTAGCATTCCTCTTCTTTTTCCTCAAAGGGAAGCTGAGAGCTTGCAGGGACTTGTGTTGCCGGCCTTGCTGACTCTGGAGGTTGCTAGCTCATCAGTCAGGAGCTGGATTGTGAATACTTGGCCTGGATTATCTTTTGGTTTTTCATTCTTTGTGTGGTGGTGGTGGTGTGCGTGTGTGCGTGTGTGTGTGTGTGTGTGTGTGTGTGTGTGTGTGTGTACACTCATGTGTATACAACTTTGGTGTTTTCCAATAGCAAAGGACTGAGGAGCTGGGTTTAATGAAACAGCAGCAGTGTCCTGTATTCAGGCTTGCTTTGTACCCAGTTTTTCTCGCTCGTTTCCTTCATAAACACACCACTAGTCCTGTGCTCTGCCTTCATTAACCGATGGCGAAGACTTTGTTCCTCTTGGAGTTCTCAGCCTGAATCCTCAGGAGTTGGATTCAGGTGAAATGGAAAGGTAAACTAATTATAGTGGGGCCTTGTGTGTTTTTGCGGCTCGGCTTTTGTCAGCATTTCCAGGCTAAACTGAGTTCTTGGGGGATTTCAAAATCTGCTTTAAATGTCTTTAAAACATTTTTTTAACCCTTATTACTATTCTCCTTGGTTCTGATCCTTGGTCCATTGCAGGTTCTCATATTTATAAAAATGGGCTTTATCACCACTCTTACGTGTGGCCGGGTTGCAAATCCCTCTGTCCCTCCCTGCCTCTCTCTGTCTTTGTCTCTCTGATATAAGAAGCAAACCTAAGTGACAGGAGACCAAATCCATCAGGCAGGCGAAAGGAAAATGCTTAGCTTTGTGTAAGTGCGAAGTTCTGGAAGACCACGGTTTAAGAACGTCTAGTCCTGGGACTCAGATGTGTTGCTTAGGCCTTTGTCTGCTGCTTCTACATTTCTCACATCTGATGGTTCAGCCTGGCTTCTTCCTCGGCCAAGAAGTCTCCACGCAGACAAGACAGCCAAGGAGTAGAAACAGTCCTAGCTGCCTGACACTTAGGGAATAATGACTGGCCTTGCCGGGATCACGTGCCCAACCGCGAGCCAATCACAGTGTCCGTGGGCGGGATTAGGGAAATCACCCAGGAAGTGTGATTGACAGCCCTGCGGGGACCACAGGAAGTAGAGAAATGAGGGGGCAGCAGAACCCTGTCTAATATAATATACGGCATTCTTTAGGGGCACTTCTAGGCATTATTACTGAGATAGTCATCCCAGAGCATGTGACATGGGATGTGACTACAAAGTTCCAGTGTCTAGACGTGTGCAAAATAAGCTGGTTTGCTTACTGTAGGGCTACTCATTCTGTAGCTGAACACCCCAAACCCAACGTCAAAACTGCCTCAATCCGGATCTTTTTGTCCCGGGTCCCCCTAGGGTAAAGTTGCCCTGCATGACTCAACTGTAGGCTCATGCTTTGTGTGCGCTGAGCTCTCCATTTTAAGTACAAGTGGACCACGAGCTTTGCATGTCTTCTTCTGGCCTCTCCTATTTTTAGTGAGTTTCTCTTTGAGACGTCTCACTGTGCGATAATATGAAACTGGATGGAAAAATCAGGTAAAGCATTTGTTGTGGGATGAGTTTGAGGTCACCAAATGTTGTTCCCATTAGGAAAACTGCTCTCAGTCCCCAGTATCGGAGGTCGCACTTTACCCAAGGCAATCTCTCTGGTCTTTACTCTTCTGGAAACTTTCCCTCTTTGCTTTGGCTGCCTGGAAACTCAAAGTCAAACGTAAGCCCCATCTCTAGCAAGCACACAGAACTACTTCCTTTCTCTGTTACCAAACTCTATCCCTGACTATATATTGCTTTCTTACTCCTGTTACATTTACTCCAGCTATTTAAAAAAATTACTTATGTTCATCTTGCTTTATTTTTGTGACTCAAATCTTTGTGGGGTTGAGATGGATTTCATAGATAGACAATCAATAGATGGAATGATGATAGATGATAGGTAGATAGGATGATAAATGAATGGATGTATACATGATAGATGGATAGATGATAGATACAAGATAGAAGGGTAGGTACATGGTAGATTATAGATGGATGGATAAATAGATGATAGATGAATGGGTGGACAGACAGATGATATATGGATAGATGATAAACAGATAAGTAGACAGATGGATGGGTAGATGGATGGATACATGGGTGGAATGACTGATCAATGACAGATGATAGGTGTGTAGATTGACAGATGATACATGATAGGTATATAGATAGATGATGGTTGGATGAATATATGGGTGTATGGACAGATAGATGATGGATGGATAGATGATCGATGAATGGGTGGATAGACAGACAATAGATTGATGATAGATGGATAGACAATAGCTAGATGGATGGATGAATGGATAGATAGAATGCAGGTGGGAATCTCAGGGCCTTTTGCTGCAAAGCTACTGTTGGCTGAGCTGATGCCCTTTCTCCTCCACTGCTAATGTCTTGGCTCTGCTTGAAGCCACTCATTCAATTACAGCGCCAGGCTCCTGTTTTACAAGGCTTCCTTTGAGCACATCTAATCAGGAACAGCTCCTCACTGCAGTCTCTTTGTTCACTGACTGGAACCTTGAATGCCTCACTTTGCCTAATAAATAACCCAAGGGCTCAAAGTTGGCCTTCACCTTTCTTTAGAAAATGAAGCTGCGAAGCTCTGAAGCACACCCCAAGCCAAGGCCATTGGAAGGTCGGATGCCTCTCAACACTTCAGGAAGGCTGGCGCTCTGTCCTCCACGTTCACTGGACAGTGTTTTCTTTGCCTGCTCCTCTCTTGGCAGGGGCAGCACTGGATAAACCCTCTGGTGCAGGCATTACTCAGCGACATGTTATTGCTGCTCCTGTGTGTGCACACAAAGTTCGTGCGGGCAAGGAGCAGGGCAGACTAAGCCGAAGCTGCCCTCTGAGAAGCCTTCGTTACTTTCATGTCTGCCTTCACTACTTTTGAACCTGGATGACACTCTCTAAGGGAAGACTAGAAAGACCTGTCAGCAAGAGGCTGCCTTCTGAAACTGGGCCCCTGTTGGCCCCAGACCTGGGTTCAAATCCCAACTCCCTTGTTCTGCGGTGCGCCATGTTGGATAATTGCCTTCTGTCTCCAGGTTTCCAGCTGTTCTTCGCTGAAGCACCTCCCTTGTCATGTCGTGAAGCCAGCTGATGCTATGCCTTTTCTCCTGTCCTCATTGATCTTCCACTTCTTTCTTGAACTTCTGGTGGAGGAGATGCTTGTGGGAAGGTGCTCCTGATGGTTCTGCCTGGACATCAGTCCCCATCCTACCGGCTGTCCTTCCTCCTGACATCTGTCTCAGTTGCGGTTTCACATTTGTTCAGGTGATTATTTAATAAGTCCCATGAGGTCAGGCTCCGGGGTGTCTTCTGTTCATCATTGCATCCCTGGTGTTTGCCTCTGGGATGGGCACTCAGTGGAGTTGGATAATGAGGGGACACTGAGGGATGGAATGAATAAGATGGTGGATGGTGGATGGCGTCCGTCTGCCTCTGTAGAGGGCCAAGAGGAACACGTTTCTTTAGTCATCAACCTACCACAAACCGGGCACAGAACCACCTTTCCCTTGGTCAACACGTTTAAATTCAGCACCACCTTCTGAAGGCAGGGACTCTGCCGTCTTCATCTCAGAGCCTCAATATAATGCTCAATATGAGCACTAGTGTTAAGACCAATGAATGTTGTTTGTATCCAAACATGAAATAAATGAGCAAACACATATTCTGGACGTGGATGGGTTGGAAAGTCACCTACAAAGAATTTCTACAATCCTGGGTAGAGGTTTGAATCATCCTTCCACCCTATTCCTTGGAGGTACCAGGTGAGAAGAGCAATAACTTCTAATTCAAATGCGGTCACCCAGCCACTGTGTCACCCCAGCTCCTGGGAGATGGTGGACTCCTTATTTATTATACATGTCTACATATTGAGATAATTGGGTCGTATAATATGGCACACAGACTAATCTGAGAATGATTTCCTTGGAATAGAAATTACTTATTTTGATTCCTCAGGGGTTTGTTTTGTCAAAACTCATGTAGTATTTAGCAAAGTAATCATTGTTCAATTGCTGTACACAGGATGTGTGAAATCATCCTAATAAGAATGAAAAGAATGAAGAGAAGGAGTGTCGCTGACCTCGTCAACTTGATTAGTGATGATACTTCATCACGGTCCTCAGCCTCACCTCGAACGCTGCCTGTGAAGAGCACCATGTTCCTCTTTGTCTCACCGGCCCTAATTAGATATGCTATTTGTCATATGGGTGCTCAACCAGAAGAGAAACAAAGAAACGGAGAGCAGAAGGAGGAGGATGTTACTGAGATTTTTCAGAAAACTGTTCAAGAGCAAATGAAAACCAGACTGGGGTTGGGAGTTTTCAAAGCAAGGAGCTTGGTTTCTATCCCCTACAAACAGAGACACATGTCATGTGACCTTGAATTTGTCACTTAACCTCCCTGCAGTTAAATTCTTCGTCTGTCACATGGGGTGAGTGACGATGGTACCTTATGAAAGCTCTTAAGAGTCGGGAATGTCTTTTGCATTTGCCCCATTCCAGGGGGCGCTGACCATTTGACCTCTTGTTGCTTTCTGGGTGACTTTAAAGTAAAACATCTTAGGGAAATTGTGAAGCACTCTACCCCAAAAATTCCCTGGGGGGAAAAGAATGAAGTTTTCCTTTGACATCGTCATGTGTAAATAACGATAGAATTTTCGTTAAGAAAGTTGCTTCTTGGGAGGTATCTTATCACACAGCCGTGAAGTCATTCTGAGTTGAGTTGAAGGGACATGGTCAAGGCCAGACAAGAGGAAAGTGAGATCCAAACACAGGTTGTAGATCTTCTATTTCTTGTTTCCTTGACTGGCACTGAGAACGTGGGGCCCTGATGCTGGTGCAGAAAAAGCTGTTCCTCAGTTGTGCTGCAGGAATTGAGATCAGACACTCTGGCCAGTGAGGCGCCTTGGCAGAAAGACCTGCCCCACGGCAAGTGTAGAAATAGTTTAGAATACAAGCTCTGCTCTGGCAAAGCTGGCATCTGAATTTTAGCTCTAACTCTCTTTAGGTGTGTGATCTAGGCAAGAATGGAACCTGTTCGTGGAAGGTTGAAATAAGGATTACAAGTCCTCTGACACTGTTTCCACTGAGACCTACACTCTATGCTCCCTTCCCTTCCGTCTTAGTAGAGTGACATGGCACAGTACAGCAGAAATGATTCCATGTGATTTTTCAGGTGAGGTCAGATAAGGTCAAGTAGCTACTGCTGATCTACGCGGAAGTTGCCATCTTGTGCCTGAGCCACATGGAGAGACCACGTGTTCCTGCTACCGGTAACTCCAGCTGAGTGGAGCCTTTAACCCCAAGTGCAAATGTTAGATGTGAGTGAAGATTCTTCTCACTGTTTCCAGGTATCAGCCATTTGAGTCACCCCCTAACAGATCGTCTTCTCAGTTGAGTCCTCCAGCAGGATGGAACAGAGCCAAAACATCCCTGTTGGGTTTCATCAAAATTCCTGACCCACTGAATGTAGGGGGACTGCAAAATGGTCTTTGTATCAGAGCTTAAGTCTTAGTGTTGCTTATTATGCAAGAGTAGGGACTGACACCTCCATACCTCATTGGCATCATAGAGACAATAATGGAGCCTTTCTTAAAGGACAATTGAAATTGGAAGCTAAAGACAAAGAACTTACACACAGTCAGTGCTGTGGGTCCCACTGTGATCATCAGTTCTGTGCCAGATACTTTTCAGGCCACTGAGGATGAGAGGTAGGAGACCTGGACGCCACTGGCTGGTGTGTACAAGTGAGACTGGGGACAGAGGGGCTGTACCAGCTGTCAGAAGCTTTTGTTGTCTTGGGAAGTAACGTGCCTCCACAAATGCCCTGGGAGAGCCAACTCAGAGAATCTGCTATGACTTTTATACGTGTCTGAGGGGGCAGTGGGCTTCATTGGGAAACGGTGCAGTCCTGAATGATGGCCACCCTGGGTGGCTCCCGGGAGGGAGGGAGGGAATCCATGTCTCTAATGCCCACCCCAAATGCCATGTGAACAAACCCCTGCGGGTTGTTCTGTACGTTCCTGGGATCCCAGTTGGAGACAAACGTCGCACCCTGTCTCCTCACTCTCTGTCTCTGCAGACAACCTCGGCTGCTGGGTGGATGCTCCTGATTTCTCAGCCTCAGCAGTAGGACTGGGCACCTTCCTGCCATCCAGGCCGGTGGTCCCCTGGCGCACCCAGCAGTCCTGTAAGTTTTCATTATAGAACGTGGAAGCTTCCAAGTTTCTATCCTGACATCTCCTCATAGTAGAGGTTCTGGCTGCTTCTCCAGCTCACGGATCTTCTCCAAGTGACCTCACCGGGTCCCAGGATGCTGAAGATGGCCAGATGGTGGCTGGCCTTCCATTTCTTCCCAAACCTGATGCAGGCTTGAGGATGAGACTCAGCAGGAAATCCTTTGAAGCCTTCCTGGGTCTCTAACTTTCAATCCTGCCATTCACAGCCTTGTTTCCCAGGCACTGGGAGAATGTGGAGTTATCATTCTCAATTTTCTTCCTATGGTGACAGCATCTAAGATGAGATAAACATTGGTCAGAAAAAGGTCTGTCACCTGTTTATCTGTTACAAGCGTGCTGTGGGTCATTCTTTCAAGAGAGATGACCTAAGAGCATCAAGGTGTTTTTCCAAGCTCCTGTCACTAACAGTGTGTCAGACACTGTGGGTTCTCTCAGTGAATTCTTGCAATCCCCCATTCATTGTAGGCCCATTTTAAAGATGAGGAGGTTGAGACTCAGAGAGGAAAAGTGACTCGTTGCAGCTAGGAAGCGATGGGTCTGGGCCTGCAACCTTGCAGCAGAGATTGGAATGACTGTGAATTTTGCATTCTGCCACTGGAGTCCAGACCCTTAGCCCTGAGGGCAGCTTCTGGTCTGATAACTCATGCTCTTCATCTCTGCATTCCTTGAACCCAGTTCAGGGGCATGGCCTGACCTTGGGCAAGTGTTTGTTGTCTGGATAAGCGATGGCATGAAGACTGGGTGAGCTTGTGAAGTATTTGTAGGATCCAGGGCTTATGAGGAATCATCTCTTTTTTTTTTTTTTAAAGGAAAAAGTAGGCAGGAATGAAGGTGAGCAGAGGCAGACAGGCAGGGAGAAAGAGAGAGGGAGAAGCATTTTATTTTATTTTATTTAGTTGTTCGTCTTGGTTTTTCCCCCTTCCTGGGACATGAGTCCATGTTGTTGGAGAGGACTTGGACTGAACCAGCTCCTGCTCCACCAGGGTGCGGAGGAGCCATTTTAATTACTGAGGATGAGAAAATAAAAGGTGAAGGCTTGGGCATTCCTGAAAGGTTTCCAACATCCCACTGACGCTCAGAGTCACACCGCAGCCAGAGTTGGGACCCAGGGCTGGAGAGCTAGCACAAGTCTGCTTTCTTGGCTGTGATTCTCCGCACAGATGTTTAAGGTTGCTCCCTCTGAAGGGGGGGAAAGTTTTCTTCTCTACTCATCAGAGGATGGCCCCAGAGTTCTCTTGTCTTGATTCAAGCCCTGCTTCCAAGATCCCAGGAGAGAAAATCCAGTTTCCCCAGGGCGGTTGAGACGTTCACCATGGGTTCAATCCCAGCTGCCTGTGGGTGACGATGTGATGTCCAGAACTGAGACCTCTGCTCCCCAGATAGGGTCTCCTGGGGGAGTGGAGCCCAGATCTGAACACCCCAGGCTGTGCCCCGATTTCAAAGCAGACCCGCCCCCCAAGTCTGACCGAGTTAGGGAGTGAGAGGGGCTTTGCTCAGCCCAGCCTCTCTTGAGCTAGAAGTGTCTGCACCCCTGGGGAAATGGGGTGGGCAGGAGAGGGGGAGCTTCCAATGGCACCGAGATGGGTGAGAAATGGGGTGGTGGGGTCCCGGGGACCCTCAGTGAGGTGAGTCTTTGAGGGCAGGGGCCTGGCCACCACTATCATCTCGCCAGCAGCACCCTGGGAGTGTTATCATTGTGAGCGTGAAACAAACGGGAATGGATTCCAGAGGCCTCACGTGTTTCAGGCTCTGAAATCAGGCCGATTTTAATGTCACTGCCATCAAAGGGCGTGATGAGGCCTAGTCTGTGTTTTCTCCCCACAGTGTGGGTGAGGCATCGGACCTTCAGAGAAGGTCCCCAACTTGACCGTGATCAGAGTTAGAACATCTGGGATTTCAGTTGAAGTTTATCTGAGTGTGTAGCATAGCCTCTCTTCACTGCTCTACAGAATCTCTCTGATCCTAAATGAGTGTCTTGCAGGGAAAAAAAGAAAGTAATTCATTTTTCATGAGAATTGCTGGAGGAGATGAGGGCCTCGAGGTGCTGAGTATAGGTGGAGAGGAGGAAATGGTGATGGACATCTGCCTGGGGCTCTGGTCAGTGATGGCCAGGGGATTTGACTCTGCGAGTGCAAAGCCCTGTGCACCCAAGGGTGAGGGTGAGCGTGGCAGGTGCTGGGACTGGGCTGTGTCAGCAGGGAGTCTAAAATGCACTTTTCATTGTGATGAAGGCGAAGGGCCAGAGGGGAGAAGAGAGCGTTTTTCCAAACATCCATGCTGTACCAGAGGAAGGAAGGATGTCAAGGGAGGATGCAGGGGCCGCGTGGAAGACAGCGTGCTCACAGGGAAGTGATTCCAGGGAAGTGAACCTGGTAGAGGGGATGTGTCTGAATCTTTGAAAGCCTGTCCAAGGTGCTGGTTCTGCCAGGCCCTGTGATGTCCCTTTTCTTAGAACTTTTCTCGTGTCTTTATATCTGATATAAGAATGGATTTGCCTTGGGCTGTTTCTACGAGAAGTATCTGATTCCTTGAGGGGCTTCCCAGTGAATCTTTAGACGTTACTCTCAAACCAGCTTCACCCAGAGAACACTTTCTACTTCTCTTGTGGTTGGGTGAGTCACATGGATGAACTCCTGGGGTGGGAATGAGGACCTACTTGATCAGCCTCTTCTGCTATGGATTGTTGGCCTACTTACTATGTTCAGTGTGCTGGGGACCTGCTGGCTTGAATAAGGCAGAGCCTGTGCTTTCGAGACCCAGGCTCCCTGTGTGACATCATCCTTAGCTCACAGGATTGTCATTGGGATTAGATGAGGTAACAGATGTCCTCATCAGCCAATATCCAGCTCATGCTTGGTCCCACACTTGCTGGGTTTCTCGCCAGTCCATTCCTTTTCGTTAATGCTCAGAGAATGTTTTCTGGATCAGAAACATTTGGGTGTCAATCGGTACAGCATTCCTAGCAACCCTTGGAAACAGGTGCTGTAATTGCTTTTGTTTTACAAATGAGGAACCTGAGAAACCCAAGTGTTAAGAAATTTATGCATAGTGCAAAGTAGCAGAGCTGAGCTTAGACCCTGGCTCCTGCCTTCGGGCTCCTAACCGTGCTGCGGGGCCACCTCGATGAGATGTTCTCCCAGGATGCCACGATCCGTTGAAGACTGATTTGCTCAACTGGAAAGTTCTCAGGGTGGTGGGTATTGGAAGAAAAGTTGGATGAGATGTTCTGGGAATTTAGCTTCATGGACCTTCCCATGATGAGCAGTGTTCGATGGGATAAGGCAGCATGGCTGAGACTTGGGTGTGTTCACAGCAGAGATGCCTGCAACCCTGTTTTCCCCTCACACCGTGCTCAGGATCCGCTGCTCTGCCTCCAGGCGTTTTCTGGAGAGCTATCCCGCTCCTGGGCACGCAGGGACCAGGGAAGTAACCTCCCTCCCCCTAGAAGCCATCCTTAACTGATGTCTGAAGGGAGTGGGTGTCTTTATAACCCAGCTCCCCAGTGTGGAGGCCTGTGGCTTTCACCTCTCTCCAAAGTTTCCCTGCAGGATTAAGCTTCAGCCACCCACTGTGGAAATTGCCGTGTTAATGTACCTTTTATTGGCTATCTCCTCCCCTGTATTACTGCTCCACTTTCCTTCCAGGCTCCATGAACTTGCAGAAAAAACAACTTGTGCTCAGATGATTATCTCAGGGGTCTGCTTCTGGGGGAACCCAAACAAAGACACGCTCCAATTCTGCCCCGACACTCCATCTTTCTCTCCCATGGGTTCCCGGGTAAGGAAAGTACAGTATGTGCAAAAAGCCACAGCTAAATGGGAAGGAAAGTGCTCCTGTTTCAGGAGCTGGTAAACACCCAAGACTCCTGGTGAGGGCGGCAGTAGAATGTGGAGCAGGCCTGGAGGCGGGTTCCTCGCGGTCACCCATTTACTCGGTCTTGTCTAGAGGTGCTGCCAGTGTGGCGGGAAAGCCAGAGGGAGGTTTGCACAAGGGTGCAGAACTCTCAGGCATCCAGGGCCAGGCTGGAGGGATGGGACTCCCACCAGGCGGATCGGCAGCTCCTCTCTCAGCGGAGGCTGGAGGGGTGTGAGCCCAGGATTTGACTTGTGCGGAGGAAGATGAGTGTTTCCAGCCACTTGGGCTGGATGCTCACCCAGCCTTGGTGTCTCTCCTTCCTCTTGTCTCTCTTCAGTGTCCTCGTGGTCAGTGACCGGCTGCTGTTGGAGGAGAAGTTCTCGGAATGTGAGGCTCTAGGCCAAGCCTCTACTAGGAGCTCTTGACCTTTTCTGTGTTAACAACCGTGCAGAAGTCACAGAAAGAGACATGAAGATGACGATGGTGATGATGCGATGGTCTAGAAATGACTCCCAGCCTCTGCTGCAGGCCTCATGGGAGCTCGCTGGGTGTCTCATGGCTGATGGCAGCGAGTCCATGGACAGGCGTCTTGTCTTCCTGGCACCGCTGAGGGAGCGGGTACCTAAAGAGACTAAAAACTGCTGTGTCATCCAGGTTCAGCACAGGAAGCTCTGAAATGCTCAGGAAGAGGTTCAGGCGATTTCTTGATGATATTCTTGCTCATAGAGTGTTTAGTGTTGGGGAAGTGGGGACACGGGCCAAGGGCTGCCCTGCGGGCAGTGATAGGACTCAAGGTATTTTGTCACACATAGCTTTGGAGAGACTTTTTCTCTTCTAAAGAAAAAGTCCAGGCACAAAGGAGAGTGGGCAGGCAGGCAGGAAGAGAGAGAGGAAGAAGTTTTCCAGCCATTTGATTTAGTTGTTTACTGTGGTTGTTCCACCCGCCCCCAGAGCCCGGGTCTTGAACCTGGGACCTTGTGTGCCCATGGCTACGCCTGGGGAACTAATCCCCTAGGCCACTAGGCACACATTTTTGAAGGAAACATCATTCTATTAACCTCCTCACCATGCATTCCCTGACCACCAGGCACCGGGGGATTGTCACTTACTAGAATGAATGAACAAAGGAGCGTCAAGCGTCTCTTATTTTATCCAAAGATGTCTTAGACTGAGAAGTCCTTGAGTGCAGAAGGCAGCTCCGTGTGACACACGCCTCTGAAAAGCTGAGGGCACAGTTACCCCTGCTTTCCACAGAGGGTCGGGCTGGGAGAGGGGCGTGTTGAACAGGACAGGCATCCTGGTCTTGGGGAGCAGCCTGTACAGAGGCACCCCCAGCTCTGTTGAAGCATCTCTCTTCTTCTGCCAAGGTCTGACCTTTCCTCTGGCCCCTCTCCTTCCACTGTCGTGTATTTGAACTTTAGTGAAGAGCTTGGTGGTTTCATATTTTTCTGGGCAGCACAGAGGGGTTCAAGTGTCCGTGCGGGGCAGCGCCAGGCTGGCCACGAGAGAAGGCGCTGCCGCCCGCTGATTGGCACAGCCGGTCCTCTGGGTGCTTCGCCCCTGCTTGCGGGCTGAGCTGTGGAATTTGGGAAGGCGAAGAGGATTAGGGCTGGGTGACAATTAAAATAAGCAAACCATTCGCCGAGGAACTGGGGCCGGAGCTGAACGGTCTCCATTTATCAACGTCTCCACCAAAGAACGCTTGTCCCCCCATCACCCAGACAGCTCCCTGAGTCATTTCAGCCCCCCACCTCCTGGCGGCTGGTGAGCCCTGGATTCTGATTAAAGACCTGGTGGATAATGGGAAGAGCACAGGCCGCCCTTCCTCCGGTAGATCTAAGCAAGTTAATAACCTGCTCTAAAGCTAAAGCAAATCAAGTCCTATTTTAAACATTTTATTGACAAGCACAAAAAGGCAGCTGTCGGGGGCCCAGGTAAATTTATCACTCGGTTTTGTTACTTGTTTCTGACTCAGGCAACGGGCAACAGCATTTCCATCATTCGCAGCCTCCCATTGTTACCAGACAGAAGGACAAGGCAGGGCAACGGGGTGTGGGGGTGCAGGGGTGCAGGGGAGCCGGACTCCGGGGTCTCTGCTGCTGCAGGGCACCCGTGGGCGCTCTCTTGCCATCGGCTGGATCGGATATCCGAGAGCCCTTCACCGTGTGTGCTTCCGGCCGTACCACTGAGAGCACCAAGATCTGCAGGAATGAGATGCCTCGTCCCAAATTGTGGGCCAGTGTGGCACCCGGCAGGGAAGCTTCACTGGGAATCTGTGACCACATGCCCTTGGAGGAAGCAGAGGACAGAGGACACACTCGCTGGGACATTCCAGGAGACTGAAAGAAGGCTGAGGGAGCCACAGGAGGTGGACATAACCCAGCGCCAGTGACAGCAGAATTGTCTCTTCCTAAAGGCACAAGGGGAGGAACAGTGATTGGACGCTGGGAAGCATCCTGTCCAGGAGGCTGTGGGGGCCAATGAGCTGCTCTAAGGTCAGGGCCAGTCCCCTGAGACGTTCCACCAGGAGGGCTGAGGGGACCTCATTGCTGATCCAGGCAGAAGCCTGTGCCCCACAATCAGGTTTCTCTTCAGTTCCAGAAGAGACTCCCGCTCGTCCTTTTCCAGAAACAAGAGCTGTCAGTTCAGCCAGCAGCAACCACGACCCTACAGAAAGCTGATCAACATCAGATCATTTCTCCTGACACGTCGCTGAGGCCTCTCAACCCGCAGCCCTCCAACTTCGGCCATGATCTAGAAGCTTCAAGGAGTCTGTCCCAAGCAGCATGCTATGCTCGTAGAGCTGTCCACCCAGCAGGGGAGGGACACAAGAGGATGGCTGCGTGGTCATCGCATCTCCCCCTCCACCACTGAGTTGGTCCTCACAATATTCTGCGGTGGCCAGGGGAAGATGTCTGTGAAACTGTGTCTCCTTTGCAAATTGGTTTTCAGAGGTGAAAACAAATGTCGGGTAAGACCTCCAAATTTCTCTGTCATCCCTGACCCCATCGCTTGCCTCTCTCTACTGTCTTGCCAAATGATGGTCCCCAGGATAATGGCCGGACTTCACTTCCTGACTCTGAACCTAGAATTCAAACTCTTGCAGGAACGAACAGCGCTTTGCATCTAAAATCAGTGTTTTGAGTCTCTCCCGTGTGCTGGGGCCTGGGCTAGCTTTTGGAGATGCAGAAATGACCAAGTACAGTCTGTCTACTCGGTCGGGGGGTCTTGGGCTAAGCAAGGAAATGACTTGAATGAAAGATAGGTGACTGTGGGGGAGGCTGTGAGTGAGGGCTCAGAAGGTGCCCGGGCAGGTGGAGAAGGGAGAATCACTGCACCTGTTCGGGTGGCCAGAAGAGTGATATGTTCTGCTGATGGCGAGTGTAGGGAGTGGGATTCCTGAGGCAGAGATGGAGCAGCCCCTGTACTCCTCCTTCTGTGGAGAGCTAGCCTTGGTTGATGGCTACTGTATGCCTAAAATTTCCCCAGGGAAGAAAGAAAGACATCCCCTCGGGGCAGCCCGTGGTCCATGATGAATATGAGGGTGCAGAAACCTGTCCTCTGCTTCTAGTGGGTCTGTTCTCTGGTAATAAACTCCCTCCAAGATCCTAGGGAGAACAGGCAGAGACCAAACTTCAGCTGAGCCCATTCCTTGGTGTAGGCGCTGAACTTGTCCCCCTCCTGCTTCCTTTTTTTCCTTTCAAGTTGATCCCAAGAACCCTCTGTCAATAAATCACTCAGGCAAGTGTCCTCCCCTCAGCTGAGGGGGCCACCCACGTGGAACCCAGGACTGTGCGCAGTCTCTCATGCATCCCATGGGCGCGTGTGTCTGGGAGGGGCGAGGACTTGCGTCCGCTCCAAGGTCTTGACCCAGAGCAGGTCTGCAGCCCCTGTCCCCGGTGGGTGCTAACCAGCAGGTTGCCGGCAGCTGCATGCTCACCTTTCCCGGACGGTTGACCGAAGAGACAGGAGCCACCTGTAGAGGGCAGTCTTGTTCACTGGCAAGCTGAGCCCAGATCCCAGCCAGCTGGGAGAAAGCAAGGTGACCGGTGGTGCTAGGATTTCCAGAGACTCATCTGGAAGGGGCGTGGGGGGGCAGGGGGTGGGGCGGGAAATCACCATTCCAGGGGAGACGGAGAGCATTAAACTGCACTTTTAAGTCATAATCAAACGCAAACAAAAGCATTTTCAAAAAGCAGGAGTAACTGGTGGTTGAGCAAAGGCTTCTTTTAAGCCACACGTTTTCCCACACCCAGAGGCTGCTAACAGGTTTTCCTGGTTCGAGCCCTGCTACACACCGACTTAAAGACACAGCGGCTCGCCTTTAATGGCACCCAGCTGAGGCGGGAAGCTTATCATGGTGAACTTGGGGCGGGTCCCTGAGGAATCTGTGCCTGTTTTCAAGATGGGTTATGTCACAGGTTGACTGCAGGAGGGGCAGGGGGACTGGATGTGGCTGCTTTGTACAAGTCTTCACACACCCACAATTGTAGACTCTCAGGCTCTGCCTATACCTGCGAGGAAGATGAGAAAGCAGTTTTCATTTATTTCTGGGGGCTCCCCTCACCCCTGGGGTGTGAACCCGCGTCCCTGAACTTTACATGGGCCACACCCCAGCCTCTGGCTTAGATCTGAGTCCCCCGGGCATGCCTGCACTCTCCAGTTTTAACAAAAATCCCACTAAGGTCAGTGAGAATGCCCCGTCCTGAATACCTGACCACCCTTGATGTCTGAATGAATTCTCCAGCCTCCACCCACAGGAGCTGTCTTCCGCTCACCCTGCTGTGCCTGGAGGCAGAGTCCTGTTAGGTCAGTTTAGTCCAAGTCACCCCTCATCCGTGATGTTTCCTGGTGGTTACACTCCGTCCACAGACCTGCACCCTCCCGGCGGCCACACGTTCCTGCGTGCCCTTGCATTCAGAGTCAGGTCAGCCTTTCCCACGCAGGACTCCACGCGATGCTCCCTACACCTCTCGCAACGGTCCCCTGACTAACGCCCCCCTCAGCTCTTTCATCAGTGTCCTGATCATTTTCTCTTTGGCCGGGGCCCACTGATCCTGGGGAGGCTGGTGCAGTGTGTCCTCCTCTGGGATAGAGACAGCTCTGACCATCCATTGTGAGGGCACCTGCGCCTTTCGGGGTCCTTCTCGATGAAACCGATGTGCTTCTTCAGCAGTAGTGGTCAGAGCGCCCAGACTGATGGGGCGAGGAATGGACACTGGGGATATTGCTAACTTCCTTCTGCTAAGCCCTCTCGGTCTCTGCAAGGCAGACGCGGCTAATGTCCCTGTTGTGAGTTGCAGGGATGGCGGCTAAGACTGAGGGCAGAGCTCTCCTTGAGCCACCTGGAGCCACGGGTGCGATGAAATTGGAGCTGAAGGGACTGAAGGACTAGGACAGGATCACAGGGCAGACACTCGGTGATGCTTGGTTCTCAGACTGGTGGGGCCGTGTGTCCCTGCCCTCCCGGCCCCCAGAGGAGTCTCCCTCTCACCTGTGGAAGGTGTTCTTGGGCAGGTTGGTGTGTTACAAACCTCGTTACTGCTCTGTCACTCTGCCTCTCTGAGAATGACATGGGACAGCTCCCATCTCACCCGCTCTGTCACGCCATGTGCTCTTATTGATCCCGTTTTATTTCCAGGACACAAGGGGGAGACAGCCTAGGCAGCGCCTCTCAAAGCCACTGATTGGTAGACAGGGGTCAGGCATTTAGCGAACCTGCCACGCGCGCCTTCAAATCCCGGCCCTTTGAGCACCTGTCACCGTGCTCCCACATCTCAGGCCCTGTACGGCTTCACAGGAATGTAATGTGGTGGACAGGGCAGAGCTTCCAAAGTCTGCAAGAGCAGGGTGTTTTATTTTTATCTACTTTATTTTACTTTTTTAAAAGGAAAGCTGCAGGCAGGAACGAAGGCGGGCAGGCAGGCAGGACAAGAGAGGAGGAAGAAGCACTTAGTTATTTTACTTAGCTGTTCATCTTGGTTGCTCCTCCAGCTCCGGGACGTGAACCCGTGTCCCTGGTATACGGACTGAGCTCCGGCTGACCTAACTGCGTCTTTACAGGGCACTCCGGAAAAGCAGGTTTTAAAGCTCAGCTCTTATACTGACCAGCTGTGACCTGGGACAATTCCCCAGCAACCCTCCTGAGCTTTTATTTGTCAGGTAGAATAAGTACAACATCAAATGGTGATAGTGGTAATAATCCACCCTAGCAATGCCTACCTGCTCTAGGGCTGTTGAACTGTGAGATGATCGTCATCCATACATGCCATGTTTATCACACTTTCACCTGACTTCACAGTGGGAGGATCTGCATAAAGGCCTTGACTTTGAAAAAACCCTCTTCCAGGGACTCCCTTCTTGCTCACAGGGCCGAGACGCAGAGGCTTCCTGAGAAGGCGCGTGCTGTCCAACGTGGCTGCAGGAGAAATGAGCCCGCGAAGAGACAGCGGCTCATGAGTTTGAGGGGGTGCCTGCGTCCTCCCAGAACATTAACAGAAGGCCAGGAGTCCGCAGGTAAGACCCCTTCCACCTCACCTTCACCAGAAGGGTGTGTTCCCAGGGGTCCCGAGCAACTGGGCTGGGATGACAGCAAAAATCCAAAACAAAAACAATTGCAATTCCTCCCCTTTTCTGAACAAGCAATTTCTACAGTTTAAACCCTGTCCTCAGATCCACAAGACGATCTCATTGAGGAGACAGGCTGTTGGGAGTAGGAACTGTGGTTGTTTCCTGTGGCTGAGAAGAGGGGGCTGAGCTCGGAGAGGCTGAGAGGTGGGCCAAGCTCACCAGGCGCGGAATGGTGAGCTTGGGCACAAACTGCTCTCAGTGCATCTTACAGGGAGAACCTGAGGTACCTTAGCTTCTGAGTCTGGATGGACCTGTCTTAATTGATGAGAAACCTCCAGGGGTGGCAAGAGCTTTCTTTATTTTCCTTCCCAGGACGCTGGCTCCTGAGCTGGTGACGTTCCTCTGCACCGAACTGGCACGGTCACTGTGTCCTCCTACCGAATCCCCGTGAGCGGTAGACTCCCAGGTCCCTGGTAGGAGCCTCTCTGACACTTGGAAAACTGAACATTGTTCTCCTTCTCTGCTTCAGTTCTCCCTCCTTCATCTCAACTCTGGGTCCTCCATGTCTACTTTCTTTTCTCTTCTGGGGGTGGGCACCTGCTGCTTCTGCCCAGCCCGCCTCCGCTTCCTCACCCCTGCGCTTCCCGGGCACACGGCAAACTCGAGCACGCTTCTCAGGCGATGGCTCAGTTATCATCAGATTGTCCATGTCTTCTCTTATTTTACTTACAGATTCATTTTGTCCACCCGCCCCACCCTCTTCTCCTTGCCCCAGCTCACAGGCGCTCACTGTGTGGTCTCACCATTCCCTTCTCTGCCATCTGTTGGCTTATTTATATGTAGGTATATCGGTGGGCGCTGCTTTGGGAGGGTATATGTGAAATTTCCCACCATGGTATTGTACATCGGTTTCCCCCTTTCTGATTTTGCTCAGTGCCATGACTTGAGATCCATCCTTGTTACCACAGGTGAGTCTATGTCAGACTAATGGTGCTTCATGGAATTTCATGGTGTCCTCTGCCACACTGACCCACTCCCCTGGTGCTAGATGCCTGGGTTTCTTACAGCTTTTTGCTAGTCCAAGCAAAGCTGACTCTGCCCCATTGGCTATTTGCCTTTGTACAGGTACATACAATTTTTATTACTATTGTTTGTAAGATGTCATAATACCTGGTTGGGTGAGTCATCCTGTATGCCCTTTGCCCTCTCCTTTTTAACCTCAAGACTTTCCTTAGCTGTTTTTGGAGTTTTATTCTTATATTCACATTTTAACCACATTCTCAAGTTTCTTATAAAGACTTGCTGAGAGAAACTGAGTGAGACAGTGGATAAAAAGGGATTTGCAGGCCATTAACAAGTCTGGAAAGGGTATTGCAATCAAGATAAGAGCAGGAATTTGGTGTCAGCCAAACGTGCATGGAAGTCCCTTGGAACTTTGATAAATCATCTAATTCCTTTGATTCTTAGTGTCTCTGTTTGTACAATTGAAGTTGATATTAATAAGCCCCAGGTTTGCATGTGGGGGCACTAAAGCCTCATGAGGGACTGGGGGTGGGGTGTCACTGGGTTGGGGGGGCATGTGGGAACGCTGAGCGAGATGTCACACAAAGGATTGGAGTGCTGTGGAGAGTACAGGTTGTCAGGTTAATGAGATCATTCATCAACATTATGCTCAGAGCCATGATGGATTTACCCAGGTCCCCTGCCTGAATCTTCTGGGGGAGAGGACATTAATGGTGACATCTGTGAGCACGGGGATGTGTGTTAGACTCCTGGACTAGTGGCGGGGAGAGGACTTGGCTCTCTCCTTCAAACTCTCTGCTAGAACATCTTCCACTCAGCAATGCCTGGTGGGACCTGCTGGGTTATTACTTATCTCCCCTAAAATCAGCCAGCTCTGGGAGAAGTGTCTGCTGTTAGAAACTCAAACAATGCTGGGAGGCAAGAAGGGAAAGCAGAAAGGGAACCAGGCTTAGAGGCAAATGCAATTGGGTGTGTGCTTGAGCTCTTCCGCTGAGCCGTCTGCTAGGTGACCTTGGTCAAGTCATTCTGTCTAGCAATTATACCCACCCTTTAGGGTGGCTGAGAGGGTCATGTGATACAAGGAATGCCGAAGGCAGATGACGAACGCTAACCCATCACAGGGATGTGAGGCCCTGCGATCATTTACAAAAGAAAGCAGGTGACAGTTTCCTTGCAATTTTAACTTCAGCTTTGCCACTAACTGGCTGGCTTGATACCTACGGAATATTGCAAACTTTAGCAATTGGCTTGGATGATATGATTTAATGAGATCCACAAGTTGGAGTGTGTGTGTGTGTGTGTGTGTTTATTGGGAGGAGGAGGATTGTAAGATGAGAAGTTACAAGGGACAAGAAAAATTACAGCCAAACCCCTGGACTTAAGGGATAATCAATATAATTTGGAATTTCCATTTAAGTAAAGGTGCAGCTGATGACAGTGAATCTAAAACGATCTGACGACTAACAGCAGTGATGGATAGTAATGACGACTATACTCCATATGTTCCCACTACTTGCCTAGTGTATATTCTTCCATTTATCTTTACATCAGTCCCAGGGATCCCTATCTAGCAGATGAGGAAACTGAGGTTTTGGAAGTTTATGTGACAGCTGGTTGGTTGTCAGGGCGGAGAATCAAACTCATGTCTGTCTGGCCCCAATATCCAGGCTCTTAATAACTTGGAAAGGCTGTCAGTTATCCTGGGAGATTTATTTGGGGTTCTTTTCTCTGTCAAGGGCACAATGCTCCAACCATGTCACTTCTGAAAACAGCAATTTCTGGAACTGAAACTTCAATTTTTCAGATTGGGAGACTGACACTTGAGATGAGGCATCGTGCTGGAGTATGTCATCTCCCATCACAATGGTGCAGGTGCCTATTGCTGGGAAAGCAGTGAGTGAGGCAGCCAGCTAGAAAATCAGAAAAGAAAAACGTGGCTTCACTTGGCAGACAATTTGTATTTTCTTCGGTTCACCAGGGCCCGATACCTTTCCTGCTAACTCTGTACTCAACTCTCATTGGAAGATGGCCTCCTTCTTAGGTCAATGGACCTGGTGAAGTCCTCCCCCAGACTCCAGGCTCCAGACCCTGAACACAGAATAGGACATTTCATTTTCACATGATCAAGAATTTCTGTTGCTGCTATTAAAAATATTTCATTCTCATATAATCTTAAAAAAACTCCTTGGGGTAAAAGAAAGAGATGGAAAACAATTTACAAATCTTAACTGCTCAAAAACCTCTTGGCTTGGTGCAGAGGGCAAGGACAGAGGATCCAAGCAGGTAGTCAAATCTATATTCTGCCCCTCTCCAGCGGAGTACTCTTAGCAAATTTCTTTGTTCTTTTGAGAAGGATGAATATATTGCACATTTTGAGGAGGTGACACTCACCCTAAATTCCTGGGAGTGCACACCCATAGACTATTCTGTTCACGGCTCCTCCTGGAGCTGCGTAGCTTGATTTCCTTGTCTCTGAACATCACAGCATTCATTTATAAAATAAGAGTGATAAAATAATATCTTTCTTCCCAAGGGTTGTTTTCAGAATGCGTCAGGGTAATGAATGCAAAGAGGTTAACAGTGGCTGGCACCATAGTCAGCCCTCAACACTTTTCATTCTCTTTCCATGTTATTTTTTTCAGCAATTGGAGGAAATGGAGATAAATAAGACACAGCACAATCTAGTGCTTGGGAAATCAAGCATAAAGATAAATGATGATATCAAAGTTTGTGAATCGGCATAAACAGGAGATTACAAAGTGATACTTGTCTAAATATTAGATAAGTGACATAGTGAAAAGCATTATGACTTCCTTAGAGGGAGGCTGTCTTAGGTGAGTTTTTGAAGAAGCAGATTCTGAGATGAGGATTCATGTGAAAAGGATTCAGGCAGTGCTCTCTGTGGAAAATGGCAAAGGAGTGGGGACAGAGTTTCCCTCAGAGAAACTCTGCAATGTAATTCCATCTCTGAGTTTGCCTTTACTCTCAACAAGGAACTCCTGAATAGAATTGACTGGGGCTACCCAAGGAAGACAATATTCCTAGGTATTTCTGGATCTTCCTGCAGTTCTCCGAAGAGAATGGCAAGTATGAGCCATTAAAAAAGCACACAGAACTTGGAGAAGGGTTGCATCTTGTAAAATCATATTTTCCAAAATGGTCTCAGCAATGTTTCTCGCTCCATGGACTCTTGAAGGACTTTACTGCTCTCTTTTAAGAGGTATAGATGGTCTATTGACTGAAGACATTGGTCAGTGCCACAGTGAATAGACAACATCAGAAGGAATGACATCTAACTTACGCAATTAGATCATAAAATGTTATATAACTCTCTCCTTCTCTTGGAGCATTTGTCTTTAGAGCCCAGGCAAATGATCTTCAGAAACAGACCACATGGAGACTCGTGTAGGAAGGAATCAAGAATTTCAGCCTTCAGCGCGGGATGAGCTCCCACTGATAGCCAGCATTAGGTGGTCGACCAGCCTTCTTGGAAGTAGATCTTGCAGTTGAGTCACCCAATTTGATACTGCATGGAACCAAGATGAGCCTTCCTTGTCGTGCCATGCCCAAGTTCTCTTTACCATGTTGGTGTATCCACACCCCGGGTCCTAGGATTAGTGGTTGTTTTCCTATTTTGGAGAATCTACTTGAGCTCAAGAGGGTCACCTCAACTGGTAGGTCCTCTTTCCTCTTGGGCATCCACAATCAGTGACTGACTGACACCACAGCACTAAAAGACTGACTGTACTGAAATTAGTGCTCCCCCTGAAGAAGATCATACTGAATCTCGTCTCCTTACCTTTGTTGAGTTTCTCTCCCCTACAGTACCTTTCACTCCTACCCACTTTTCTTCCGAGGGAACTGTATTAATAAATCACTCACACCAGAATCCCTCAACTAAGACTCTGCTCCTAGGGGACTTGATTTGGGACAGACAGTATTTTCTGTAGAGGTATTATTATAGGACAAACATATAATAAAAGCTGTATATTTTGTATACAACATGATGAAAGATGATGATGATGGTGGTCCTATAATCTGATGTCTTAGCAGAAATTTTATCGGTGTGTGTTTAAAATACCCTGAAAGTGTATGGGATGAGGATGTCTGCGTGAGAACAGGCAGTAGTCCTAAGATGAGTCAGGCAATACCGAATTTAGAGAATCCGGTTCCGCAGCATGGCTCATGGACATTGCCACTCCCCAGGCTTATGGACGAAGCACCTACAATTAGAGTGAATTCCAGTTCAGCACCACACCATGCGGAAGCAGATGCCTCAATTAAAGGGCAATCGCTTTAGTAAGTCTTGTTTGTAAGGTCTTACGTTGTTTTTCACATATCAAACCCCTCTCCCTTGACACCATCTGGATATTAGAAAAATCCCAGGCCCTGCCAGGGGATTACTCTGTTTATTAAATTTAGCTTCACAAACAGAGACGCTCTGCACTTTGTATCACCCTGGAGAACTTGAGCAGGAAGGCATTCTATTGGCTTGAAACCCAGCAATTTCACGAGACAATAAAACAATGTATGTTCTTTTCAATTTTTTTCCTGTATACTTTATTTGCTAGGGGAAGTAAAACAATGCAATGATATACCATTATGTGATATGGAAGCGCTCTGTTGAAATTAAATCTCACAATTACAGGGTGAATATCCAAATCCATGGTGTTAGCAGTTTTACTCTGTGCACGCCAGTGCCTGAGACTCGATGTGATATTCATTCCACTCTGGTTTTGGTACCCTTTGTTCTTGTCTGAAACTTTGGAAATGAGGTGCATGCACAGTGTTGTGTTTGGATTATCAGAGAATGAAGAATTGGAGGCAGCTTTAGAGACCATTCAGCTTATTTATTTCCTTTTTAAAGACTAGGAGATGGACACCCTGAGAGCCAAAAGGTCTTACCTCTGGCCACAAAGCGACGTTTGCTAACTGAGCTCCACGGTCTTCTGTAGGTCATCCAGTCTTCTGTCACTCCTGTCCTTGGATCAAATGGCTCGACATAAGGGTTACTCTTAATTCACTTATTGTCTAATGAAAATTGCAGTTGGGTAAACCATGCTTTGTTCCAGACTGAAGCAAATGGGTTAACTGCTTAAGTTCTTAGGGGGATGAAGAGTTTGAACACTATACAACCATTTCCTGCAAGTACTAGTCTATTGGTGTGCCTTCACTACCACCAGTATTCAGTGCCAGATAAGAGAGAGAGGGAGAATGTGCTGAAGATGATAGTCTAAGACACGGCAATAATGCCATTGTAGCATGGTGACATCGGAATACACTTGTAGAAATAAACTTTCAAACCATCAGGATTTTCAAGCATCTATTCACAATTCAGAAGCCAAGGCATGGCCTGCTAGAGTTTGTGGTCCAATAATTAGTACTCAGCATTGATTTATATGCTAACCTTAATTAAGATTATGCCTTTTTTAGAAGTTCTCCATTTACATTATGGGGACAGAAGAACATAGACATTTAGCCTGTAGACTTCAGAGTTAAGAACCTCCGAGTTCTTGTAGAATCATTCAATTTCTCTAAACCTCAGTTTCCTACATGCAGATTGAGGAGGACTTTAGTAATGCCTGTATCATATAGAAATTTTGTGGATTAAATGAGATCATCGAAAAAAGCCCATTAGTACAGTGCCCGATTTTTAGTAGTCCTCAGTCTATGTTGACTTCTTATCAATAACAAGAGCTGTTGATTAGTGAACACAAGTTGCATTCAGGTAAGATGGATGCACAGTGGCGTGGAGAGGTGGAGCAACTTCCTGAGGTTGATCAGGTTCCTAGATGGAGCTTTCAGGTTCTGAATCCGCATCCGTCAAGTCCTGAGACCTGTGCTCACACCACTACGTTTCTGGAACTGAGAGGGATTTCAGAGACACTGAATTCAGGGTTACCACAGTTGGATGTATTATTTTAAAAATATTTTATGGTAAAATAATTTTGAGACAGGAGACTCATCATATGACCAGCTAAGGAGCCATCCTTTCCATTAGTGTATTTCTGAGGTTCCAGAGTAAGTAAATCTTTGTAAATATGTTAGCCTTAGATTTCTATAGAGTTTCTAATAGGGCTGGTATTCTATGGAACAGTCTTTGAGATACACTCATTAGGTCCAGCACACTTACTTTGTAGATGAAGGTAAAAATCAATGGGATTAGTAGGAATCCCCAGGCTCCAGGTCTCCAGGTTAAGTTTCCATCCATTGCAGCACTCTGACATCTTTGCCACTCCTATGCCATTCTTAGCATTCATGAGACAGCCAATTGGGACACTTTTATTTCACTCCTCATCATGCAGAGAATTTCTCTTTCTCCTACACCTCTTCTTCTCTTTTATGGCAGCCCCAGCTGTTGATGAATCCGTTACCAGGGTGCACGTGTTCTGATGATGTACTCACATAATACATTATCAAAGTGCCAGTCCTGATGGCCCTGTGATGTATGAGGCTGACGTTTGTCAATGCCCTGCAGTTACTACAGAACCATCCATCACAGCAGCCTCCTCTTCTTGGGGACATGGCATGGAGACACTTTCCCAGGAAAATGGGAACAGTGGGGAATGGAGCAGCCAGGGGAGTAAAATTCTAGGGCGGCACCTGGAGAGATGGAAGGGATGGTGCTATCACTCCTGATGTGGAAAAGTGCTCTGTGCTACCCTTATTGAGCTCAGCCTTCATTCAAATGCATTCATTCAATCGTATCAAGCCAGGCACTCTTCCGGGTACTGGGAATTCAAATAATAATATTGATAATCTTAGGAGGTCAGCCCTAAAACAATAAGGAAAAACACTAGCTTTCTTGGGGAGTGTTTTTCTTCCTTTTACCTAACAGAAATTCTGACCTATGGTCCGAGTTGGTACAGAACAGATGTGACCTGAAGATGTCCCCGACCCACCCTATAGCCTGGGACCAATCAGATCAATCACCACTCACTTCCTTAACGCAAGTCCTATAAAGGAGTAGAATGCTGGGGAGACAGTGTCTTTCAGAGAACCAGCTCCCTGTCTCCTTACTTGTTACAAGTAATAAATCTCTCCTTATTAAGAATCTTGTTCTGTGTCTTTGCCTGATGTGCACCAAGGGAATGGGACCATTGAGTCCACTAACAATGACAGTCATGTTACCCCAGTTCTTCCTACTCAGCAGACACAGTGGTAAATGCTTTGTAGATGTTACTGCATTGGGTGCTCTTCTAATCCCATTTAGAGGATGGTTCTATTTAGTTTTTGAATGGTTCCATTTTCAGAAGAGAAAATGGTGGCACAGGGACAGTAAGCAGCCAGAGGTCTTGGGTCCAGCGGAAGGGTCAGTTTTCTTAACCACTCAGCTTGCATTGCCTACTGGGAGGCACAGGTCCTCATGTAAGGCAACTGCCCAGTGCTTGTGTGCTATACAACTGCTCTGTAAAGCTAAGGGGAACCTACAAAGGTAAATACATTTCATCAATGATATTTTGCAGATGAGGAAACTCAGAGGGGTCACACTATAAGGAAATGGTAGAACTAAGGACTTATCTCAGATTGATCTGACTTCAAAACCCACCCATATTTTATTCCAAAACAGAAGTGGGTGGATAAGGGTAAGTGGTCTAGACTTAGACCTAGGTACAACTTGTCTCCACCAGTTACCAGCTATGTGGCAGTGGAGAAATGAATGAGTCCCTCTGTGCTTTCCTTTTATCCATTCATCGATGGGACATGTACTCGGATTTGTCTTTTGGGATTTGTTGAGGACTGAATAACAATGCCTGCATTCATGTAAAGAGGTTTGCACCAGGCTGGTGTTGAGTAATGCTTCATAGGGCCATTTTACTGGAAGCGGGAACTATATCAGGAATTGTAATTAGAAATAAGAATCATTAAAGTATAATTAATGCTCAGGTCTTGGTTTCTAAATTTTCCAAATAAGGGGATCAATTTCCTTGAACAAATACCTGAATCCAGACTGGGGCAGGTGTAATAGAAGGTGAACCTGAGCGATTTGTAGTCCAGAAACTAGGGAAGTGATAAAACAAAAGCAAAGAAAGGGTGAGATTTGTAAAGGGATCTAAGAGCCAAGCTGGTGGTTCTCCTCATCGCTACACTGAGAAAAAATGATTGATAAAATACATCTGATATTAGTGAATTATCACCCAAATAACAAAATAAATATCCAGAATTCCATACTGACATAAATGAAAATTGGATAAATAAGCCAAAGGGGGAGAAGGGGCCAATCTACCATAGACAATAATTCAATTTACTGTAGAAAGAATAAGAGAAATAGAAAACCAGCTTTAGATACCAATGTGATAATTTCTTCATTCGAGATCCACAAATGAATGCTAAAATGGGTGGGTGAAACTTTATGAAGGAACAGAATGATTGCATCGCCCCAGAGTGTCTCCCCACTAAATATTTATTAATTGCTGTGGTCACTAGTATATGATTGCAAATTCTATGATCCATGTCCGCTCAGGAAGTGTTTATTTCCCTTCCCAGTGAGTGAGGGATGGATTCAGTGATTTAAGTAACAGTGTATGGGATGGCAAAACTGGTCACTGCACAGTGAGGAAAGTTGTACAATGGGGTGCGTACCCTCAGAACTGAGGGTCAAATGTTAATGTCACCAGTCAGAAGTTGTGGATATTGTGGAGTCTTTGATGTGATGTGATAAGGGCACTTCACCTCTGTGGCATTCTTCCCCCAAAGGCATAACGCCCATCCAATTATGAGAACATATCAGACAAACCCAATTTGAGAGACATTCTCCAGCATGACTGACCAGCACACTTCAAAAGTGTCAAGGGTATAAAAGACGAGGAAAGATGAGAAACAGTGACATGTTGGAAGAGACAGCTATGTACAATGTACTGTTTTGGGTCCTGGAACAGAAAAAGGACGTTAGTGGAAAAACTGATGGAATCCAAGTTAAGTGTATGGTTTAGTTAATAGTGTGGCACCAAGGTTGGTTTCTTGGTTTTGTCAGTAAGGTGTTCAAGATATCAGATGATAACATAAGAGAAACCCGAATGAAGCATTTATGAGATCGCTCTGCACAAGCTTTCCAGCTCTTCTCTGCATCTAACGTTATTCCTAAATGTATGGTTAAAACATCGCTCAGATATTTAACTCTGAGTATTGTGTTGGAAAAGATTCACAGAGGCCATCCAAGAGAAAGATGATAAGGGGTAGTCTTACTGTTTAGATTTATAATAAATTAATGAGAATAAAATGACTGGGTATAGAAATGTGGGAAAAATTTGTCCCCGATAGTAAAACACAGGAGACTGTTTTCAGTTACCTGTAGTCATAGGAATAGTGTTTCTCAAGTACCCAGTGGAAATCTGACTCAGCACTTAGCATCCCCTCCTTATTTAATATTATAATCAGAAATCCATGTGCAAATGAAGTGGATAACAATTAGAGAAGGCATAACATTTGACCAGGTGATCTGACTCAGAGGGAACCTGAGGAAACTGGGATGAATCTGTGCTACCGCAAAGGTAAGAGCACACAATGGGTGGATTTGGATGGACACAGAAATAGAGCGCTGAGTTTTTGTGGCTAGTGGTCATGTGGTTGGGACGAAGGTCTGGTCCCCCTCCATGCTCATAAGTCCAGCGATCATGAATCCTCATCCTGCTTCTTCTAGGTATTCACATTGTTCCCTAGGAGGGACTTGGATTTGGTGATAGCATAGTTCTCTTGGGCTGGGTGGCATTGGCACAGGGTTGGGGCAACGGGCAAAGCCATGGCAATGCAACCCCTCGAGGTCCCTTCCTATGGCCCAGGAGGGTAAGTTGGCCTGGTGGGTGTAGAGAAGCGAGAACCAGGCACACAGTAAATACTCATTGAGAGTAGTCAGTGGTTGCCATTACTACTAACAACCATCAAACCCAAGAGTAAGGTCAAAATGGGTTTGAATCCAGGCTCCATCGCTCAGTAGCTGTGTGGCCTTGGGAAAGTAACCTGAGCTCATGCCTCAGGTGCTTCAGCTGAAAAATGGGGGATTATTGGTATCTCATTTGATATATATATATATATATGTATAGTATCTCAGTTGGTGATTCAGTGGTTAAAATATGGATTAGTGCCATGCTTGAGTGACCACTCAAGTGAGGTTATGATGCTATGTCTACTTCTGCTCCTCCTGCTGCTCCTCCTGCTGCTCCTGCTGCTCCTCCTGCTGCTGCTCCTCCTGCTCCTCCTCCTGCTGCTCCTCCTCCTGCTGCAACTACTAATTCTGCTGCCTCCACTGCCTTACACCACACTACATCCACACCATGCTGCCTCCCTGAGACTGATCAGTTTGCTGATTGTCTACATGATTCAAACACCTGAAACCCAGAGAAAGTGGTACAAATCAAGAGACACTAAAAGAGTTGATAAATAGAAGAGAAAATGAAGCTTGGACTGTAGCTGCTCACTGGAAAAGTCAAGCTCTGCTGACATGGTTCCATCCGGCTGCAGAGTAAACTGTGGATCACAGTTCCATGACCAGTTCTAGTCTCCAGGACCAGGTTCTCTTGGCCCCTGCTGGTCCAGAAAGACACTTCTCTTGGTCCAGGAAGCAGAAAAATCAAATGACTTTCAAATGAAACAAAGCAGATGGAAATGAGACTATTTCCCTGCCTCCCCCCTCCCCCCCATTGCAGCTTGAATGCTGAATCTCCAGTTACTTTCTTCCCCAAGTTGCCGGATTATTTAGAAGACACATCCTTTTTCATCGATGATTAAGTCCTAGTCAGCGTAGCACAAGGGAGCTGCCCACAGTGATGTGAGGTCACCCATGGACTGTAGTTTATGGTGCTTTCTTCCGATATGCGTAAGAGACTATCCTGGTGCATAGGCTTGTAACACGGGACAGGCATTCCTTTGGGTCTTAAAGTTGTGTAATCTTTAAGAACCTACTTAAAAGTGTGAATACTTTATCAGAGAGCTTTTCAACAATAAGACATTTAATCTCTAAACTGCATGCATTTCTCTGAACTCAGTGTATTTTCTCAACAATTGCATTTTGCAAATGAGCAGAGCGATGCAGAGGGTGGGTGCCCTGAATTTATTCAGGTTGTGCCATTTCATTTACCGAACCTTTTCCAGTCTTCCACGTGGATCTGGGAGAACTTCTGGAAAGGGTAGGCCGAAGGTGTGAATTCAATATCCCAAAGCATATAACAATGCAAACAAATACAAACTTGAAAAAAGTTGAAATTTTGAGGTAACG
This sequence comes from Solenodon paradoxus, assembly GCA_004363575.1. Taxonomy (NCBI): domain Eukaryota; kingdom Metazoa; phylum Chordata; class Mammalia; order Eulipotyphla; family Solenodontidae; genus Solenodon; species Solenodon paradoxus. Next base: position 47,603 of record RJWH01002228.1, read on the forward strand.
GAAAGCATAGGAATGAGAGTCAGAGAGATTTAGAGCTTCAATTTAGTCCTTCTTAGCCATGTGACCTTGGTAAGGCCATTTAAGTCTGTAGTCTAATTCTTCCCTTGGAGAATGACAACTATAATCATTGTTTCATGGGATAGTTGGAGAGATTAAATGGTTTATTATGTGATGGTGTCAATGCTAATTGCCTTGCTCCTATAAAGCCTTCACTAAATATTAGTTTCTCCCCTTTTTACTTGTACCGACTGTCCCTCTCAATTCTAAAAGAGCAAATTCTAAACTGGTTCAGCCATGTCGATCAGCCCCAGGCATCCCAGAAAGTTTCTCTCGGCACTGAGGTATTTTGTTGGGGTGACATGCACGGCCTCTGTCTATCTACAGCAAAGACAGAGTTGACATGCCATTGTTTATTTCACCTTTCACTAAAGCCCCTGAATCTGCCTGCCTTTGAGCTGGTCACGGCTGAGAAGCGCACACCGCCTTTCCAGGGGCCCGGCCTCCAAGCAAGTCTCAAATGTCACGGGGCCACAGCTGGCGAGACGCCTCTTACCTGGGTAGGGTGGAATGATTTATATCTGATCTGTCGGAGGTCACCAAGCAGCTCAAAGCTAAACCGAAAGATTAAGAATTGATCCCGATGTAATAACATCCAGACTAGTGCCCCGACTTCCAGCATAGCCTTCCACCGCGTGCCAGGTGGTCTCTGCCTGCTGGGGCTCGGGGGCGGGGCGGCATGCACCTGCCTTGGGGTGTTCAGGGTTCTGGGGTGCATGATGGGCCCTGGGCTCATTGGGTGAAAGCATGGTCTCTTTTCAAGTGAAGGAAGTTCAGAAGACTGATAGTCACTTAATTCCCGTATCCAAGCCTACACTGAGAATCACACATCTCACCTTGTATGAAACTGACTTCAGTGTAGAATTTGAACCTGACATTTAGACTCTTGAGTAGAGGGTGGGGGGAGGTCAGGGACTCCTTCTCCCCAAAACTAGTGGCAGAGGAGACTTCCCATGCCTGGCTCCGCCACTGGTTAGTCTTGGTGCCGATCCCAGGTTAGCCTCAGCTCCTTAACTGACAAACCGAGGTGAATAACAATGTGTGCTTCAAGACTTGAACAGCCGTTTCTCCAGAGAAGATACACGAATGACCAAAAAGGCAATGAAAACATGTGCAATGCCATCGGTCATGAAGAAAATACCTATAACATCCCAGTTATAAGAGAATGAAGAAGTAGGGAGCTAACAGTCAGCTAGTGCTGCTCTGAGATACATGGAAAAGCTCAGAGAATAAGTCCTAGGAGTTCTTATCACAAGGAGACCCCCCTCCCCATTTCATTTTCTTCTTTTTATTGTATGTATATGAGAAGATGGATGTTAGCTGAATCTCCTGTGGTAGGCCTCTCACAATACATGCAAATGAAACCATAGGCTGTCTGCTTTAAACTTGTAGAGATGTATGTCAATGATAATCAAACTGGGGAAGAAAGAAAAGGCAACTCAAAACCACATGAGCTATCACCTCACAGCCAAAATAGCTGGGCGATGCCTCAGAGATGGAGAATTCCCTAATGACCCCACAATGCTACTGCTAGAGAAATGAAAATAGACATCCACAGAAACTTGAACATGATCCCAGCAACATTCCTCACAATCAAAAGGCGGGAACAACTCAAATTCCCATCCACAGTTACACGAATCAACAGACTGTGGTCTACACAGAAAACAGGATCTCATTCAGCCGTAGGAGGGAATGAAATTCTGGTCCCTGCTAACCAGGGATGAACCCTGAAAACAGGATGCTACCTCAAAGAAGCTTGATGCAAGAGGTGACACGCTGCATGAGTCCCTTTGTCTAAAAAGTCCAGAGCAGGCACGTCCCTAGAGACGGAAAGCAGACGGCATGTCTGCAGGGGCAGACGGGCAGAATGGGAAAGAGGAGGGTCACAGAGCATCCAGAATGCTTGCCGGGGATGAGAAACTAGAGTATGGCTGTACGACACTGTGACATGTTCAGTCCCACTGAACTGTTCACTTTCAAAGGGTCAACTGCATGTGACAGCGATGATATCTCAATGAAAAGATAGTGATACTCCCCTCTCAAGTGTGGTGTAAAAACAAATGAATTAGTACAACTCTCTAGAAACATAAGCATGCATATTATTTTCTCAACAAATATTCTTATGAGTCTGAAGGTAATACTTATTTTCTCCAGAGAAAAGCTTCCAAATATCTCATCATATCCTCCCAGAGCCTCCTGAGCCCCCAAACCCTGGAATCCACAAACGAAACATGGACTGAGCACAGATTGGAGCAGCCATTCTGGACAACAGTTGCTAACACTTGGTGATGAAAACCACACATAAACACAAACTCATTTCCTGACCAGTGACCTTCTGGGAATGCATTTTGAAGAATTCCCCACTGGGCTGCCACAGAGATATTTACCCTCAACCGGTGGGGCAGGGGCTGGTCTGGGGAGGGGCCGGGGAAGGGAGGGGACGCTGCTGTGGAATTCCGGGACCCCCTGGAACAAAGCTCAGGTACTCATTCCTGCAGCCACGCAGATTGCTCTTAAGGCAGTGCTGAGCGCAGAGAACAAAAGCGTGGAATGGAATCGGGCCTTCCAGCACTCACACAGGCAATTCAAAAGGGTGTGCATGAAGCAATGAGGCGATGGGTCGTCATCAGTGCACGGAAGCTACACGGCGGCACAGTGGAGAGAGAGGGCGATGGTGTGGGGACCGGTGGTTAAATGAAAAAAGAAAGCAAAGAGATCTTGCCTGAGAGCAGTGGTGACATTATGTCCTGAACTGAGGACGCGAACCTCAGCCCCTGAGACCCAACAACATAAAACATAAAACATAGCGTCACTGGTCTAGAGAACCAAGATGTTCAAGGGCGGTACCAGCCTGGAGGTGGGGTCTCCCTTCAACTCGGACTGTGAACTGTCTACACCGGGGAGCCCAGACCACTGGAGCTGGACTCTCCAGGAGGTCGTGGGGCACTGCCTTGTTTAGAGTTTTTCTGGGTGGTCCCATGTGCAGTGGTCATGAGGAGCTCTGGTCAGCACAGGGACGCAGGTCAGCTCTCGGGAGAGGCCGTGAGACAGGGAGTGGTGAGGAGTGATGAGCAGGGCCCAGATGCAGAGGGCAAGGCCTTTGGACTTTTCTGGAGCCCATGGAGGACATATTGGGTGAGTTTTAGCTGGAGAGCCATGGGAGACAGGATCAGATCCGCTCTGCAGATCATTCTAGTGCACTCTCTAGGATGGGTGGGAGGTGCGTAGGAGAGGAGGGGAGAGGAAAGGGTCTCATTGGGACACTGTCACAGGGCTCCAGGTAAGATGCTAAGAGTCTGGACTTGGGAGAGGCTGCAAATACAAGTTCAAGGCAAGGAACTGCCCGTCTCTGTCACTGATGGCAAACGAGGGCAGAGGAGCATCAAATGGCCCTCAATCCATGGCCAGTGTGGACCTCACAGGGGCTTCCTGCCTTGAGTTTGGTGGCTTCATGTCCAGGTCCACTGCCCACATCCAGGAAATGACTGGACGGTCACTTCTCAGGGTGGGGGTGCCGCAGCACACAGATGGACCGTGAGCGAAGCAGTGTGGCTCTTTGGTGATAGACAGCTTTGGGTCCACTGCACCTGCTCCTGCCTGGGTCTGTCCTGAGCGCTGTTTGCATGCAGACCCATTGGTCAAGGCTGGAGAGCGGACAGTCCTGAGGGGCGGTCGGAGGGAGGGCTGATTTGCTCGCGATGCTCATGATGATGGTGGAGTACCAGCTAAATGCTCACTTATCAAGTATTGGGTACCATTAAAAATTAATTTATTGCAGGAATGTTCCATCGTCATATGCTATCAGTTTAAGGTGCATGTCACTGTAAATCAGCATCTGTATATAATCAAGTTCACCCCTGCCATTTCAGTTCTTCCTTCCATACGCAGTTAACCCCCTCTGTCCAGTTTTAATGACCCCTCTAATCATTTCAGGGTGGAGGGAGGTCGGCAGTAGGTCGGTGAGGCCCAGCAGGGCCCTGCAGCATTTACCATGTGCTCAGAGCCGGTGGCGCCGCAGCACTGGACGCGGCCATTCGGACTCCGCCTGATTCCAGCAGGTATCAGCCGCCTTGAGTCGATGTGATCAGACCTGGCAGCTCCTGTGATGCCCGAGTCCTTGCAAAGCTCTGCCTGGGTTCTAACCCAAGACGAGTCTTCTCCAGGTTCGCTCCGGTCTGTAACGCTGGCGCCCGGCGCTTGTGAGAACTACTACGCCGAGTCACTGGGCTGACAGACCCGGAACGTGCCATTTGGCCCTCTCCAAAACCGGGGCAGAGGAGAGCGCTTGGGGGACAATTAAGAGCTTCCAGAAAAACAAAAAAGAACAGTTCCCAGAAGAATGCGGGGGCTCCGGCTGTCACCACGGGGCTGCCCGTAAGACCCTGCATTGCTATGGAAACGGCGCATTGCTTTTTTTTTATGGAGCAGGCACATAAAACTCCCAGAATGTGTCATGAAATAAGTTACTACTGTCCCGAGGCTGCCAAAACTGTATGCCCTCATTAGAGGAGCGCCGTGACAGTTTGGGGCTGATAATGAACCGTTTGCAAGCTCAGAGGCTGAGCTCAGCTTACCTTGTTGGGATCGGACCCTCCTGGTCTGTGGGAGTGAAGGAGGCCCCTCCGTGGGTGTCCACTGGCCAAGGCCCATCAGCTTGTGCACAGAAGCAGGATGGCCAGGTGATGTAATTAAGCACATCTCATTTACATAAAGACACTCCTGCTGAAAAGGAGCGTTTTATTACCTTCTTTTCACCTGGAGCCGGTAATTGGGTGGCTCTGCTCCCCTCAATGTTTTATTTACCTGCTAATATACTGATGTCAATTGGCCGGCTTAGAAGAAAGCGGTATTCCAAAGGAGAGGAAAGGGAGGCCCACACAGGTGTTTCAACTCCACCCGGGAAGGCGGCCACCCTTGATAGGGTTCCTACCTACCATCCTTCAAACTACTGTGCTTCCTGGAGATTGACAGAGCCTGATAGTGATAGAGCTTGTTTCCGCAAACAGGCAATTAGCCGGTGTTGAGGGAGGTGCAAAGGAAGGAGGCAGGACAATGAAACTCAGAACACCTGGACCCGTGTTAAGGCATCCTGGATCATCATGAAGGGTTTGCTGATAAGGTGACGAGCACTGTTGTGCAGCATTGCTGAAGACAGGGCCAGGGGCATGGCGAGAAAAACTTCTGGGGCTGCGAAGAAATAGCTGCTTTGGTAAAAATAATGCTCAGATCCTCAGAGGATGACAATATAACCTCTCCCTCAGGGGATTTCTCGCTAAGCAGGGAGCTCTATACCAGCATGGGCTCTGGGACTGAAACGCCTGGGTTCAGTTCTCTGCTTTGCTCCCTCAGTATTGTGGAGTGACTTCTGTGCGCCAGGTACTGTCCTAGCTAGTGCTATGATCTTCAGCAAGTTATCTCATCTCCCCAAAGCCCAGTTTCCTAATTTATAACATGGGCAGAGCAGTCATACCTTCCCCACTGAGTAGTTTTGATGGGTGACTGGATGTTTGCAAAGAACTTTTAGCCCCGTAAACAGTAAATGTTCACCATTGTGTTTGATGCTGCTGGTATCACAGGGTTGGACTGGGGAAGGAAACTGTGGCACAATTATTTTCTAATACAGAACAGTAATTCAGTAGTTAAAAAAATAGGACATCTTTGAGACCTCTGATATCGCTGGGGCCAGTTCAGAATGTCCAACAAAGTACTACTAAAGACTCAGTGACACAGAGAGAAAGAAATAGTAATAATAATAATAATAGAACAATAACCACAGAAAATCTGACTTTTGATGTGTAGTTTAAATAATGGCTATGTAAAAAACTTATCTCTTCAGTGACCTCTAATGTGGCAGAAATGATGATGGTGGTGGTGGTGATGGTGATGACAATGGTGGTGGTATTGATGATGATGATGGTGATGGTGGTGATGGTGATGACAATGGTGGTGGTAGTGGTATTGATGATGATGATGGTAATGATGGTGATGGTGGTGGTGATGATGATGATAGTGACGGTGATGATGATGACAGTGACGGTGATGGTGATGATGGTGTTGTTGTTGGTGGTGGTGGTGGTGATGATAATGATGATGAGGATGATGGTGGTGATGATGATGATGACATTGGTAGGATGATGATGGTGATGATGATGGTGGTAGTGAAGATAGTAACCTTAGTGGTCATCATGATGGTAGTGGTAATGATGATGGTGATGATGATAATAATGGTGTTAGTGAAGATAATAATGGTAGTCATGAGGCTAGTAAGAGACAACAATCAATCTGTTTATTGAAAGCTTACTGCATACTATGCTAATAAATCTGAAATCTATTTCACTGAACTCTCATAACATCTTCAGGTAAGTGCTCTATATATTTTCATTTTACAGGTCAGGAGACTGAAGCTTAATCTCTCACCACCAAGTGATCAAGTTCTAGTTATCCGAACATCTTCAAGTTAGCAATTCCAAAACAGGGAATGACCTCCACCACCCTAGCTCTGATTTGCTTTCTGAGAGAGGTTTAATTTCTGAATGTCACATCCCTTTGTGTGGATGTTGACACAAAGAAGAACCACTTCTTCCTGGGGAGACCACATTTATGTACAATATATTGTTCTGGGACACTGTAAGCCCCAGATTCACACGGTAGGAGTGGGCTCTGTCATAGCATCTAATGAAGGTTTGTGTTGAGTAAGAGAGATTCATTGGCCATTTAATGAGGTAAGCTTTCATTTTGTCTTGTTTGGGCCTCATGACTGCTTTTTGACATTAATCACCTCGTGTTATGAGGTTGTTGAAGATCAAGGAAAAACGTCTGAAAAATTTAATGACCTTGCCAATACCATTGAGCGCACTGGTGGGTCTTATCTCTGGATTTTCAGTCTCTTGCATCACACTGCCTCTTCTGGGCACAGTTCCCCTGTGAAAACTTGGATGGACCTTTGACTGTGATGTGGTCACTAGGAATACAAAGAGTTAAACATGCAGGGAATGCAAATTCTGCAAATCCTGTCACCTTGGGCAGCTCATTCAACTGCTCTGATTCTAGTTTTGTCATCTGTAAAACAGGGCAAAATGCTCTCATTCTGGAATGCTTTAAGAATGAGAAAGTGACATTGAAAAACTTCCTTAGCTGCATCTTTCTCAACCTGTAGCTGACAAGATGGTTATAATCCATCCCCTCTCCCACTGCCCAGTCCCTCTCCCCACCCTGCTCCAGGACCAGGGGGCTGACCTGCAGGGGTCATATTGCCAACTACCCTGCCTTTGGAGGGCGAGGACCATCTTTAACACGGGACACAAGGAACCACTGTATTTGGACCACAACAGACTGGGCCTGGGGCAAATCAACTGCCCCTTTGGCCCCACATTCAAGATGGCTCTGGTTTCTTCAAATCGGGACAAAATGGACATTCATATTAAAGCAATGAGATGTCGGGAAATAGGAAAGAAGGTTTAAGACAGTATATACGGTCAATCCAGCTATAGAGAGTGCTGAGTAAGTACCCTTGCTTGCTGTCCTATAGGTTCTCTTCATCAACTTCCACAATGGGATTTATTTCTTTAAGACTCAACTGGCCCTGTACTGTACTATCAAGCAGACTGATGGACAGTTTGAAACATTCCTGAGTTGGTCGGCACATTGACTGGAGCACCCATGGGGGTCACTGCTCACTGCCGTGACTGCCAGCAGAGTGGTTGCTCCAATCGGCGACTGTCTGTTGAGTTTATGTACGCTGCTCCCAGGTGGCCGTCAAGACCCTCCTGTGCAGTCCAAGGAAGGAGTGGGAAGAGAAAGGGATGCCGAGTAAGATAATTCACTAGCAGAAATACCTAAAGAAGCTCTTCCCCGACACGCAGTTTTTAAAGTAATACTCATTATTTCTTTTCTACATGTGAGAACACTGGAATTGCCACTCAGGCTGTCTGTCACACATCCCTCTCACTAGAGTTCCAGTGTCCTTCATCTCCACCTGTCCCTCTTTCCTTTGTCCTGTTATTTTTGTTATGTGTAGGTTTGCTTGTTTCATTATATTTCACAGGTCAGTGAAAGCATCCTGCATTTCTCCTTTTCTTTCTGACATATTTCGCTTAACATGATACCCTCCAGTTCCATTCAGATTGTTGTAAATACCATTTTTTTTTTTTTTTAGTAGCTGCATAGAATTTCCTTGAGGATCTCGATCCCAGCGTCTTTATCCATCACCTGTGGACGAGCATCTAGGTGGTTTCCATGTCTTGGTTCTTGTGAACGGTGGTCCTGTGACCATAAGGGTGCAGCTGACTTTTCTGATTAGAGATTTTGTGTTCTCTGGAGACAGGCTCAGGAGTCCTCACGCAATCTTGTTGGATTTACCAACACCTTGGTTGACAAGCGACACCGATATTTCTGTTTAGATGAGGAAGCTCTGAGAACTCTCTGAGCTGATGTGAGAGATCTACTCAAGGTCCTATTGCCACCAGCATGGCTGGGTTACGGTTCCCACCTGATTTCAGTGTTTTGTCAGCCTGCCTTCCCTTCCATTCTGGGTATTGGGAATCATGCCCACCGGACCATTTTGGTCCAAATTAGAGTTCTCTACCAATTATGAAGTATAGTTGAGGGCTTTATTGTAGTGTACTCTAAGAGCAAACATGGCTATATATGAAGTTCTGACTTATTCAATTATTTTTTCTTAAGTTTCTGTTCAGTTTGCAGAAAGCATTGTTCTTCTCAAACCAGTGGTTCTTGAGTGGGGATGACTCCTCTCTCCCATACCTCCCACCCCACGGGGACAATTGAGAAAGTGGAGACACCTTGCTTCGTTGGAACTGGGGGTGGAGGGCAGGCATGTCAGACATGGATGGGTCAAGGACTCCTGCTCACACAGAGTTATCCAGCCCTTGGATCTGAAGTGCTGGGGGTGAGCAAGCCTGGTTTAAATGCATCTAAGTAAACAGGATATCAAAGAGAGCATCTAGTCCCAGTTCTGTTCATAAAATGGAGCCATTTCTCTCACCATCAAGATAGAGAAGGGTGTGAGCATTATCACGTGGTCCACAGAGTCTGAAAATTAGCTCTTGTTCTGCTGCGACCAGCTGAGTATCCCTACCAAGTGGCTGCATCACTCTGAATTCACTTGTTCTTCTCTGTAACAAAGGGTATTTCAATCCTTATAATGCTGAGAGCCTATGAGGATGGGATGAAAAAGAGTGCAGAGAAATCCTTTATATGCGGCTCCCTAGACAATAGGTAATTCATAAATTAGAACTAATTCTTGTACCTTCCTCCTTTCCTGTGAGATGGATACTAGACCATCCTCCTTGAATGAAAAAAATGCGTTGCCATGGCAGTCACCACCCACTAAGTATTCCAATCAAAGAACATGGCCAGCTTCGCGCACACTTGGTGATGGAGATGGAATTAAACTCTCACAGGGTGAAGAAACAACAGGACCGAAGTCGGGCAGGTTCCCACTGTCTCATCTCTGTGCCAAATGCTGTGCTCAACTGCAGGGAGATAAGAGAAGAAATAAGTCACGATTATGGTCATCAGACACTGGGCTATAGAAGGACAGAGAACGCCGAAGGAGAGGCCAGAAGAGGACAAAGTTAAATTGCTTCTTGTAAGAAGCGAGCAACCACCAAGGGAAAATAACATCTCCCTATTCAGACCCCAAACAGAAATATCGCACAGGGAAAGTGAGTCCAGGTAATTTATGAATCTCCCTTTTTAGTTTTTCCTGGTGAAACAACAAAAACAGGCATCACTGAATGCCTTTTCAATCCCACTGAGCTGAGAATATGAGCAAAAGTGGAGGAATCATACTTAATGGGGAGGTGTTTCCAATTCAGGTAAGGCGTGCGAAGATTTTCTTGCTTAGACCCCAACATTGTGAAGGCAATTTCTCACATTCTGATAAACATTTGGAGAAATATTTTTAAAAAATGTTTATACTTGCACTGGAAATGCCTCACTATTAAGTTTCTTTTTCTAAGTTCAAATACTTACATCAGGTGGACTCTTTCCATTTCTTGCCTTCTCTTCTTTCATCAAAGCACATTTGATGATAATGGAATTTCCATAATCTACGGTTCTGCGATTGAGAAGCACCTGGGTTATTACCCATCTCAGGTCAACCCATCTCAGGTCATTACAAACAGTAAGCCATGAGCACTCATGTGCAGAGATATTTATTGTTTCGTAAGGAGCACCCCAATGAGTCTCACCTCCTGGTTGTCAGGGGTGTGTGTTGGCCCCTCCTTCGGTGATTTTCTTTGACCCGCAGACAGTGGCCATGTCGAGGGACAGTCATGTTTTGTTATTGCGTAATGGAACTTCTGACTTCTGCCTTGCTAGATGACTCTGTTGCCTTCTCAGTCTGATGTTTTGTTGAAGAGACGTCCATGGGCAAGGAAGGGAGACCCCTCATCAGAGCTGCTGAAGCCCTGAGCACCGCCAACAGTCTCTGAGGGAGCTCGGAAGCACATCCTTCCTCAGTTGTGCCTTCCAGTGAGACCACCCTCCTGAGCTCACAGCTGATTACAGCCTGTGAGAGCGCAGACACAGAGCTCCCAGCTAGGCCACAGAGTCCTGACCCACAGACACTTCCAGATAACAAACACCTCTGGAGGAAAGCTTCTGTGTGTAGGCACAACATGCGATACAGCCACAGATAGCAGACACGAGGACTTCAACAGAGAAACGAAGACGGAGAACAAAAATATGGACTCCCGGGTTGCGTGTTGGGAAGGCCAGCTAGTTTTAGGGAAGATGCTCTGGGGATTCTTGGGCCGAAAGTCGTGTTTAAATAGGTGTGCTGAAGGATCTGAGATTTATTGATTGAAAAACTTGTACTCAACCTCTTCTGCGTGCCAGGCACCGTGCAGGGCTCCGAGGAGAAACCGTGGTGAAGACGACAAAGTGCGTTTGTCTCAGTGTCTATGTTTTAGGGATGGAGGCAGAGCCAAGAGTCCATAGCGGAAGAAGGAGGTGATTTCTAGTAGCTACACGTGGTAGGAGGGGCTGTGATAAGAGGTTCAAGAGGACCAAGCCAGCTTCTTGTTTCCGTGGTCCAGAAGAACATGTCACTGGGAGGGGACACGTGAGGAAGCATCTCTTTGGTCGACATCCCCAACAGGTGAGGCTGCCAGAAACCTGGAGGGTTTCCGGAGGATGCAGGCCCACCCGCCGGGTGCTGGCCGGGGTGCTCCAGCACCGGCGACAGCAGCGGGGGCTCCGCTCCAAAAGGCAGTATGTCGGTTCAGGCTTCTGCAGCTCCTAACGGCCAGATGATGGATGCGGCGGCAAAAGGGGGACCCGCTTTGATGTCTGCGGCCTGGTTTGATTAATGAGCGGCTCTGCCAGGAGGCTATGCTGGGAGTAAATTACTCTTTTCAGAAATGGCTAGATCGGCACTATTGTACTAATTATTTCACAAGCTGGGGGTCAGTTCCAAATTCCCTGACGCACACAAGGGAACAAATACCAGGGCTAACTGATGCAGACAGAGCTCTAATTAAGGCAGAAATTGTTTGTGACTCCCCTCTCCCCCACCTCCACCCCGCCAGCCTTCTCCTCCCAGAGGAGGAAGCTGTCAGACACATTTCTTTCCTGCCCCCGGCATGGCCCAGCACGAACCCCCAGATTCCAGGAAACAGCCCGAGCACCCCAGACATATGCTGAGCGCTGGCAGAGCAGGGATCGTCACGGGGGGTCAGGGTCCTGCTTTCTGATTCCTTTCTCCTAATCGCATGCACAGGTGTTGTAATTACTGACTCATTGCTTCCTCTGTTTATTCATTTGTCTGCTCATTCCACACACATTTATGGATGCATTTCGTGGGCCCGGCACTGTGCTGAGAACTAGCAGGTTCCCAGCCTTCAAGAGCTGCCCGAGTGGAGGAGACAGACCTTCATCAGCTAGACACACAGGCAAATATAGAATCCAAGTGTCAGGGTACGAGCCTGTGTAATAGGGGATTTGCTTTGGTTGATGTGTTCTGGTCTATGAGAAGGTGCTGTGATAGCTGAAAAGGTTTAACTGGGTGAAGGGTGTGGGGAGACGAGGACTAGTGTTCAAGATGACGGAGACAGCACACGCAAAGGCCCTGTGGCCGGAATCACGAGATGTTCTGAAGGAACCGATGGAGAGGTAAGTGTGGGAGCTCTGGAGGGGAAACCGACGGATCTGGATTTAGCCTTTTGCCATGCACATTGTCACAAGGGTCCTAAGTATGCCTGCACCTGGTTTCCTCACCTGAACAATGAGAGGGAAAGCTGTGAAGTCTTTGACAACATTGCCATGGCCTCCAGGATGGTCTCGTGTGTGCTGCACTGACGGTCCAGGGCAGGTTTCTCCCAGCCTGCACTGTGGTCCAGCTGCAGGCGCATCGCTGACTTTTCCCCCACGGGGTCCGCACACGTTCCCGCCTCTGTGCCAATCCCGCTGTTTGCCACCAGCTCAGAACCTGGCTTCTTGAACCCACCAGCTGGGGAGAAAGATGGGGATCAAAGCTTGTTGGTACACATACTTGCTCGGCTTCTCCACTGATGTTTTCCAAGCACCGTTGCATGCTTCACAGCCTCTTGAAGGTCTGCCTGGTAACCGGGCAGTAAAGAGGGACCCAGTGACTCAGTCACCCAGGCACATTGGTTAGTCGTGGCCTGAGGCGTCTATGGCCTTGAGGAACTTGCAGACTGGTGTCAGATCGACAAGGCCGTGAGACACCCAGATAATGGAGGAGCCAGTTTTTCTCGGAGGCAGGAAGACTTGTACCAGGCTGACCACCAGCAGAGCCCCTGTGGCTGCTCCAGTCTTGCCTCCCAAACACCTCAGAATTCCCCAAACACCTCACCTTTCCCACGCTGCCCCCAGCATGTGTCCATCTGACCCAGGTAACCTGACAGTCAGAGGGTGGAGCTGAGACAGGGCACATCGCTCACGTCTCAATCGCTGCCTCTTGATAATCAGACCAACAGTGGTCCTCGTGAGTACTGGCTTCTGGGCAGCAGACTGGACCCAGTGACCGGATGTGGACGCAGTCAGGGGCGCTGGTCGGGGAATTCCTTTGTATCTGCCTAAATACAGTCCATGAGGGTTGCCTTCCTACACCAGATAGCGCCCGGCGTGTCTTAGCCAAATTCTTCTCCACATGCTGTCTTCTTTAATTCTCCTGACCACCTTTCCTGCTGGATACCAGCCAGGCAGGCAGGTCCGCGATCCTGAGACCCAGCAAAGCTGATAACGAGCCCCAAGACACACGTCCAGCCGTATGTGTCGGAGCTGGGGTTGGACTTCTTGGCAAAGCTTTTTATCTGCTAGGTCTGATCTTACTTAATTTATCATTTCATTTAGAAATAATAACAGCTGGCGAATACTGATTATGTAGAGTGTGGGCTTTGTGCCATGGCAGCTACCCTCTAAAGTGAAAACCACAACCATTCCCATTTCAGAGATGAGAAAACGGAGGCACAGAGGGGCTCAGTCATTTGCCCAAGATGATGAGCTAGTAAATGGTGGAGACTGGCTGCATGCTCGGGTTTCAGGAGAGAGAGTCGCCTCCTGGTCAGTTCTGACGCTCAGCGAGGAAAGCATCTCTCTCCCGATGAAGCTGGAAGCCTCTTGGTGAAGGTGGGTCCCATGGCTGGTGAAGGTGGGCATCAGACTCTGTGTTCTCTTAGAGCCCTGGACTGCAGGAGCAGGGACTCTCAGCTCAGGGCCCCTTTGCCTCCTGAGAAAGAAGGGGATAGATGGGAAAATCAGTGATGTTTACACTGAGAACAAATGATTTGGAAGGGCCTTTTCCACACAAAAGGAGAAGAGCAAGGAATTACAGGTCGCTGTTATCTATTCTTTGGGGCTGACTCCCTAAGAGGCAGTTATGCAGTGTTTTTATTAGTTTTCATGGGCTTCCTGCCACCTCCACTAATGCCAACTAAGAAAGTTTCACTTCACTGCAATTTCCAGTATAGATCACAGGGACAAAAGAAGAGCACGTGGCAGACGTTTAAGGGGTGATGAGTGTGTGCCGGACATGAGGCCGGGGACTGGGGTGAAGGAGGAAGAGCCGGGAATACAGATGGCAATCACTTATGCACTGATCCTGCAGCGGGTTCTCATCTCAGAATTCCTTCCATCTCTTCACAGGCCCTGAGGAAGGGCTCTTTCTCTGGTCTTTTGATGGAAGAGAAGCTGGAGCCCAAGGGCCTGCATTCACATATGAAAGAGGCAGGATTTGAACCCAGGCACTCTGGGGAAGTCAGATGCAGTCCATGCTCTGGCACTGCTTGTTTAGGAAGTGGGACAGGCCCACGTGCACACACGCAGACATGCTCACACATGCACACACACAGATATGCACACGCAGATGTGCTCACACATGCACACACAGAGATGCACACACAGACATGCACACACATACACACACTCAGAGATATGCACATAGACATGCTCACAAATGCACACACACACACATGCACACGCAGACATGCTCACACATGCACACACAGATATGCACACACAGACATGCACACACATGCACACACATACACACACTCAGAGATATGCACATAGACATGCTCACACATGCACACACACAGATATGCACATGCAGACATGCTCACACATGCACACACAGATATGCACACACAGACATGCACACACATGCACACAATACACACACTCACAGAGATGCACATAGACACGCTCACACATGCACACACAGAGATACGCACACAGACACACATGCACACAGCAGGACATTAAAATATCCACATACCCGTGTGCGAGGAAACAAAAGAATGAAAACCTGCGGTGTTGACAAAGAGGGATTGACCTTGGCGTTGACTATGACCTTAACATGCTCATCTCTCTTCATGCAGAGTTCCTGAGGGCAAGGAGAGCAGGTGGGGTTTTGACCTCTCCGAGAAGTTATGTCAAAGCCAAAGGATGACGCAGAGCTAAAGAGGGGGTGCTGGGAGATACCAGTGGTGGGGGGACGCAGAACTCTAGACTGAGGGGCCCAGCTGGGCAATGAGCTTGAGGTGATAGTGAAATGGGATGTTCAGGGAGAAGGCCTGCTAGGTTAGGACTCGGTGACTTGGGTGAGGGGAAGGAGGGAGGTCAGGAGGGAGAGGGCGGCACAGACCTGACCGCGAGGGTCTGACGCCCAGCAGTTAGGGAGGTAAGAGGAGACAATCTGTGTAGTTTGCACATCACCGAGCTGGAGTGCGAGCACTCCTTTCATGTCCCTTTGTGGTCATTGTGGTCATTCCATCTCCTGCTCTGTCAACTTGATTTCTTTTAACTTATTTAAAAGGACAAAAATTAGGATTAAAAAAAAATATTTTCTCTATACACAGAGTTTATGCCGATAAAATTCTGGAAGAGTTCTAAATGGAAGACTTCAGGCCAATCTCTGGACCAGTGATGCCTCAGGACACAACAGAAAAGAGGCTGTGTTATGTGTGCGTGTGTCTATGCGTGTGCGCAAGGCATGTATGTTCGTGTGTGTGTATGGGTGCAGTGTGCAGGGCACATGCATGCACACACGTGTCCATGTATTACCATGTCTATTCAGTGCATATGTGTCCGTGCACGTGTGTGCACGTGTGTGTGTGTGTGCGTGTGTGTCCGGAACCACCCCAGATGTCCCTCGATGGGTGAGTGAATAAGGAAAACATGCATCTACATTGACAGGAATACCACTCAGCTTGAAAAGCAGATTTTGCAACGTGTGACAACCGGGGTGGAACGTGAGGGTGTCGTGTTAGTGACATAAACCAGTCACAAGAAGACCAACGCTGCGTGGTTCTGCTCAAGTGCGATGTTGAAAATACTCAGGTTCACGGGCTCGGAAGCGGAATGGGGCTGCCAGGGGCCGAGGGGAAGGGAAACGGCAGCGGTCCTCAAGGGGCATCTGGTCGCAGGGCAGCAAGAGGAGAGAGTGCTAAGACCTGCCTGGCCCACCATCGTCCGCTGCCCACCGCGGGCGCACGTCGCGCGGGCTCGGGGTAAGCGCTGGCGGCCTGTTCTCTGCGCAGCGACACGGCAGAGCCGAGAAGAGCGCGGCTCCGAGGTCTGCAGCAGCGGCTGCCTCGCCTTCCAGGCGCGTCCCTCCACTGTCCGCTCAGCCTCCTGGCAGAGAAGACAGGAGGCGGCGCCCAGAGACGCCTCAGGGCTTTATTTTAAGACCTTCTGTCAGGAAAGGCCGCTGGAGCCGATTCCGTCGCTCCCCGCCTTCCTGAAGGTCACCCAGCTGCTGTCTGACCGGCTGGATTGGAGAAGCGCCTAAGAAAGGAGGCCAGATTCACACCCTTCCCGGGTCGCTGTTGTCCTTACTGGGATTTGAGGAGGTTCTGGGAGGTGCGAGCTGGCGCCCACGGCTTCTGCTGAGCGGAGGCTCTTCAAGCCGCAATTTAAACAGGACCACGTAATTGATTACAAATGTTGGAATTTATTTCAATAAGCCCTGTCGTTCCGTAGCAGCTGTTTCGTTTGCAACACACCGACACTGACCGGAGCGTGGGCTGCCTCTCGTCTTTCCCTTCCACACTCTGAGTTGTGTGGGGGGGCGGCTGCTGGCTGGCCCTGGGGAGCGAGGGTCCTGCCTCCTCCGGGAGCGCGTGCAGAGAGCAGGCAGGCGGGCCCAGGGCCCCAGACGCCCTGCTCGGAGGAAGCACTCCCTTGACTTTTGCTCCAGACCCAGAAGGAAGCGTGGGCATCATTTCCCCCCATTTCCCAGCCCGGGGGAGCCATCAGGAGCTGAGAGGACGTCTGACTTTGATTCTCAGGAAAGCATCCAGCACGTAGTGGGATGAGAGCAGGGCCGCTGAAGACCGAGCTTGGCTGCTCCCTGCCAGGCGAAGGCTTCTGCGGCCAGGGTGACCCTGGCTGCATCTGGAATTGAGGGGAAGACGCAGTTCCTGGACCTGGAGGTAGGAGCCGTCGGCGTGGGACCCGGCAAACAGCAGCGCCCAGGAAGAGTCTGGCTGGATCTCCGTTTACCAGCCGCCTCCCCTCCTTTCTGGCTCCTGGAAAGCTCTCTCTCTTAAACGTGCTCCCTTTGCTGTCGGTGGTTAGCGTGGGCAGGACGAGGTCCCAGTTGAGTCCCCATGCTGACGCCCGCCTGGGGCCCGCGAGAGCGCTGCCTCTGAGCTGCCTCTGAGCAGAGACGGTGACACGTTTGCAAGGGGCCTTCCATACGGTGAGGTGTCTGTCGGTAGTTGGGCAAGCAGCACCTCCTCCCCTTCACCAGGAGCTGGCTTCTCCCGACATTGGGAGGTCAGTGAAGGCCTCTTTGACCTTCGCTGTGCACAGGAGCCAGCTTTGCACGCGAGCCAGCTTCCCGATTTGCTCCTTTGGTGGAGATCCGAAGGGAAGCTTCTTGCAGAGTTAGGGAGCCACTGGCGGGAAGTTGCTCACAAGTCGAGGTTCTATGTCTCCTTCCTCTGCACCAGCTGTGGTCGTCGCACTTCCCACAGGCCTCTCCTCTGCTTCCCTGCTCTGGCCACACCACTCACGGTGCTGCCTGTCCCTCCTTCCCTCTGTAATCCTTTCTGGAAATTCTCCATCGGTTTCTGCAGGGATGGGCCTCTGGCCATTAGGGCTTCTGACAAAGATCCTTCCCCACCTACTGTCACGCCCCTTGCCCCCACCCTGTTGCTCTCAGATGGGACATCATCTTATTTTATTTTCTTATCACCATAAGCAATGATCTCATTCAATCTTTTTGTCATGTTTTTTTTTTTCCTTTTCTACCAGAATGTCAGTTCTATGCCGTCAAGGGTGTTGGCTTTTATTTTAGGAGACATTTTTGATTTTATTTTTATGTAGCTGTTTCCCCGGACCTGGGACATGAACCTGGGACCTTGGGGTGCATGTGGATTGCGCTGGCTGAAGGCGGCCGACCTAACCGCTCCTCCACCAAGGTGCTGACTTTTTCATCCCCACACTCTCAGAACAGTTCTCGACACACAGTAGGGGCCCAGGCAATGGTTCCTTCATCCCTTTGTTGCCCTTTCTATAAGGTCCCAGCTCTGCCTCTTCTGGGGAGGTTCCCTGCTTGTCTTCATGCTCGTTATTCTCCAAGCCCCAGGTTTAGTTTTCAGGGTTAAGAGCGCGGCCCGTTTGCCGTGGTTTCCTTTCTCAGGTCTTCGCCGAGCTGGTCTTCCCTTCCTCTGGCTTTGAGGTGGGCGCGGAGGAGAAGGTCCTCAGAGGATGTCGGGCTGAAGCAAATCCCTTGGCTCGACTTGGGTGGAGAAGAGGAGACGGCGTCTCTGGAGCCTCAGGGAGACGGAGGGGGCGGGAAGGGCAGCTGAGTTTTCCTCATTCATGCCTTGGGGCTTCTGGGCAAAAGGTTAAGAAGAAGGATGTTCCTACTATTTCCAGACCAGGAAACCTGGACAGATACTCAGAGGCAGCACAGCATCCAACTCCCTTATTTTCTGGATGAGAAAATAAGAAAAGACCGAGGGAGATGAAACGTACGAGAAGCCTCCAAAAATGAACAAATGTGTGTTCCGGGTTGTCTTACCCGTCACCTCATTTCATCCCCACAACATGCCTGTGAGGCTGGTGTTTTATTCCCATTTCACAGATGAGAAGACTGAGGTTCAGAGAAACTAAGAAACATCAAAAACACACAGCCAGTAAGAAAACCTGACCTCCGGTCTTCTGTGCATTTACCCTACCATGCTTAGGGCTTTAGAATAAATCACCTGCTTTCCCCAGCGGGTCTCTATCTCTGGAACCTCTGTCCTGGATAAGCTGCTAGGCTTGGCAGTTAGCGGAGACAGGAGCCTTGTCCCTTTTCCAGGCCAGGTGCTGGGATTCAGGAGATGGATCTCTGGGTCCCACAGAGCTCTCTTGTACAACTTCCGTTATGAGTTTAATTAAATTTATATTCTCGCACGCAGGGCTGCGGGGAGCGGGACTCACTGAGGTTCACCGACTTTCAGAGAGGGGAAACTTTTCCACGCTCCCTATCCCGAGGCAGCATGAAAAATGCATGACAGCCGTCAGTGCTGGCGGCTGTGGCATCTCCCTGCAATTAAACCTTTTAGAAGTCTCTCTTCTCTTCCCCTTCCCTCTCTGTGGTGCAGGCCACAATGCACAGGGGGCTTTCAAGTGAGACAGGCCGCGTTTTAACCCTCCGTCCGGCAAGCCATGTCCTGGGCCTGAAATTAAGTGCGCCCACCACAGACGAGGTCTCTGAGAGGCCGCTGCACACGTTGAAGGAAGAACAAGGCTTGGGTGGGAGAACAGACAGTAGGAGAGAGGGCCGATCCAGCAGGACGTCTGCGGAGGAGAGGGGTCCTCTCCAAAAAGGCGCGTACGGCACCCCGTCCATGCTGTTATTGTGAGGATTTGCTCAGTGTCGATGCTTTATTAGACCCCTACTGTCTGTCATTGCCTACAACATGCCGGGCCTTGTGTGGGGCCATTAACCCACTGGAGACGAGCAGCCACTCCCCAAGGAACAGAGATAAATGCTACGGATCACCGAATGGTGGCTCCCCGAAGATATATCCACATACAGCCTGCAAATGGAACGTTTTTTGGAAAAAGGATCTTTGCAGATGTGATTAGGTGAAGGATCTTGCGGTGAGGTCGTCTTGGATTCTCTGGCTGGGTCCTCAGTCCAAAGCAGAGGTCCTTACAAGAAGAGGAGAACACACAGGCAGGGCAGAGAAGACACGGAGATCTCGCCAGGGAAAGAAGGAGGCAGGACATGCAGCACCAAGCTGAAGAAAGCCCGAAGCCACCAGAGCAGGAGGGCGTCTTCCCAACGACAGATGCAGGGAGCTTGGTCTTGCCAACAGGATGCTTTCAGGTTTCTGGCCACCAGAAATCCGGGAGAGTAAACTTCTGTTCTCTTTAGCTACTGTTTGCGATCATTTGTTATGATAACTTCCAGAAGATGATGACGGAATCTCCATTCCAACTCTACCAATGGCAGCAATTTGCAAAGTCATGTTCTGAAAAGCAGTGAAGTTGATGGTGGAAATCACGCAGCCTGGCTCCAGGGTTCAAGGCTCTGGATTGGGGTCCAGGAAACTGAAGGTGCGAGCAGACTGCCGCTGTGTCCCGCTCAGTAGCTCCTCTGGTCTCTGCCCATCACCTCTGCAGAGGGCGAGGCATTGATTGATAGACTGGTTGTTGACGGGCTAAAGAGAGGTTGACAAATGACAGCCTGTGAGCCAAGAGTGCTTTTGCATTTTTCAAGAACGGTATTTAGCGACTTGATTTCACCTCTTGGTCTCCAGGCTCACACAGTTTACTCTACGACTCCTTTTGAAAGTTTGCCAACCCCAGTGCTAAGAAATGAGGATCGCAGTATTTTCAGTTCCACAAAGAGTGGCTGTGGACACACTTGCTCTTATCAGTTGAGCAGACACCGGGCCCCGAGTAAATGTCAGACACCCGGGAGGGAGCTGGCCAGGCAGGCGGAGTCCAGCGGGAGAGAGCAACATGTGAGCGAGTCTTCACCAGCAACCGCTGCGGGACCGATGCAGCAGAAAATAGGGTCGGGGCAAGGGAGGAGGGACACTCCACCCTGGGGGCTTTCGTGCCCTGCTAGAGCCTCGTCCCAAGACAGCACAGCTCTCTGTATATGTCGGGGATCTATGGGCACTGGCTGAATAAAGAGTGACTTTACCTGCTGGACTCAGAAGAGCTGAGTTCTAAAGGAATCTCAAACGACGACAAAGACAGGAGACCAGAGGCAGCAGGTGCCCTCAGCCTGATGAGTATCCTTTTTGAAGGCTTGGATGCAAGAGAGAAGCAGGCATTTCAGGTCTTTCTGTCCATTGTCTCCATGGGGTGTCAGCAGGAAGAGACACAGGTGAGAGACCCTGAGTGCTGTCCCAGAGGTAGTGACTGCTCCGTCAGCTCTTCCGAGTCGGCCTCCACCCCAGGCCCTGCTCTGAGTGCTCCCACCTCAGAGGGCCTCTCAGGAACAATCATGCTCCTGCCAGCCCATCTTAGGTACTTTCTCTCTCTCTCTCTCTCTCTCTCTCTCTCTCTCTCTCTCTCTCTCTCTCTCTCTCTCTCACACACACACACACACACACACACACACACACACACACACACGGTTTTGTTTTGGTTTTGTTTTTAGTTGATCCATATTCTCTCTGGAGTCTTTGGAAGCAACTTGGTTGACCTACGATCTTCTTTAGCTCTTGATTCTAATGTGGCTTCTCCTTTTTCAGGGAAGCCACCCCAGCCGCACTTGCAGACAGCACTTCTTCCTGATGCACCGGTCTCTTTGCTATCTAGATGTGTGTCCACCCCTGCGTCCGTGTCCTAGCTGTGTCTCACCTGTGCCCTCGCCTCTGTCTCCACGGTTTTCTCCAAGCTGTGTTCTCTTCCTCCCCATATCACCCCACGCATTTTCCCCCATGGCCCCAATAGCTGGCGACTTACAACCGTTTGACTAATTGCTGTCCCCCATTGAGCCGTAAGTTCCATGCAGCTGTGTGCTAGTTTGCTGGCCTTACCATCAAGACGCCCCACACTGGGAGGTTCAACAGCGGAGACTCATCTCTCAAGGTTGGGGAAGCTGGAAGTCTGAGATCAAGGGGTTGGAGGCTGCTCCTTCTGAGACCTTGTTCCTTTGTGTGTAGACCATGCCTCTCCCTGCTCCCTCACAGGGTCTTCCCTGCATGTCTGCATTCCAGTCCACTCTCCCCACAGGATGCCAGTCACATTGGAGTAGGGTCGTCCGATGACCTCATTTTAACACAGCCTCTCCAAAACACAGTCACATTTGGAGGTACTGAAGGGTTAGGACATCAGCCTCTGAATTTGGGGTGATACTGTCCAGTCCCTAACAGATGGTGTCTTTTTAAAAAAAAAAAATGATTTTCCTCCCAATGCCAAGCATAATGCCTAGCACATAGTAAGTGTGCATATGTATACACTGCCCCAGCACACAGTAGGTGTGTATGCTTATATGCAACGCTGACACACAGTAGGTGTGTATGTGTATATATAGCTCTGGTGCATAGTAAGTGTGTGTGTGTATATGCAGCCCTGGCACATAGTAGGTGTATATACATGTGCACAGCACCAGCACATGGTAGGTGTGTATGTGTGTACACCCATAGCACATAGTAGGTGTGCAGCCTTGACACATAGTAGGTGTGCAGCCCTGACACATAATAGGTGTGTGTATATATACACATTTCTGACACATATAGGTGTGTATGTGTGTGCACAGCACCAGCACATAGTAGTTGTGTACGTACGTATACAGCACCAGCACATAGTAGGTATGCATATATATACACATTTCTGGGGCATAGTAGATGTATATGTGTGTACACAGAACCAGTACATGGTGTGCACGTGTGTACACAGCCCCAGCACATAGTAGGTGTGCATATGTGCGCACAGTCCCAGCACATAGTAGGTGTGCGTGCATATAGCCCCAGCACGTAGTAGGTGTGCATGTGTGTGCGCAGCCTCAAGTCAAGGAAAGGCTCAAGTATAAACACACCAGTATCTCTGCAGACATTTGAGGAAGGTAGGCTGTGCTCAAACAGCAACTCTGAGGCTATGACCTGGCCATATGTGGTAGAGGGGACCTATGCGGGGAAGAGGTCACAGCTCTCCTGACAAGAGGTGGCAGTGGGATGAACCGAGGCAGTGGGGATGGAGGGAAGTATGGATTGGAGAGGCAATGCAGGGACAGAGTGAACTGACTTGGTGATTGACTGCAGCAGGGACGCAGAAACAATTCAGTGAAATGTCACCATGTGTCACCACTGTGGGCCCTCCCTGCACCCACAGGCACCCCGGGGTGTGTGATCCCCAGTGAAGTCAGCAGGGCCTGCAGGAACTGCAGGCCTCTTCTCCTCTGCCCCTTCTCCAGCTTCCCCTCCTAAGAAGGAGGCGCGATTACCTGCTGGGAGTTCATCTCAGCCGCTCTGCTACGGGCGAAGCCATGGGCTCCAGAGCATTTGCCTCCAGGAGAACAGAAGGATAAAAGATGAATGCCCGGGAACACGAGTTCACGGGATTTAAGGACACGGTAACGCGACCCTAAAATTTAGACCTCAGAGTGGAGGCAGGGAATCTGAACTTGGAGGCTGTCACAGCCGACCTAAGACTTTCAGTCATATCTTGTTAGGCCTAATCTTGCTTCCCCGGATCACACGGGCTCTATACGCGCTGACTCAGAAATGTGGCCACTGCAGGCAGAAGATTAGGGCTGGTGCCGAGCAGCACAGGCACCTCTCACGAACTTTGCTGCTTCAGACGCTTATAAAATAACTTCCGCCTTTATCTGAAGGCAGAAGGGCTTTCCTCCCCTCAGCCGGTGTTCTGGCTGCCCCAGCCCCGCTCCACCTAATAAAATCCTGGGTGCAGGCCTGGCTGGCACAGGGAGAGCCCTGCAGGTGCCAGAGTCTGCTTCCCAGGCTCCCCGAGTAGGTGCTGGAGGGAGGAAGCAAACTTGGGCAAGTGATGTCTCAGCCAGATGATGTAACTGGCTCCCAAAGATCCTACTCTTACTGAGCCCCCATGGCCCTCCCAGCACCCCCAGAAAAGAAGTCTGACTTATTTACCATTTTAGAAAGTTAGACCTTTTTAAAGAGATGCCCCAGGCAAAGCATCCCTCCTTTCCCTTCTCTCTGAAATGAATGACTCTTCTCAGAAAGTCTTGACAGTGAGAGTCATTCTGACAGCTGGGGGAGGTGTCCACTTGGCAGACAGCCCTCGGCAATCGCTGGTTAGCTGACTCGGAGAGGCTGATCCCAAAATGCAACAAGTCTGACTTTCTGGAACAGATGTGGGGACGTCGGAAGGAGGCCCTGAGCTGGCACAGTCGCTGAGTTGGCGACCGGCTCTAGAAGTCAGACTCTGGGTGGGGGTTTGATTTTCAGGCTCCTGACATCTTTGAATCCTTATAACCACAATAGTGGACATGATGGATCCAGGCTTAAAGGACGAGACAGTACTACCTGCAAAGACACCATTGCATCATTTCCCTAGGATGGTAAGGAGTCCACCATTTCATGCTTTCATCTGAGGGGAGAGGCTCAACAGGACAGTAGGCACAAATGCTGTACGTGGCGTGTGTCCCACTGGGAATCACACTCAGGTCACCCATAGAATCTGAACCAATTAGCCAGAGCTCTCTGTGTTCTAATAGAACCCAGGTTCAGATACGCTCTAACTGCACCTGTGTCCTGCATTCTGTCCTTCTCTCCTTTCTCCAGCTACCTCCTTCAGCTTTCTCCTAAAAGAGTATTTTCCCCTTCCTCCTTTCATTTCCTTAGGTCTCCCTTTCTCTACGGAAGCCACCCAGCGTAGCTTTGCCTCAATGCATCGTCACTAGAGCAACATAAACATTTGTTCTTTCTCAGTTTCGAGGGTCAAGGGTCTGGACACAGCTCACGGGGCTTGTCTTCTCCAAATTTTCTCAGTCTGCAAGCAAACTGTCTGCTGGGCTGCATTCTCATCTGGAGGCTTGACTGGAGAGGGATCTGCTTCCATGTTTACTCAGGTTGCTGGCAGAACTCACCCACTTTTAGCTTATGGCTGGGGCCCCGACTGCCTACTGGCTGTTAGCTGAGGCCACTCTCGTCTTAGACGAAGGCACCCACTTTCCTCACGGACTTCTCGATAGGCTGTTCACTCTATGCTGGCTATCTCCTCACCATCAACAGGAGAGTAGCTCTTGATCATCCGCTAATTCAAGTCTTATATAATAAAACACAATCAAAAGGAGTAACAGCATATCTCTTTTGTCATGAAAGATAAACTAACCAAGCCATATTCTGTGGACTAGAAGCACATCACAGGCCCATCTGCACTCAAGGGATGGGGTGGGATTATGCAAAGGCCTGGGTCAGTAGGCAACAAACCTCTTCGCTCCATTAAACCTGTTTTTGCCACAGTCACCAAGGGACCTCCCCCTTTGGAAATGATAATTATTTTTCTATCATTTATTAAAGATCTGCTAAGAGACAAGCACTGTGTGTACATTAGATGACTGAATCATGGACACTCCTCTCCCCTCAGCCATTAATAGATGGGGTACCTGGGACTCTGAGATGGCCATCACACCGAGACAATCTGATTCCAGAAGAGGCATTTTAACGCTTAGTCTGCGCTGTCTCCAGTCTGTTCTTTCTAACTGACTTTTCTCTACGTGCTTGACCTCTGCAGTTTTTTCATTTTCCTTGACATTCTACAATCACCTTTTTCCCGTTTCTCCTCCTGAGTCTTCGGTTGCTTTTCTAAGTCTTCCATAGTCTGGCACTTGCCTTTTTAATGAAATCCTGTTTCCTGCAAGGCTTCCTCAGCAGCCTTCTCTTCCCTCACATCCAAGGGACGACATTCATGCCTGTGATGGCTCTGAACCCCTGGTCTTCACGCCCAGTGTCTCGCCCCAAGCCAGCCCTGCACTGAGAGCTCAAACTGCTTGCTTGTCAGTTTTGCCTGCACCTCCTGCAAATTAGAAATGAACAGACTTGAAGGACGTATTTTTCCTTTGGTTCTCTGAGTCAGAAACGTGTGGCTCAGCTGTGTCTCTTTTCTCTTGTTTACGCACTTGGTTCCCCAGTCCTGGAGGAGCATTTCCTGTCGTTGATATGCACCAGGCTGGCTGGCCAGAGATAAAGAGGTGAACAAGATGGGTTCTTGCCCTGGGTCAGGCACCAGACAAGCTGTAGGGGTGAGTTCCTCAAGGGCAGAGAAGTACTTAACCATCTCTGTATCATCAGTTCAGGATGCCAATCTTGGGCCCTGTAAGTGCCCAGGAAATGTTTCCTGGATGAAAGACTATGATGTCCTTTTCAAAATTAGCATTCATCTCATGGATGTAATTACTTCATTACATAAACTTATTTCCTCCCACCACCCGAGAGCATGAGCTCTTCAAAGATGAAGGCAACCTTTCATTCGTTTCTCTTGGTATCGACAAAGGTACCTGATACCGATGTATGCTCAGTCAATCTTTATATAACTGAGCCAATAAAAAATTCCCCTGTTAGCTCAGGCTCTGATGATTGACAAAATCAGTTCAAGACTTCTGTTCTTCCAAGAGACAAATTACTCCAACGAAAACAAGGCGACAATGTGCAACTATGAATATGACTATATGATTGTAGTAGAAATTTAAAGCCCCACAGATAAAATTCTTCTTCACTATTTGTGTTCACAGGCCCAGGTTTCATCCAGAGGTGACGACTGATGAGTTTCAAGAGTACCATTTCAGAATTTGTCTTCTCACTTAAATGCAAAATACACATAGAAGATTATATATTTGTGTGCATGCAGCTGTCTTCATGTATATGGTTGAAAGCACATAGGTTGCAATAGTTTGTAAGTTGCTTTTCCTCTTAAAAATACCTCTAAGAGAACTGGAAACCACCTAAGTGCCCAACGTCAGATGAATGAATCAGGAAGATGTGGTCCATATTCACAACGGACACTACACAGACCTCAGAGGAGATGAAACCTTGCCACTTGAATCAACATGGATGGAACTAGAGGGGATGATGCTCAGTGAAACAAGTCAAAAAAAGAAAGATAGATACCAGCTGAGCTCACTCATAGGTGGAACGTGAACAGACAAAACAAAGGAGCAGATGGTACGAAAATTACCCTTGGACACTAGCAATAAAACTGAGGTGACCAATAGGGAATAGGGGGAAGCGGGGCTGGTGGTGGCGGAGCCCACCGGACAGCGGGGAAGAACACTGGGTGATGTAGGGTGTGTGGACACATATCTGAGGAATGGGGAAACTCCACCTATGGGGAACCTACACATATGAGTTCATTTTAATTGTAAAACAAAATTACAGCAATTTAAAAAAAGGCAAAAAAAAAAAAAAATCCAAGGCATTTTCCATGACAATTCACCCAGACCGCTGGTATTCTGCTCCATGGTCACAGAATATTGGAGAGACTAACTTTACTGAATATTTAGGTAGTTTCCAATTCCATTGTTGATCATCTTTGGATGTGCTCCTTTTTTGCCTTTCTGTGAGTTTCTAAGAAGGAGCATTGGATTGAATTTGCTGCATCACAGATCTATACATACTTTGATTCCCAATTTCCTCCCAAAGGGTACCACTTTCTGTGGCCCCAGCAGTGCTCGAGAATCCCCTTTCCCACAGCTCACTCCAGACTCACCCTTGAGGCTGCCACCCTCTACATTTTAAGACCTGATTCCAGTGCCAGAGGCTTTCACGAAGGCTTCTCTGGGTGAGACTTTCCACTTGCTTCTGGAAGCCTCCTGGGAGGAGAGAGTGTCCAGTGCACGACCGGGTCTGACTCCACACCACCGTCGTGTGAGCTTCTGACTCCAGCTGAGTCAGGGAGGGCGGCTTCCCGGTTTGCTGTGTCTTCCTGCGTCTCTCTGAGAAGAGACTTGTGCATCTTGACATGGACGCAAAGGGAAGGCATCTCCCATCTTTGCAACAACATACGTGTTGCTTGTTCTGCCCATGTTCCCCCAACCTGGCTGAACTCTGCAAGAAGCTTAGCATTAAAACAAACCACAAAACCCACTTCCGATTCCCATCATGGTTTTAGATGAACAGAATGCACATCTCAGAGATGGGTCAAGGGAAGCCGAACCTGCAAAAAACTCCCATGTGATTCTGATGCAGCTGGTTTGTGAAGTGAAAATTTGCGCGCTACTGACTAAAGTGTGGTGTCGGTAACAGCACGTTTTAGAAAAGGTCTGAGGAGGGCGGCTTTGCAGCCTGGAATATCTGAGTTCAATTCCTTGGTCAGCCTCTGTCCAGCTTGGCCAACCGGGACAAGTCTCTAAAGCTCTAGTGTTTGCCCCACATCCTGTGGTCGCTGTCAGAGGTGAAGCACTGATTTAAAGCCAGCCATCCAAATTAGAAAAAAGTCAAACAGAATAAATCCTGCTGTTCTTGCCTGTTTCCATGGAATCCCTACTCTAAACGGAAGCACTGGTGAGTTATCTCCCCTGTCATCCCACCATCTGCAAAATCTGAAGCAGAATGAAAAAGAACGCAGGTCTCCAAGTAACAGATGTAGATTCAGATCTGCCACGTTGAGAGGTGAGCAGCTCCTGGAGGCAGGAAGATGCGCAGGAAGGCGGGTGCCCGGCGCAGAGTGCCCCGTTGGCGTTACCCGAGGACCCCAAGTCTGCCAGGCCGAGTAGCTCAGCGCTTACCAACTTTGGGACTTGAGATCGCGGCCTCTCCATCCACGAGATGGGGTGATAACATGAACACTGGAGTATGATCGCTGGGATTACAAGGCCTCGTTCCTACAAGACACAGGACCGGCATAAAATGAGCTGTGATTATGGCGGCAACAGCAGAGGGGCTGAGCCTTAGCCAACTTCTGGGAGTGAAGTGAAGGAGAAAAGGAGACCCACATGGGAGACGGTCCGGCGGAAGGTTGGGGAGGGGAGAACGACCACGTGAGTTTGGGGACCCTGGGTACCTACCCGTGGCTACTGCTGCCGTGACGATGGACGCCATGCTGTGCGCCCATCAACCACAGCTGCTGTCTTACTGTTCCCCAGGTCAGACTCGTGCTCCAGGTCTTCAGAACTGGTCAAAACCATGGTCTTACTGAGCTAAAATAAAGATGCTGGTGAGGCCGCGTCCCTTCTGGACGTTGCCGAGGCCACGTCCCTTCTGGATGCTCTAGAGGAGAAGCTGTGTCCCTGATTTTTCCAGACTCCAGAGCCTCCTAACGCCTTCCTCCCTCTTCACAGGCAGCAGCACAATAGACATCACTTCCACGAGTCACCTGTTCCCCTGTGCCCCCTCTTGTTCTGGTGATGATTTCACAGTGTGTGTGTGTGTCCAAACTTGGCACCATGTGTCCTGCTCTGTGCTCGTCCATCTTGCGTCAATAAAGTTGCTGATCTGAACCCCGAAGGTGTTGCTTCATTTCTCTCTGGCCCTCCTGCCTCCCTCCTTCCCTTCCAAGGACCCTGGTGATTCCACTGGGTCCATTCAGCTAACCCAGGTGATGTCCCCGTCACAAGGTCATTCCCTTAGTCACATCTGCAAAGTCACCATTGCCAGGCAAGGTGACAGAGTCACGGGTCCTGGGGACTACATGCAGACAAGTTTGAGGGGCATTATAATCTACACAAGGACCAAGAATAGGAAGTTGAGTTCAAGGGGATGTTAAACATATGAGAGAGCTAATGGCACGCAAAAGCAATTTTTTGGGGTTTTGAACACTCGTTCATTTAGCTATAGCCTAATATTGAAGGGTAGCTATGGTAGAATAAAGTCAAGCAAATAGTTCATTCTATCTTATTTATTTATATTTCATGTATTTATTTGGCAACCATTTTTAAAGTTCCTTTTATGTTTTAGGAACTGAGCTACATACAAGGACCCCACAATTCTGTGGGGACAGCAGACTAGACCAATGCGAGCATTGAAGCCTGGGGGCTTTTGTAAGAAAACTGCATGTGTGCCATGGACCCACCTTGAAAATAGGGATGCTTCCTGGGAACGTGCTGGGATTTGGTAAAATGCTTCAGTAAAGATCAAATTTTAGCTGAGCTCAAAGGATGATAAGCAATCTGATCAGAAAAAAATTCCCAAATGAATAGAAAGATACACCCCCATCTCCCAGCAAACCAACAACTCTACTGGGTAACTCAGTCATCAACACCCTGACAGTCAAAGAGAATGTACTTGGTTCCGAAGGAAGCAAGATCGGATCTTTGCCCATCTCAGGACACTTTTCTCCTGCCTCTGAACTGGACCTGGGAAGTGTTTGCTGAACCCTAGGCCTGGAGATGCACCTCAAATGTGTCCATTGCCCTCTGCTTTCACAGGTGGAAAGAAAAAGACAACAGTGATGGCTCCTAAGGCTGCCCGCTACCTAGAAGGAGAGCAGCTTGAGGGCAGAGGCCCAGTCCTCATCCAGGAGCCCAGTGCAGAGGCGTTCTGACATTCACCATAGTTTGTCATTAGGGTCTCTGCGTTTAATCCTCACTCTGCCACTCGATAGCTGTGTTGCTGTGAGCTCCTTGACTAGCCACTTTGCTTCCGTGTCGTTGCCTAAAGAAGGAAGATAATGGTGGTGATCTCATCTTGGGCTGTTGGTGAGGACTCACGGAGTTCACTTGTGTGGATCACCTGTACCCTATTCCCAAAATGTGATTCAGCTCAACACGCTTGCTGGTATTGCTATCTGCCATCTACAAAAGAGATGCTCAGTGACAGTGAAAAGCGTGAACTTGATGTGAGCTGGTTAATAGACAAACCGCCCCCAGCACCTCTGTGTGGTGTTCACTCTCCCTCTTCATTTGACAGACATAGGGACTGACTCAAAGAGGTTAAATGGCTTAGGGATGAACAGTGTTCAATCCTACAGTTTGCATTTACATGCCTAGGACTTGGATCCAAAATATTCTGGCCTAGAAAAGAGTAAAGGGAAGATACGGGGGTGTTTTTGAGGGCTTGGGGCATGGGATTTGGGGGTCTCTGAACCCCATAGGCCACCTCCACACAAGCACACATCAGGCACCAGGTTCGATCCGCTGCTCCCCAACAATGGGGCGGCAGGACCTAGAATCCCAGCATCCTGAGAGCTTGTGAAGTCAGGCGAGGTTTTTTCCCAGGGCGTTCATCCTCTGCTTCAAGGAAAAACACTTGAACAGAGTGAGACTGCTTTTCAGAACCCCAGATGGCTTGAAGAGGAAAAAAAAAAGGAAAATTTATAAAAGCACTAACAGAATTTGGAATTTGGCCATGTGGCAGCGTAGGACAGAACTGTATTTTCTTCTCTTGGCAACGAGAGGAGAGGAAAGCTTGTAGTCCGCTCAGGGCAGGACGCAGCTGAGGTGACCGATCAGCCCTTCCCCAACTTTGATAGTCGCCCGATTTGAGACTCGGCCTCCTGATTTCTGGGACCTGGGAGACGGCACGCCTCTGACCCATTTCCAGACTGATAGCAGCAGATACCTCCAGAGGGTTGTGATTTTCAAGGTCAGAGGCCATCCTGAATCCCTCCATGACAAGCTCTGCAAAGGAATGAGTGAAAGGTGTTCTTTGGGCAGGTTTTGTTTTTAGACACTGGAACTGTCTGAGTCACCATCCATTTATTTATTTGCATATTATCAAAGAAAGGTGAGGGAAGGAGGGAAGGCCAGCAGAGGCAGGCAGGAGGACAAGAGAGGAGGAAGAAGCATTGATTTTATTGAGTTGCTCATCCTGGTTGTTTTTCTGGTCCTAGGGCATGAAAGCAGGTCCTTGGGAGCGTGGGGACTGTACTGGCTGGAAGCTGTGGACTTAATCCTCAGGCACCAGGGCGCACCTTGCCTCCTCTTTTAAAACAGCATTATTCCACCATGATGGCTGCAGCTCACAGAAACTTTACATGTTTGATTCAGCTACTACGTACTCACCTCACTCTTCATCTCTGTGACCTAGTCTGATTTTCCCTGCATAGTACTGAGCATCTGAGCTAGAAGTAGCCAGTCGGAGGCTCCCCTGCCCCGCCCCCCTTCCCGCCCCTTCCCGCCCTGCCCCTGGCCAGGAAGAGGCGGCATAGCACCGAGGCAGAGCCAATGGCATATCCTGGCCTGGGCACGAGCAACAGACATTGAAAAGCAGGTGTTTGTTTGTCCTCTCTGCTGGGATTGCTAAACTGGGAGGATGTGGAATTGGGGAGCCTGGAGTCATCTTGCCTGGACTTGGACGTGGCTCTTCCAGAGAACCAAGTTAAGCAAACGTGGGGAGAAATTGCCTGGTGGTGACGTATACTTTCCAATCTCTGAGCCCCAGATTCCTGAAGCTGTTTCTTCTTGTTTTGCAGCGACCCTCCTATCTTTTCTGGCTAAGTAAACAAATCCCTTCTCTTTTTGAATTTACCTAGTGTGAGTCCCGTTTTTGTAGTTGGCAGCCGAAATACTTCCGGCCATCCTCATGGCTAATAAGGTGGGCCTGATTCAATTCCTGCTAACCTCTGCATCCTCATGTCCTCCACTCCCTGCAGTTCCTTGAATGTGCCTCAGCCTAGTTCTTGATCTGATAAAGTCCAGCTCAAACTTCAGTCACCACTGTGCTGGGTCTGGTGTGGCTGGGGACCCACCTCTGTCCTCCTCAGCATGCTGTGCTCATCTCTAGTGAGACCACACCTTCTCCTCATCCTTTGCTCCATCCTAGGCTGACTTGCAAGTCCTTGACATTAGGGCTGTGCCTGATCAGTCGTGCACACCCATGCCTGTGGCCACGTGTGACATCTGACAGGAGCACCGTGAATGCAGCCGGCCGAGCCGAGCACAGGCTGACAGGGCAGCAGAGAGACGGGGAGGGACGAGCTTTGCCGGAGCATCTGCCGTGTGGCCGGTGTGATAGCAGATTCGCGGCGAGTGCTTGTTTCTTTTCTTTCTCCCATTTATGGATCTGCTTTACTAAACACAGTGACGCTAGGGAGTAGGGATTACTGTCTGCCTTTCAAAGAAAGCAAGTCTCTTCCTGTGCTGCATAGCTAGTGTGTGAAACATCCAGAATACACTTATTTTTTTAGCCACTCCATGGAACAATGAATTGAGAAGGCACGGCCTCTGTCTGCAAGGAACTCCACGTTGGCTAGACGAAGCATGGCGACAATATACGCGAAGACGTATAACATGGGTGGACACCAAAGAGGAGACACACTGAATTGGGAGGTGTCCCACCTTGGTCTTCGACCTGTCCTGCTGCCCAGGGAGGATCCTATTTGGGGCGATTATGAGTTGCCAGGTAGAAAGCCATCCTAGATGTGAAATGGATGCTCTGAAGATTTCCTCTGCATGAACAGATTGTACTTCCTAGTTTATTGGGAAGGCTGTGGAGAGAATAAAAGTGCTTCCAACCTGAAGGCTGAGGATAAGTGAACTGTGGTTTGTTTAAGGGCTGTTTTGGACTCTGGGCCAAGAAAATCAGAGAGTAAAACTCCTGACAGGGGTAGCAGGGCTCATGAACTATCTCAGTGGTCTACCAGTTGCCTGGACAGCATGGCCCTGGATCCTGGAGGAGAAGGTGGGGCCGGCTGGTAAGAGGAGCACAGTCCGGCAGCTTGGGTGGGCTGGTGGAAGAAGGCAATGGTCCCCAGGGTAGAAACCCTGCTAGGAGAGAGATGCAGAACTTTGGGGGCTGTGACAGTCTCTTAATATGCCCTGCCGCTGTGAGCCCGAGCACTCATTTGCTGTTAATGGCATGGTACTTAAGTTCCTCTTAACTCTCCTGGAGTTAATCTGGCATGTCTGCTGTCTATTAGGGGATGTGTGTGTGTGCATGTGTTGTGTGTGTGTGTGTGTGTGTGTGTGTGTGTGTGTTCCCATGGTTGGCAGAGACATGGAAAAAACAGAGTGACAAGGGAGTCCCACGTGAGGACAAGAGAGGACACTCACTCAGAAAGCAAAGCGCAGAGAACTGCTTCTCAAAAATTCCATGACCAGTGGGGTCCCTAGACTGGTGCCATTCTGGGCTTCATTCCCTGTGTTAGTCCATTAGCCTGCATGAGGGTCATGCTTATTTACAGGGGAGGGAACTTAGGCTGAGAAATGCACTCAAGGAGAGCAAGGGAAGGCAAGCTCGGGTGAGATTATATAAAAGCCAGAGGGCCGACTCACGTTGTGGATCAGCCGTGACACGTGGTGGGAATGGACAGGTCTGGAGTGGTGTGTTGAGAAAGCGTGGCTCTGGCCCCTGTTTGAAGTGACCTGGAGCAGGCAGAGTGGAAGCAGAGGCCAGGTCAATAGTGATTCTGTACCTGCAGGAAGCAATAGAGCGACTTGAATCAGCACTAATCTGTGATGGGGTTTAGATCTATTTTGAAGACAGATGGTTTATGGAAGACCCATCCCAACTAAAGAGATTCAGGAGTATCAGCACTGAATAGCATGGGGCTAGAAAGGTGTGGACGTGGGTGCAGTGGAGGGTCAGCCTTATGGGTTGTGGGCCCGGCTGTGAACCTGTCATGCAGATGACACCTGGTCTCTGTGTCCCTGGGGATGCTTCTCCCTGCCTACAAGGGACCTCGACTCTCAAGAATGGGACTTGGCCACAGGTGATGCCTTTGCTTTTCTCTATGCCCACCAGACCCAGACCCTTTCCAGAGCAGGAGGAAAAGCCCAGAGGAGACAAGGAGTGTCTGGGAGAGCAATGGGGAAGCCCAGCATGGGATGAGCACCTCTACAGCCAGCTCTAGACACTCACATTCAACCTCTGATTGAGTCCCGCGCTCCTCACGAGACTTCAGCATGCTCACCTGACTTAGTGGACCAAGGGGCTGAAGCCCAGTGATTCTGAGACCCTGTCTCTGGTCATGCAGAATCTGTGTCTGTGTGCAATGTGTTTCGATGTGTCAGAGGCGAAGGGTTTGCAAGTGACGGTGTGTGTAGGTGCTGGGTGGGGATGACTGGGGACACCACAAACCATGCCAGCTCCCCATCATCCCACACAGGGCTTGGCTCCAGGTTGTCTTTACTGACTGAGAGCCAGTGGTGGCTCAGAGCTGACACTCTTGTCGTCAACGCTAATGTGCATTCACGAGGACAGGGCAATTGGAAACCAATTGGAAATGTCGATGAACACTGCAACAATTTTGCTGAGCGTTCTCTTGATTCCAGAACCTTAGCGATAGCCCTGGAGGGTGCTCAAAACTTCCCTGGGACAAGGCAGTTTGGGCTTCTGCTTGGCCCCAGAAAAGGGTGGGAGGAGGACTGGCCTGGCCTGGGAGCAGGACGCCGTCACAGTCATACGTCCGCCCCACGCTGCTTGCAGCCCCTCTCTCCGGAATTACAGGTAATAAGGTAGAGCTGACGTTAATGGTTTATGACACGAATTCATTTTGAGAACTATATGCTTCACCCATTGCTTTTATTTTTCAATTTGGATCTGTTGGGTATTAATAGCTTTGGGGCTGTGTTTTCCATTTTAATCTTGCCTTTTCTCATTTCCAAGTAGATTCCTTCTTTCAATTTATACAAACATTAAACCTCCATTTCCTGCAGCCTCATAGTCCTCTGTCTCTCTGTCTCTCTGTCTCTCTGTCTCTCTCTCTCTCTCTCTCTCTCTCTCTGTCTGTCTCTCTCTCTCTCCTGACCTTGTGATAAAACTGGTCTTTAATGTGAGAACTTTCCTCATGCCAGGCCACCTTCCCTTTCACTTCTGCCACTACCATTACCTTATGCTGTGGCTACGCTGTGTTTCTTGGAGTTTCTCAGCTATAATGGCCCTTTGCAGTGCAAAGAAGAGATGACTCAAGTCAACAGAGGCTTAAAACAACAGGTCTTTAATAGCCCCACTAGAGGTGGGCAGTTCTCTGCTGCGAGCTGGAGGAGGGGCTGTTGGCAAGCAGGCAGGTTCTGTTCATCTCTGTTCTTCTCCAGACTTGCTCTTCCCAGCCTGTCTCCCCAACCTTGTAAGAAACCTAAGCCGTTTCAGGAACTCTGTCCTCCACAGCTAGACCCATGGGACTGAGGGGGAACTTTTCCATTCTGTTTCTTGTTAGGGGCAGAATATTCTCTCCAGAAGTTCCCTCGCTGTTAGAACTGGACCATCTGCCTAAGCCAACCTCTGAAGGACACGCCTGTGTGAATCCAGACAACTGGGGAGACTCATTTCCCATAGCTGGACGATGGTTTCTGAGCGTCTGTTCCATGGTCTCTGAGCAAGAGCCAAGGAGAAGGAGGCTATTCCCCTGCCAGTCTCCTGCTACCTCTGTGACCTTGTTCTTTTCTGCTGCATCTTCTGTGGCCCCTTGAGCTCAAAGGCAGCTGACACTTGGTTTCCTCCTGATCAGGTGTTAAGATGCAGCCCAGGATCGTCCTGATGTCTTTGCTTCTTCCCTGCAAGCTCCTGGCGCCCCAGGCATGGACCAGCACCGCATTTGATACTCACCTCAACGTTAATCAAAGTCCTCCTGATGGTGAGTGTTTTGCAGGTGGAGCTGGGTCTTCTGTGCTTTTGTCAACTCGAGGCCCTGAACAGAGCAAGGGCTCAGTAAAATGGCTGAAGTGACAAATGGCCCTGAGGAAGGGGATGATGAGAGATGCCCCAGCTTGTTCCTGCCGTAGAGCATTCAGCCGAACAGGCGCTCCTGCCCATGTTAACTTCTGTCTCTGCGGTCAGCATACACCCTTCTGGGCTTCAATCTCCACTCGGCCAGTTTCTTGGCCAACATCTTCTGGTTTTTGTTTTGTTTTGTTTTTAAAGAATCACCTTCCATGTGACTAGATCTTCTTTGGAAATCCCTCCCAAATTTGGACCCACATCCTTCTATGGTCTGATGGCACTTGGCATGCACAGCCACTAAATTGAAAAGCCTTTCTGGACATTTCTCCTGTGATCAGAAGAAAGATGACCCACTTGTCTCAGGTGTCTCTGAGGGTTCAGTGGGGTAATGACATTCCTAACACTTCGACGAAACATAACACACACTCAAGCATTCACGGTGTCCTGTGGGGGTGGCCCGTGTATGCCTCTGCACTGTCCATTCCTGGTCACTGTCCTTTCTTCCTATGCTCCTTGGAGCCTGGAGATAGAGACTGTATCTTGCCCATCAGCAATTCCTCAGCTCCCAGCATGGGGTGGGGCACAGAGCTGATGCTCACTTGTCTGGGGCATGAGTGAGCATGAAGATTTCCTCTTGGAGGTAGGAAGCGGCTTCTCTTTGTGTCTCTGGAAAAAAGAATGAGAATTAGGATTGCCGTGGAGGAGATGAAACTGATTCGGGGAAGTGAGTCAAGAGCTTCCTGCCTTCGTCCAGTGAAGGTCGACACACAGAAATGTGCATCTTTGTCAAGATGGTCTCTCTGCATCTCTGGGGTCGGTCAGGGATCCAGGTTCTCACGCTGCTTTTGCCGTGCACTCGGTGAGTGACCTTGGATAAGGTCTCGAACAGGGCTCTAACCTCCCGGTCCAGAACCCGCAGGAGGACGACTGAACGATATCCCAGGTTCTTCACATTTCAGACATGGAAAGACTGATAGAATAAAACAGAGACAATCTGCAGTTGGAAGAACTTCATCATCTTCCTTGGGACCACTTGGGAGAGGGTCATCATTAAAGGTTGCAATTATTGCCAGAAGGCCTTAGCCCAGGGGAACTCTGAGAGACCTGAGAGAAGAGGTGTCAGGGCCCCACCTTGTCGCTTGAGAGCCTTCAGCAAACTAGTGAAGCTTTACTATGCTTCAATGTTCTTGTCTGTAAAATGGGGAGCTAGGACTCACCGTCTAGAGCAGCGGTGTGAGTGGCGTGTGGACCTGGCACAGAGTAGTAGCTCCTCCCCGGTATGATTTTTAGTGGAGAGCAGAGTTCCAGAAGGTGGGATTTGAGATAAAACATGAAAAATGATACGGATCAACCTAGGCACGGAGAGGCAGAGAATAAGGCATGTCTGTGTTCTGTGTATGAAGACGTGGTGGTGGGAGTAAGACGCATCGCACAGTCTCATTTGATTCACAAAACTGCCCTGACATGGACACGCTGCGGTTTGTCCCTTTCTTCATAGTAGAGATAAGGATCAGAGAGTGAAGTCAGTTGCCCAAGGTCACACAGCTTGCACATGGCTGAGCTGAGACTGGAATCCAGACAGATCGAAAAGGAAACACTGGAGGGGACCTGACTCACCTCGTTGAATACTTGTCCAGCATGATTCAGTGATCTTTAAAGGACAGTAGAGACTATCCAGCCCAAGAGCTGGACTTAGACCTGCTGTCCAAGGGGAGGAAGGGCCTCCAACCCTGCCAGCTCTCCCTCCTCTCCAGGAAGCCTCCACCATGCCCAGGGTGCCTGGTGACGGAGTCACAGCTCTCATGATCCTGGCTGGCAAATTGGAGACACCCTTAATTGGATGCTGAAAAAACTCCTCCTTCTCCACAATGGCGCCAACAGAAGAGTTATAGCTGTTTACTGCGACACACAGACAGTCCCATTAACAAGAATGATGGGAGGCTGCTCCGTGGCATTACTCTTAGCAAAAGACTTGACAAATATGCTTTGTAAATGAAGGCGCTCCAACAGAGAAAACACACAACACTCCTGCGCACCCCCCCACCGGCCCCTCCCCCGCAGAGGGAGACTTTGCGCGTTGAATCCTTTATACATTATTCAAGGCTCCATTTTCCGACCATGACGTTCATCAGCAGTGTTGCCTATGGCAGGGAGAAGCTTGCATCCACTGACAGATGTAGACAAAGCTGGCTGCCTAACACGGGAACAGGGGCTCAGAGAAGGAGTGGGAAATGGATGGGTCGCCGTATTTCTGCCGAGCACAGGGGTAAAGGAACGTCCTATGTCAGGCTTACTGCAGGCAGGGGGCTGTCGATGGAGCGGCTTGGCCTCCTTCAGGAAGGCCGATGGATCGTCCCCAGACAGCTTTCTTCCAGGCCGGGTTGTCTTGTGTGCAGAGGGTCTGAGGCTTCTATGGGGCCAGAGTCGCAGGAAGCCTGCCCTTCCTGGCATTAGAGGGGCCTCTTCTGGGCGGAGGGTGAGGGAGAGGAGGGCCGTGGCCTGGAGGGCTCCTGGAGATGGGCGGGTATGGCAGGCAGGATGGAGGGTGCACAGCGCTGGTTTGGAATCTTGGTTCTATTCACGGGAGCTTGTGAAGGCCCACGATCACTGAGACTGAGAGTCCCTTTCTGTCAAATGGAGAAGCAACGTCTCCCAGGCACAGGGTAGAGTGTCTTCTCCCTGGAAGGTCAGTGGAGCCTGTGGTCAAGATGTCTTCTGGTTAAGGAATGGGGATTCGGGCCAGAACCCTGCCAGCGTCTTCAGCCCCAGAGCCCACTAAGCTGTGGGGAGTCTTCTGACCCACGTGAGAACATAGTGGAGACATTTTTCTTTCTTCCAAGCCCGTGCTGATGCTGCAGTGATGATGACCTCCGGGAGCTTGGGTCAGACGTCCAGGGCTGCGGAGCCACGTGTGGCCAGATGTGCAGGTCTGGAGGCTGACCTCTCAGCCCCTGAGTCAGCTTCTCAGAAACCCGTCCTGGAACCCGGGAGCCAGAAAGCACCCCACTCCTCCCCTGTCCTCCATCACAGCATCCCGTTCAGTTGTTTACAGGCAGGCCGGTTTCGCTACTGCTGCTTATTTTCGTTTTGATAGTTCGTCTCCTCCCACACGATGTGCGTTTGCCACGCACTGCGCGGCGTCCTGGAACTCTGAGCAGGGCGGGCGCCGCAGGTGCAGGGGAAACGCTGAAGACGCGCTCAGCACCGGGCATCCGAACAAAGGGACGTCTGAATCCAAGGTGAATAACCAGCACTCTGCGAGGACCCACCACGCGTTAAGTTCATTTTTACGCTCACCCGAGTCCGCTAGCAGCAGCTCCGCACTCTGTGCCGGGAGAGAGCACCTGAGGTCCTTGTCTGTCGCCAGTGCCCTGGGAAAGAAAGACGCAGGCTGGAGCGGAACGCCCGTTGTCTCAGGCCAGGAGTGAGGCATCGCAGGAGCGCCCCAGGCTCACCGGCCTGGGACGGCCTTTTGACTTTGGAGGGTAGTGTTGGAGACGCATTTGGGGAGGGGGGCTCCACAGATTTATGCGGCGGCGTTGCGGAGTTGCTGAGTTTCAGGGATGGTTGGGACAGTTCTAAGACAGGGCGGCGCACACGTCCGGTCGGTCATCACGCGTGTCACACATGCCCCAGGGCGGCGCACACGTCCGGTCGGTCATCACGCGTGTCACACATGCCCCAGGGTGGCGCACATGTCCGGTTGGTCATCACGCGTGTCACACGCGCCCCAGGGCGGTGCACACGTCCGGTCGGTCATCACGCATGTCACACGCGCCCCAGGGCGGCGCACACGTCCAGTCGATCATCACGCGTGTCACACGTGCCCCAGGGCGGTGCACACGTCCGGTCGGTCATCACGCGTGTCACACGTGCCCCAGGGCGGCGCACACGTCCAGTCGGTCATCATGCGTGTCACACGCGCCCCAAGGCGGTGCACACGTCCGATCACTCATCACGCGTGTGACATGAGCCCCAGGCTCTGCTCTCGGAGGGTTAAGCATCGTGACTAAAGGAGGCTGGACGTCTCATATCGAAAGGCTGTGACAGCTGCTGGGGCCAGACAGGGGCTGTGGGGCTGGTCAGGAAATGGTAACCATGGTGACAGGCATCTACAGCTCAGGTTGATCTTACCTGGTGACCTAGATTCTGCCAGTAGTGCTAACAGGGTGCTGAGACATATATATACATTTGTTATTCACTGGCGGGGGATGTCAGTCCTTCATTTGCGAAGGGAAGGCTCCCTTCTCCATGCCTTTCTCCATATTCTGGGAGTGCACAGCCTGTGGATAAGTCTATGCCCTTCCCGTGCTGGTACTTAAGGAAAGAGAAAGAGCCAGCGTCTGTGTGCATCTATTCCTCATCCATGCTAATTTGCTCACTCTCGGATAATTTGTAAGGTGGCAAAGCCCTGACATACGATCGTGGGCCGCGGAGCCGGGGCTGTTTATCAGAGCCTCCTGCGCCCCTGCGTGATTCCGGGGTCCCTGCAAACAGCAGCCCGCCTGATTTATCAACTCCCACGCGCACAGCCACTCGCCACACAGGGCCCGGCACTATGTCCCCGGGCCTGGGGTCGGCGCCCCGGGAATGCCTCAAGTCCCGCTCTGGCTCTCCGTCCACGATGAAAGGAAGAATCAGCACCCTCGGCATGACCACTGGCTTGTGAGAGCCTGAGTTAGAGACCCACCCTGCCGTGCTGCCCGGAGCCCGCTGTGCTGGAGCAGGCGCAGTGAGTCCCGCCCTCGGACCTGCCTTACCAGCCTGGAGACCTGCACAGGACTTTCGCCTCCTACAGGGCCCTCAACTCCCAGGGGTGCATCTTGGTGACCCCAGCTCCTGGCCCAGGACCTGAGACACAGAAGATGACTGTGCAAACCAACCAGGCAGGCCCATCCACCACGTAGGCAAACTTCCTTACTGCACTTCTACCACCCGCCGAATCCTGTTCCAGCACCAGAGACAAGCCCCCTCCTGGAATTTAACTGCTCAGAGTGTTGCATTGATTTTGTGGGCCTTGTCCTCTTTTCCAAAGGACAAATGAAAGCTGTATGTGTCTCTGCGATTGTTCTAAAGCTGCTGCATCCTGCGGCCCAGCGGTGAGACGTGGGCTGAGAGTTCACCCTTGCTTCCTCCTGGCCTCTGGTCTGCTTCTTCCTCTGCGAGGGGCGATGTTGGCATCCTCACAGAAGCAAGGGGGGCCCTGAGGACTGCGAAGGGTGGACATGCTTCCCACCAGACATCAGAAACACGGGGGCCTGTTTCCACGCTTGGAGGGCCGTGTTTGGCGGGAAAGAGGCCGCTGGGGGAGCTGGGGGTGGGCCAGAGGAGCCACAGACTGGACGGCTGGGCTGGTTGCTGGGGGCCGGACTTGGATGCCGTGGGAAGGGGCCCGGGAGATGCCGTGATAACAGCTGCAGGATTTCTGATGTTGCACAATTAAGACTTGGATGGCGGGAAGAGGCAGAATTGCCGAGAAAACAAGACAGCAGGCTCTGGCAGCAAAATGCGTCCCAGGATGAGAGGTGCCTTGCCCTCACTGAGACGCCGGCCGCCATCTCTCCAGAGCGCCTGGATCTGGAACCCTGGTGGGGCTGGGGCCTGCCCGGCTTGGCACGCAGAGCAGAGGTCCCTGCGTGAGACTGTGGTATGGTACAGAAAGTTCTGGAACGCGCTGCGTCTTTCAGGGTTTGCTCTCTGGGGCCAGATTCTCCAGGTGGGTTTTCTCACTCTGTCAGGAATGGCCGGGCGGTTGGGACGAGTTGCTTAACCTCTGGCAGGCTCACTTTCCCCACCGTAAGATGAGGATGGCAGTGATGCTGTCTCCTGGTGTTTCTGCGAGTTAAGCTGGGACCATCACTTAGGACCATGCGCGGTCCTCCACGAAGTCCCCCACAGAAGTCTCTTTCCCAGTCTCTCTCCTTCTCCCTGGTGGCACAGCTTAGACTCAGGGGAATGACCATGGGCCCCAGACCTTGTCCAGAGAGTCTCAAATAAACATAAGATGGAGACATCACTACTTTTCTAGTAAAGAAGATGGCTTATAACACAACTGGGCAGTGCTATTTGGGGAGGGAGGGGATTAAAGGGGAGAAAAGAAAAATCAGGGAAAAACTGAATCCTTGATCTCAAATATGAATAGCTGCAATGTTCCTTCTGTTTTTATGTGCTGCTTGGTATGTAGTGTCTCACACTGGCCAACTGCTTTGGCCCTGCTAGAGTCACAAGGGATGTATGTGTGGGTATACTTTTTATCAAATTATTTTCGAAACATCCAAACCATCATCTCTAAAGAGATGAAAAAGACAGGCATTCTGTGGCAGGTTCTCAGGAAGGAATTTCCACAGAAAAGAATACACAGGTTTTCTTTTTTTTTTAATTAAGAGAAAATAATCAAGAAAAGTTTGAAAAGTGAACCTGGCACCTTAAAATAAAATGGGCTGATAAACTCTTTGCTGGCAAAGTTGCAATTTCTCCGCTGGGTTTTGGATTGGCTTTTATTATTAAGGCTGGTGCAGAAAGCTGGCATTTTGACAGGGACATGGAGCGTTTGTCACTATCTGGGAAGGAGATAGATGTTGAATGACATTTCGGAAGAAATGTATACATTTGGGGTCTAAGTGTTTTTTCTCCTTACTAGGAAAATTCCACTAGCAAATAACGGATTGGTTCTCTTGAATTCCCAATTCTCATGGCTATTTAAATAAAAACAGAATTTAAAAAGGTGGGTTTTTTTTTTCCCCTATTTACCCTGTGAGGAAAATGGAAAGTTTTCTCTGTGGGCAGTATCGTTTCCCAAGAAATCCTGGTAGGAAAGTGGAGGCCTCTGTCCCTAGAGGAGATGTAGCTGGAAGAGGATGAACTACTTCCTTCCAGGGGACTGAAACCCATCATTAGGGAGAAGATGTTTCTGTCTCTGAGCCTCACTTCTAAGGCAAATTAAGTCAAGGGAGGAATGTTGCAAAGATGAGTAAAAGATCTCTGGAATGTCACCTAGGAGACCTGTTTGTCTAGCTCTGCTCCTAGGCGACATTGGGCGAGTCACTTTTCCATTGCTGGATTCTTTATGAAAAATGGACACAAGGGAACAGACATGCCCTCCCTTACTATGAGGTTCAAGTGTGATGAGATGCTGCGAAAGCTCTAGGAGGCTCTGCGGAGAAATGCTCCCATGATTGGGCGTGTTGTCTGTGGTCCTGAAAGAGCCAGAGAAGGAGTTTGCAGGTAGAAGGAGAGACACAGCAGAGGACGAAGACCAGCTTTGGGATGGAGGCTAACTGTGAAAGAACCGAGCGGCAGGATGTCTCTGATACACAATGGAGTTTAGCTTTAGTTTCTTTCCTTGGATTTTACTCTACCAATAGCTCAGACACAGCTCTCCTTGTCTAAGTTGTTGACTAGGTGTAAAATATGACTAACCTGATATAAATAAGAGGTCAATGTTTCTGCCTGGAGCAGTTGGGGTTCAGATTTGTGGTAGCCTGACTTCTTGGGAGTTTAGGATCAAGACCACTTTTGACCTTCCATACTGGCTTCTCTCATATTCCCAGACTTCTTCCCTTGAAGCCATGGTCTCTGATAGGTTGCAGGCAGACCAGCGAAAGCCAAACACCTACCTGTTGAAACTTCGGGAGACCCTCCTTGGAAAGCTAAGAGTGTCTAGAGGTAAAAATTAAGTAAGGACTCAGCTTCTTCTCAAAGAACGACGTGGATGACAGGAACCTTGGAATACCACAGTGCTTCTCCTCTTACCAATATAGCCTAAGTTCTTTTTCTCATCGCATTAATAAAGCAGAAATCGATAAAGAAACCACAAGTAGATAAAAAGAATACCCACTCATCCGTCACTTGTGATTCTAATGTAGCTAAAGCTGTTAGCTAGCAAGTGTGATGCACTAAACATCAGTGTGTAAAAATAGGAGCATTGCAATTATTTATTTTTTATTTGAGATCAAGGATACATTTTCCCCCTGACTTTTCTTTTATTTCTTTCAGCGCCCTCCCTCTCTAAGTAACACAGCCCAGTTATGTTATATGCCTTCATCAATATGAGAAAGAAAGATTTATCCATCTTATATTTATTTGCAAATTTCTGGAGAAGCTTCGAGGGTCCATG
The DNA here is from genome assembly GCA_004363575.1 of Solenodon paradoxus. Taxonomy (NCBI): domain Eukaryota; kingdom Metazoa; phylum Chordata; class Mammalia; order Eulipotyphla; family Solenodontidae; genus Solenodon; species Solenodon paradoxus. The sequence continues at coordinate 91,736 of RJWH01002228.1, forward strand.
GCAATGAGATTTATTCTCCTGAACCCAAGGTGCGATGTCAGCATGAAGGAGAGAGACGGGGGAATTTCTTGAAATAATTCTATGAACCCTAAGAAGAAATGATAAAAAAAAAAATGCTTTCTTTGGCCAAAGAGGGAGAAGGGAGCTTGGGTTCGAATGGCTTTCCCTGTAAGGCATGTGGAGGCCAGCTTGTATGCTTTCTGCCAAGGAAGGGGGGGCACTTAGATCTCTGACTCATGTAGACTCCCGGTGGAGTAATGCAAGAAGAGCAGATCATACCTGCTTTTGATCCTAATTTGCGCTGAACCTGGAAGTCATTTGCTCTGTTATGGCCTGGAGGAGTGTGTCCATCTTCTTGACCCTTGCCTCGTCTTTGCCCCATACTGTCCAGCTAGCTCCCAGAGTTCGCTGCATGAGCGTTCGGGGGCCGAGAGAGTCCAGCGCCATCAGCGTCAGCTCTGTGGTGCAGGTTCCTTCTGTGAAACTGGTCATTTAGGTAGCGCTGGTGATTCTTAAAAATAATCCCCGCTGAGCTCTAGTTCACTTTGGTTCAACCATTTGATGGGCGTGGTCAAGCACCAGGTCACCCTTTGGATATGTAGATATGAATATGTTCTGGATTTTCTCATGGCGAAATTTCCCAAGGTATTTGGTGAACTTTTCCTCATTTCTGGGACTAATTTCTGGGTCATGTTTGTAAAAATGCTGACAGTGTTGAAAATTACCTGAGTCCCGAACTCCCCCTAAACAGTGATCCCTAATAAACTCTCTCAATCTTTCTTTTCTGAGACATGAGTTAATAAAAAAAGGACCACCTTGCTTTTCCATATTACAAGGTATGACCCACCACTCTTACCCAACGGCTTAGATAAAATGGTCTCATCCTTTTTCATGATTCCCCTAAGACTGGTGAATGACTTCCTTGCTAAACTGTCTCTATAAAACCCCAGACCCACTTCCTTTCTATTGAGGCATTCTCACTAATGAATGTTCTTTCTAATGCAAGAGCCTGAATACAATCACCCGCTCTTTGCCTAGTGCATTGTGTCTTTGACAATCCAAAGTTGAATTTTTCCAGGCCAGAGGGAAATTCAGGTTCCATCAAGGCGATAAAAGACTAAGGTTATGGGGAACCAGCAGGAAAGTCCTTAAAAACAATGAGCTAGAGCTAGATTTACTAAGGAAGGAACAAAAGGACAATTTGTATGCAAATAGATGGGCATTCAAATCTCTCTGTTTTAAGACAAGCATCACATCCTTGGCAAAGGGAAGAGAAAGAAGAAGGGTAATGAAAGACGCCCTTGCAGCCCAGAAGATTTCTCCTTTTGTTAGACTCTTAGCCCTGTAATGTGTGTCACCATCCTGGGCCTTGGACACCAACACAAGCCACCCAAAGACTGGGACAAGAATTGCACATTGTAAGTTGCAGGGCAGCACCACATTTTTTGACTTTCAGAGGAATGCTCCTGGAGCCTGGAGTTTCCTAAAATTCTGTTCTGAGCTGGACCTGTCAGGGAATTCTGTCCCTTGCACTCACTGCCATTTCCAGTATCTGGTGGGGATGTGCAAGTCTGGTGACACTGCTTCACATCCTGACAAAATGGATCCTTTTTCCTCCAGACACAGCCACGGAATGCAGCTGAATATGGAACTTCAGTGTAACCGTCCCTGAGTTGATCCCTTCCCTGTCCCTGTTCTCATTTCTCCACTCCTTGATTGTGTCTGGGCCCTTTCTTTCATGAATTATTTGCACTCAAATCCTTGGTTCAGTGTCTGCTTCTATGACCTTGATGGAGGAAGGAAGAAGGGAGAAGGAAGGAAGAGGTAAGGAAGAAAGAAGCAAGGAAGGAACCAAAGAAGGAGAAGGAAAAGTAAGAAGAAAGGAAAGAAGGAAGAAAGAAGACAAGAAGGGAAGGTAGGAAGGAAGGAAGGAAGGGTGGAGGAAGAAATGGGGGAAGGAAGGAAAGAAAGAAGAAAGGAATGAAGGAAGGAAAGAAAGAAGAAAGGAATGAAGGAAGAAAAGAAGAAAGGATGGAAGGGAGGGGGGAAGGAAAGAAAAAAGGAAGGAATGGAAGGCAGGAAGGAAGGAAGGAAAGGGTAAATGTTTTCTGTGTAGGAAGACATGGAGAAACTATGTAAAGAATCCTTGATTTGGTCTCAGCAGTCTTGCCTTTCAAATCCCAGCTCTGTCATTTTCCAAATGTTTATTCCTGGACATGCTACTTCCCTGACTTGATTTCAACTTCCCTGGCTGAGTCAAGCTACAATAATGAAACAAAGCAGAGCTGTCGCATGGCCCAGCCAGCCGTTCCAGGTCAGGCTGTTCATACACACGCAGATTTTCAAGAGACGTGCCTAAGAAAGCCTGTCTTCCCTAGAGAAAGTGGACCCCAGACTTCTCCTCCATGCTCCAAAGAGCAGCGTTCACCTAACGTCTCTTCTTCCTCAGCTCTTGCCTGTGCATCCAGTAGACACACTGAAGGGGAGAGAAATAGTGCCATCTTCGCCCAGCAGGTTTCAAACGCAGGCCACACAAATCCCTTGGGGTCTTTGTGAAAAATACAGATTTTTATCTCCCTCCAAGAGATTGCTTTGAGCTTTTTATTAGCTCTGTGAGTCTACGGCCACAGCCTAAGGCTGGCAATCCACAGACCTTATTTTTAGAGACACAGCCCTAGGTTGAGAGACTGGCAGCTCCTAGGGCTCTCCTGCCTTCGATGCTCTGTGCTGCTCAGCTCCGGGCAGGGCAGCCCCTGCCGGCTCTTCCCAGCCCAGCCTGGCCACTAGGCATCACCCCCAGACCCTGCCACTTAGCTGAGCTCTTGAATCCGGTGGCCCCTTGGTCTCTCCCTGGCCCCCTGGGGTTGACACTCGGCTCCCCGCATTGATGAATTCATTCACAGATGTCAATGAGCTCGTGTCCATTTAGCGAGAAACAAATGGCTGATGTTGCTGAGAAACCCTGAGATGACACAGATGATCAATCATCACGCTCCAAGGTCCACCTCGCTTGGAAGGTGACAGATCTATTAGGGCCGATTAAGACCAAGAATGATGAGGAGCCAAGGCCCTGCCTCCTCTGTGGGTCTCGTGGCAAAGCCGGAGTTCAGCCTGACCTTGACCGGGAAGGTCGTCCCCTCTCGTCACCAGAGGTCAGCGTGTCGGGTCGCAGAGGCCTCAACCCCTGTATCGGCTCATTATATTCGGTGCTGATCGCGGCTTGTTCCATAGGCCTTCCTGGCCTGTCCAGCTGCTCTGGCTGCATCTCCGGCCCCTTCAGTTTCCCAGATGCGTCTCCTTGGCACCTGCAGTTTCCTGCTGAAGGGTTGGATATGGCAGGAAAACGCACTGATGGTTCGCAGGCCTTCTAACTTCTGTGCCTCCTGTTTCACCTCTTGAGAAACACTGACATCTAGTCCGGCGATCAGAAAACTTTCCTGTAATGGGCTTTGTGGGCAGATGAGCTCAAGGCGATGACAGGCCCGCTGTGGAGTGTGAGAGTGGTCATTGACCAGCAGACATCGGCAGGGCTGTGTTCTGATAAACCCTTATGTACACAACTCGGTGGCCCACTGGATTCGGTCCCTGGCGGGGTGTGGAATACCTGGTCCAGTCCGTCTCTGCTCGGTCCACAGATAACCCACTTCTTGCTTATTTGTTCATCTCCGAGTGCCAAGCTCTGTTCCGGGCACAGGGAATAGAGCGATGGGCCCCACACGTCCCGGCTTTCACGAGTGGATCGTTTCACAGTGGAGGACAGATCATGAAAAACTCTACAGGTTTGCCCTGCAGTCCTAGGAAAGCTTCCTAAACTGAGATGGTGCAAAAGGAATAAGCAATTACCCTTTATTTATATGGACAACATTTCAAAACATTCCAGATCCAAAAAAGTATCCTACAAAGTTTTAAGGAATTAACACGGGCATAAAGTAAGAGCAGGAATGAATGACAAATAAATGTCTGCATAACTCTCTCCTGGGGAGGGAGCGGGCAGGGGCCGCTCTAAGTACTCCAGACGCCGCCGGCCGGCTCCCTGCAAAATCCAGGCTGGACATGAATTTGACTTCTTCTTCTTAAAAGCAAAAATCCTGTTCAGTTTTCTTTTGCTTAGTGAGAACAGGCAAGAGTGTAGGTCTTTTTTAAAAGCAAAATGACCCATGGTGAGAACTTCCAAAAAGTGAAAGATACCTGGAACCCAGTTAAATTTGGGGGCGCCCTGGTGGCATGGTGGTTAACTCTTCCAGCGCAGTCCACACCCCTGCCAAGGTCTCGGATTTACGACCTGGGACCGGAGGGAACAACCGAGATAAACAACTAAATAAATAAAGTGCTTCTCCCTCTTCTCTCTGCCTGCCTGTGCCTCACCTTTAAAAATTAATGCGAGTGTGGGTGCTCTGCAGAAGCGCGGGCTGATGTGATGGAAACTACAGGAGGAACCCGGCTGACAAGACTGAAGAGAAGAGGTGGGCATGGCGGAGAGGAAGGAATGGAAGGACCCAGGGTGCACTACTTCTCCCCAGGTACTCTGCCCTTTGCCTAGAAGCAGGGGGCAGTCTCTGATGTGTTTTCAAGCAAGAGGATGACATGACTAGATTGAGTTTCAGAACAATTTATCTGACCACAGTTTGGAGAATACACAAGGGGGCAATAATAAATCCAAGATGACTAGAGAGCAGCTTCCCGCAGTACAATTTTTGTATAATACCGGGCTCTCCTTTACCTCTCTCTTTCTGCCAACCTCACCCACAAAGTCAAGGGATTTGACTAAATGTCCGTGCCTGAGGTTACCATATTGAGGCACGACTGGGACTTCATGTCACTGGTGATAATTCTCTTCTCAGGCAACTGTGTTTCCATTGTGTGGGTACAGGCTCTGTGGGGGGGGGTGGTGCTGAGGTTGGAGCGGGGGCTGGCGCCAGACAAGTGCAGAAGCTGCCGATAATGAGGGACGGAGACTTCTAGAAGCCCTGGCCCTTCCCTCTTGTCTCTGAATTTCAAGGTCACCCAGACCTTGTGAAGCTTTACTTACAGCCGGTCAAGCAATGCTCATCTTGCCAATAGTCTTTGAAGATGCTCTGAGGTTGCTGAGTGTCTGCATATTCTAAGGTAGTTAACACCTGGACTTGGAATGCACTGCTATGTAGATCATTAAGCCGAACAGACCTGCCAGAGAAAGGAGTACTAATTGCAGTTTTCAAATGCCACTTTCATTTGCTATTTGGCAGGGATACCGCAGTCATGGTCTTCTCTTTCTATTAACCATGAGGGCTGGGACGAAGTCATCCTATCTTCTGCTGGCAAGCCTCTACTGCAGACTGTGTAAAGTGTGACTATGTAAGAAATAACGAGAGAGCGTAGCCACCTCCAGGATGGTACAGTGATTGTCCCCATCCCCTGCTACTGAGCCAGGGTTGATCTGTGTGACCAAAAGCATTTGGCAAGAGGTGATGATATGTCACTTCTGAGGTGAAGTTACAGAAGACACTGGAGATTTCATCTTGGCCATACTCCCTCTCTTGGCTCACCCACTCAGGGAGAAGCTGGCTTCAGAGTTGTGAACAGCTGTGTGGAGAACTCATGTAGAAAGGGACTGGGTCCTCTTGCTACCAGCCAGTGCGGGAACAGGGCCATGGATGGCAGCCCCAGTCAGACCTTCAGATGATGGTAGCACCCTCACCCAACATCCTGACCCTCAGAAACTACCAAATAATCAATATTTGGTGGTGCTCGTTTCTCCAAAGTTTTGGGATAACATATTGCACAGCAATAGGTAACAAACATAGGAAACAAAAGTATCAGATCCTTCAGACACCTTGGCCTTCTGTGAGTATTCATTACAAATCTAGTCAGAATGACACTATCGTCTTGAGGATGAGACAGGACCTGGCTGGGACTTCCATGTCCTTATGATGCCCACCGACAGTTTGTATAACCTGGGGAAAGTCACTTCCCCTTTCTGGACCACATAGCCTTGCCTTATAAAAGTAGGGATTGGACAAGATGACCCTAAGGAGGCCCCTGCCCAGATACTTGGGTGTTTGGAGGTAGATGTAACAAATGCCTGTCACCTCACGTGGACACACATAGAGATGTGCACACAAACTTAAAATGTGAAGAGTTCAGTTAACAATTAGAAGGTGTAGAATCATGGATCAGACAGTAAGCTATAGGGCTCCCCAATAACCTTCAAGTCAGCAATACAAGTAAATGCTTGTACTATCAGCACTTACTACACCAGGAAATTCAGGCTCAGAAGATTTAATTTTGAGCAGGGACACGGTACTGTGTTCCATCGTGCACAACAGTTGCTCACAGTTTCTGGGAGTCATGAGTCTGGGAACGGTGGGGCCGGACCCTCTGCTCGGGATTTTGAAAGGGGATGGGCAAGGTGTGATCAGGGCTGAGTTCTTGTCTGTGACTTGCATCTTCTTCTAAGTGCCCCCTAGTTTTTGTTGAATCCAGTTCCCTGCAGTTGTAGGACCAAGGTCCTCAGCTCCCAGAGGCAGCCCTTTCCATAACAGGTGCACAGTATGGCTCTTGATTCTGCAAAGAATCTCTCTTCAGAAAGGGCCTAGTCCCTCACTTAAAAGTGTTGCCTGATTAAACAAAATCAAGTGACTTTGAATTGGAATGATATCTTTAAAATCTCTTCAGCCTTTGCCATATATGCAGCCTAATGTCGGGAGTGACATCCATCCTATTCAGAGCTCCTGTCCACAGGCAATGGAAGGAGCATGTACCAGGGTGGGTGTGAGGTGGCTCTGCCCGCCATCTTGGAATTCTGCCTACTACAGACACACAAGTAGGAAATGGGGAAACTAGAATTCAAACGCAGGTCTGTGTGATGCCAATGTTTATGTTTTAAAGGAACAACCATGCATCCTTGGCTTTAAGCTCCATGAGGACAGGGGTTATGACCTTTGTCTTGGTATCTCCAGTGCTTAGCACTTAGGGACTGCAGCACTCAGGGACCTGGTCAAGATGCATTCAGCAACAGAAATGTAACTCAAACAAAGTTAAGAAATCAAGAGAACATGACCATTAACTAGGAAATCTGGGGCTGAATAAAGAGGTGTCATAGTATTTGCTGGGCATTTTCTCATTTCAGTGTTCTATGGCTTTCTTCTCAGGCTTCTCCTCACTTGTGATCAAAAGGGCCACTGGAAGCTGCAATCTTACATCCTCATAGTTCAACATCTCAAAGGCTAGGATATTCTCCCTCCCCCACTATAGTATCTATATATCAAGATCTAAGGAAGACTGGTTTCATTCAAGTCCTTTCTAGACCCAAACACTCTCTGGAGGAATGAGTAGTCTGATTGACCAGAGCCTGAGCCAGGTAACCACCTTGAGCGGAGAAGGACGCCATGATTACCAGCTTCCCTGGGGCAATGCAAAACATCCCAAGGGTGGATCCCGAAAGAAGAGTGGCATTAGTTCCAAAAGTATAAAGTGACTAGGCTGATAAGAACATCGGCTCTACACAAATCTGTTAGATAAAGTTCTTCAGCCCTCTGCATTGAGCACAATGCATGCAGAAATAGTTTTATGTGTATGTTGAAACTTATCTTTAAATTGTGCAGAAATGAGAACATGAACACATATTTCTATTTCTGCCCTTCAATTCTCAGCCAAATGACTGAGATTGGGGGTGGGGGTTGGACTCAATGCATTGAATGCACAAATGATGCCCTTTCCAGTGCTAATTATAACTGAAACTTTGAAGGTGAGTTTGTTGCTGAGATTTAGATTAACTTTATCTTAGCCTGGGGAACTCGCTCCGTGGTATTCTAGATTTTTTAAATGAGTTTAACTCCAGGCGAGTCACATTAGCACACATTCTCTCTGTTATGGTGGTCTAACCCCAGGTGCTGATACCACTTAATAGTGTGGTCTGGAAAGGTGGCAGATATCCTTAGGATGAGACTAACCTTTATTTTATGAGCATTTCAATAAAGTAATGGAGGAATCTATTGAAGAGTGCTGATGGCCGGGTCAGGATATGAAATCCTCTCTTCACTGGGAGACAGCTCCTTCTCTAAAGGTATGTACCCCAATTTCTGGGAAGCATTCATTTCTCTCTGTGTGCACGCATGCGTGTGTGTGCATGTGTGAATGTGTGTGTTTCCCTTTAATATTGCATTATTTGAATTTCAAAAGCTTTTAACCTCATTTCAGCTGTTTTTAAGACCTTGCATTTGGGAACATCTATAGAGAAGGGACTCAGGGTTGTCCAAAATCTTGTCTGAAAACGAATCAGTGTTGTGACAGGCAGAGATCTTTCCTTCGTTTGCTTCCGTAGGGAGAGGGGAGTGCAACCAAAGCCGGCTTTCTATGAAATTTAATTTTCCAAAGTGGTGACTCCATCTTGCAGCTGTGCATAAAGAAAATATGTGATGTGAAATGCTGAGGTATGAAAACAGCTAAGAACTTGCCTCTCCCTTGTTAATCATCCAAAATCCACTGCCCTCCTTCATTTTCTGCTCTGCACACTCTTCTAGTTCTACCTTCCCCCTTCCCCCCAGCCCCTAAAGCCATGGAAAATGGGTGTGGGTGGGAAAAATCAAACATGCAATTAAAAATGGGAAGACATAGTAGCAGCCTTTAACTTGTCCCTCAGTCAGCTCCACCTCCTGTATGCATGCCCTTGTCTAACAGTCTCCCTTTCAGTGTGGACTTGACCTGGTGACTTGCTTCTAACCAGAACAGAAATGATGGGGCATTATTTCTGAGAATGGATTCCACGGAGGCTTTGATTTCCGTTTCGCGCACTCTTTCATAGTTTGTACTTGCTCAGTGTGATGGAAGTAAGTTTCCAGAGAGGGAGCACCCTGTGGAGAGACCCATGAGGCTGGGAACAGACTTGGGCTCCAGCTAACAGTCCAGTAATTCACCAGGAACTGGATTCTGCCAACAACCGTGATAGAGAGTTTGGAAGTGGATTCTCTTTCAGATGAGATATCAGCCCAAGAAAACGTGTCGATTGAAGCCTTGTGAGAGATTTTGAGGTATAGGCAGTCAGCTGGGCTGTGAGACAGAGATAACAAATGATTCTGTTTTGTATCACTAAGTTTCGAGAACGTTTATTACACAGATATAAGTAACATCTCTCTCTCCTCTATCCATATATTATCTATATGTCTGTCTGTCTGTCTATCTATCTTTATCTATCTATCTATCTATCTATCTATCTATCTATCTATCATCTATCTCCATATATCCATTCATCTATCAATCATCCATCCATGACTTTTTTCATCACCCCGTCTATCCATCAGTCATCTATCATCTATCTATCCATCTTTCTATCTGTCTGTCTGTTGTTATTATCATCATCCATCATCTCTCCTCTTGTTCGCTATAGATTCTTTCTCTTGCACAGAAACTGAAGCTGAGAGAACAGAGTAAGACACTTCATACCACATGGGACTATGATTGGTTCACACTCCGCTATTTGCTGAGCCTTTATTCCATGCCTCCATATGTGCCCTTGTTAAATACTCATCTCATCCCTGTGAAGCAGAGATTTTTATCCTCCATTTAAAAGAGAAAACTAGAGTAAGAGAGGTTTAGTATCCTTCCTAAGTTCACACAATTAGTAAATAAAGAAGGTAGCATTTGCTCTTTTATTTTCAGGCAGAAACTGTTATGCCACACGTATTCTTCCTGTGCAAAGAGACTCAACAGCAGTTTCTTCTGGGTGCTATCTCTTCCTTCACTTCATGCCATAAGCCAGAATTGGGAAACATATAAATCTTGTACTTCATAAAATTCTAAAAGGGAACTTGATGTCTTCAATCACAATCTGCATCCTCTTTCTACTGAAATGAAATGAGCGTGTGAGTGGTTTCTGTGTTCTGGGTACTACTATTCCCAATTCACAGATGAGAAAATGGAGGCTTAGCAGTATACTGATTTCATATCACACAGTTCATAAGTGGCAGGTTCTAAATTCAAGCCGGATTCCAGAACTGCCAATTTGAGTACACTTTTCCCCTGTTTATCCCCTTTCCTCAGCACCCTGTTCCTCATTCCAAAATGGGTGTGATTCTCAAGGAGGACTCTCTCTGAGGACTCTCCTTAGTTAGCTCATCTCCTCAGGATGGACAGAAACCTCACGTCTGGCATACATCTGCGTGCAGACAAGCGTTGTAAGGCACGTCGTTGGTGAGTTCCCGGGAAGGATAATCACCTGATGCAATGTGACCCATGTGCCGTCTGTCATTTCAGAAAGAGGAACTTGCAAGAGGAATTCCAGGCTGACATTTCACAAACAGAAACAAGATAATAACTACAATAAATACAAAGTCCCTGCAGGCAAACCAAGACCCAATTACAGGTGACATGTGAACTGGCATTCCTGATGAATTTATTTCCAGATCTCAATACACATAGGGCATATCTCCTACTCTGCCTTCATCACTGGGGTGGGCATGAAGGTGGAGAATGGGCTGAGTTCACCCTTTGGGAGATCAGAGGGTACTAGGCAGCCTGCAGAGGTATGTATCAGCAGTTTAGCACATTTACCTATCATCTACCTGTCTGTCTATCTATCATCTATTAACCATATACCATATCCATGTATGTATATATGTATGTATCATCATATCTACGCATGCATGAATACATTTATGTATGTATGTATCTACCAATTCTATCTTGTGCCTCTCGATTATCTATCATCTATTGATTATATCCATCTATGTATCTATGCATCACATCAATCTATCTTGTTATCTCCTTATCATCTCTATCATATCCATGTATGTACATATCTGTCATTCTAATCTGTCTATCACATCTATTTATCAACTATATATCTTCCAGAGATATAATGTTAAGTATATAGAAACTAATTTCCCCTCTCAAGCCTTCCTCCTCTTAACTTTCCTAATCCAGGCAGTGAGGACACTGCCCACTCTGTTTCTCTAACTAGGAGCCTAGGAGAATCTTGGTTAAGTGCTTGATCTCACTCCTGAGCTGGAGTGGGCTTCTGCTTTCCTGGTTTTAGACTCTGGTTTCCCAGGATAAGATTGGGGCTTGTAGACAATTACCTATAGTGAAGATACTGTGCGTTCCTGTGAAAGACACAAAAAGAGCAATAAATATTTAGCCCTCTTACTGGTTCTGCCACATGAACTTCACGAAAGAATCTCATCAATTATATGGTTTTTGAACCAAGAAAGAAATCTCTGGCCTGATAAAGAAAGAAATATAAGGATGGGCAGGGAAACCTCAAAAATACACACATATTTTCCAGGTTTTATTTTAAATGGCTGACTCATAACTCTACCAGAAGTTCTGTGTACAGCTGCTTTCTTGGGAAGAACTACTCATTGAATAGGTTTTGCGGCATACACGTCACTGTGATACGTTCTGTGGGAGGAAGCCCAAGATACTGTACTGAGAATGACAGAAGACATGTAGGCAAGACTGAAAGAGTTTATCCCAATGATGAGGGGGGCAAGGGATGTTGGATCCATCTGAGATCCATCATAGGGCGCCGGGAATGGTGCCCGAGGAAGCTGAAGCAGTATGTACAAAAGATTGAGAGCCTGGTCTTTAAAGAGGCCACGAGAAGCCATGAGATGGTTTAAAACAGGTGTTTTGCAATCAGATTTCACACTACTGAAAACTCAGTTGGGTTTTTGGGAACTAGCTTGGGGGAAGACTGGAGAGAGAGAGAAATGCTTCAGGGAGCCAAAATTGACCAAACTTGATCAGCATCTGAGGTCAGAGAGGAGATGGTCTTCTGATTTTCTTGTTCCTTGTCTGCATTCCAATAGCAGTTCCAAACCGATGTCATACATGAATGAAAGAAGCAGTGTTGGGGCTGTGAGTTGATAATTCTTTAGTTCGGAGACAGATAACAAGCAGCTATAATTCAGAATACTAGCAACTAAGATGACTTAAAATAATTCATGTTTATTGAATAACTTCCTGATTTGTAATTTTATTTATTTATTAACACTTAGTGATGATGTCTGGAAAGTTATTTCTCCTTCTGCAAGAATACATTGACATCTGGTACCTATAGTAAATCCTTTAGCATCTGGTCATGTGAGACAGACATCTCTGGGAGACCCCACAGGTGAGTTTTTGGAACTAGAAACACCAAGCACTGTCTTGGTGACTAGTTGGACTATCTCTCCATTGTAACCTAGTCCTGTTATTTCTATGATATTTCTGTGGAACCAGTCATAATAAATTTGCCTTGCAATCCTGCTGTGATGATGCCAGCCCTCAGAGAAGACCCACTGGTGGTACTCTCTTTGAAGATGGAATTAAAAATGGCAGGAGCTGGAGTGAAGGGACAGACCTTAGTGAATGCCTTATCTAGATCTGTACCAGTGATTTTCTATGGTGGGCAAGTTTGATATATCTCACCCCAAAGCATAGCTGGCAATGTCTGGAGCCATTTTTTAATGTTGCAACCAAAGAGGAGGGATTCTCTCGGCATCTAGTTGGTAGAGACCAAGGATGCTGTTAAACATCCTGCAATGCACAGGACAGACACTTTCAAGAAAGAATGGCTCTTGATGTCCTCAAATGTCTATAGTGTCAAGGTTGAGAAATACAGATCTAGATATACATCAGAGGAGAGGAGATGGTGTGTTAAAGAGAGAATGTCCCTAGACTGGATTTTAATCCAACTCTGACACTCACTGTGACTTTTCTAAGTCACTAAACTCTTCTGGACTTCAAGGTTCTCACCTATCACCTGAGAAGATAGGGCAACTTCTCGATCTTCAATTCTCTTTCAGTTCTAAAATGTTATGAATTGGTGACTGCCCCCAGGGTCTTCTCATCATCTCTAAGAAATCTGTTTTCAGTCTTGCTTATAGATTATTTTGGGGAGAGATCATGTCAGGCACTTCCCTTATAGCTGACTTGACCCTCAAAATTATTTTGAAAAGCTTTCAATTGTACAGAAGGACATTGGATGCAAGGGTTATAAGTTCATCCTTTGGAGAAAGTATTGTTTCACATTTTTTCTTCTGAAATTCAATAGCCTGAACTTAACCTTACTCCCCAAAAGAAAATAAGGCAAAGAGATGAGAAGTCAGAACTAAACTCTGAGAATCAAGGTTTAAGAATCCATGTTTTCATGCAAAATAGGAGATTTAGCATTTGCTTGATTTACCACCACACAAAATTGCACAAAGATAATTGAGATAGAAATAGTTTTAATAAACATGTATTGATTGTCATTGTATATCAAAAAGTATTTTGGAGAGTCAAAAATATATACATAGGATAAACATTCTTAGCAGCCTATGAAATGAAATAATGTACAAAGTGGGTGAGGAAATGCCCACTGATGGCAAATTAGTTCAAGTGCAATTTACAGAATCCTCTCTTGTTCTCTGAGGGTCTTTCACACTGGGATGTATGATCATTAAATGTGACCCTCAAAGGCACTTTGTCTAGAGTAAGGGAAATTACTCAATTTTGAGACAAGATTTTAAACAAGGAGCAAACTGTTTTATCTACTCAGATTTGGGTCACTAATTACACCCACTGATCTTCAAGTAATGAATCTAACAATGACCTCATAAATTGTGCAGTGACAATGAGTCCTTTCTGTCCTTTTTCATCATAAAATGAGACTGATGCTTCTCCCAATTAGTTATGGCAATTACATGCCTGTCAGAGAGAAGAAGCAAAGTATGATGGAAACTGTGCTGTGCTCTTCAGGAGACTTGGATGAGTCTCTGTTGTCTGATGTGTGTGCCACCAAGCCTGCCTTTTTCCTCTCTGATCCTTTCTCCTCAGCAACATCTGCCGTCGGATCAGTGATTTCTGGTCTCTACTAAACCCCACATCCCGGGCTTCTAAGTAAAACTCATTTGTGACAATGAAGAACATACACTATTAAAACGATCCAACCTTGCATTTCTACCCGTGGGAATGCTTTTAATTCTTCCAAAAAGTGGGATGCATTTGAATCACATGATCATAATAAAGAACAAAACAGGTTTAAATAGAAGTACAGGAAATTTGACCTAGCGACAAAGACTTAAGGAGGAGACACCATTGAGAAACTTCTCCAAATGTGCTGTGTTTTGTTTTGCTTTGTTTTCTAGTTCGGATTGTTAAGGAAAAGCGAAAGTTATTATTCCATATTTGACTCAGTGTATGTTGTAAGTTGCATGTTAGTGTATCCCCAAATCCATATGTTGAAATCCTAAGTCTCAGTGAAAAGCTATGAGGAGGTGGAGACTGTGAGGCAGTTCCATCCTGAGGGTGGAGCCCTAGGGAATGGGACTAGTGCTCTTAGAAGACAGACTTGAGAGCTTGCTGTCTCTCTTTCTGTTCTCTGTCATGTGAAGACACAAGATGAACTAGCCACCTGAAACTACAGTGCAGGTTCTCGCCAGATATTGGATCTGTGGGCACCTTGTAAGAAATAAATTTCTATGTCTTAAGCCACCTCGTCTGTGGTGTTTTTTGTTGTAACAATCTAAACTGCCTAAGACAGTGCATTTCTCTCTGGAAGAATGAAGATTGACTGTAGAATAGAATATGGAAATTTTGCAATGGTGCAGCCCAGCGCAAGGCTCATTCAACTGGCTCATAGTACTGGGTGAACTGCATTTGAACACCAGACATGGTGCCATCCCTGTTTATTTTTATCGTCTCCAAGAACTTGACTCTGTGACTTCAATACCTATTCTTAGCCTCCATCTTCTCCAAAAGTATTATTCTTGGACTCTTAACTCTTGCATTTCCACTCTTTATGAGCCCCAGTGGTTTCCCTGTATTTTCTGGTCTATGAAGTGGAACATCTAGGCCAAGTGGTGGTCTTCACTTCCAGTTCAATGGAATCGTTGCTGTGTCTTCTAGTAGAAGCATGCTCCCTCTACAACTAAGACACCTTGGCCAGCTGAGCATGACGCTCAGGGAAAAGGAAGTAAAAACACTTTGCTGGTGAGTCACTTGGTTTAATAATGAATGGAGTTACTCCCATTTCCTCTCCTTGGTTCTTGGACTGGTGAATCACGGCTATTGGAGAAACAGAACCATCTATTGGGCACTGAAGCATGTAGCTTTCTGGAAAACCATGTCACAGTCTTGCAAGTTATTGACACACAACTGGCAATGTCACTGAGTCTCCAAAATGCAATTCCACCATTCTCTCAGGGTAAACACTTTAAGATAGTGGGGAATCTGGTAAGACTGGTGGGTCGCAGGATCATGGACCCACTAATGTACTTCTTAGACTTTCAAGTGAGTTCCTTGGTTAGAAGCAATGCTTGGACTCTGCTCTCCATCACAGCTGCCATAATTTGGTGGTTCAGTGCTCCCTCTTGATCCCTGCCTGTCACCCCAGGAACCAATGACCCCCATTGCATTTGTGTTTCTCAATTCCACGATGCAGTTACAACCTAAGTCCTGATCTCTAGACAAAAGCAATTCAGAGCTCTTCAAGGCTTGTGTGGCTCTTCTCAAAAACTATTTCTTGTCTGGGAAAAACATGCCTTTGAGACCCTCTCAAGTGAGGATGAGTAGGTCTTAAAAGAAACCCACTGTAACATTCTAATCTCCTTGAACTTTCGAATCCCTTCTTTATACTAAACGAAAGCATATCCTGCATTTCCAATTTGCTCAAGATGGGCTAACTCTGGTTTGTGTTTCAGTCAGTCAGGTAGAGTCATTTCTAATTCTCTGAGCTATAATTAAATGCAGAATCCCTGTTTAGTGAGTCCGTATCCATACATTCAGCTTGATCCACCCTTGTGTTCCATCCACCATGTCTGCACACCCTTAGAGTCCATCCCCACCTACGTTCCCTGGATTTCTGTCTGTGAAAATTAGAAAAATCAAGTAGTTCTTTTGGAGTGTAATATATCTCTAGCTTATCTTCAGTGGCCTCTTGGGATCTGAGTCTATTTATAGGTCTAGAAGCAAAGAGGCACTAGGCGTGAGTCCTTGGAGAATCAGCTTGTCTAGCATGGCAGCTGCCTCAGGGGAAGCCGTTACCATTTCCTAGGGCAGTGCGGGGTTATGCCCTCAGATGAAGATGGAAAGCCTGTTCCCACTGGGGTTGGGGATACCTCTGCCACTGGTGCTCCTCCACTCATCAGAATTCAGTTGCTCAATGTCCCCACTGACGTCAGCACCCTGACAGTCACACTCCAACTTAAAGGCTTCTGTTCCCTCACACCCAGGCCCCAACTTAGGACCCTGTTCTTTCTCATCATGCCCTCAATTTAGCAGTAGACACCCTGAGGTTCTGGGAGTTCAACTTGCTTTGTAATTCCGTTGGCAGCAGGATGTGATTCTGCATTTGGTCTTCAGCAATGTCAGCCCTGAGATGATGGGAGTTGAGAGTCTGCCTCAGGACGACCTAGACGCTCTGCGATTTATGTGGCACTTGAGTGGGGAATTCAAATCTCTGAGCTCTTTCTTTTCACTTCCCACTATGTTCAGCAACATTAGGAGCAATGTCACTATATTCCTTCGTTCTCCAAAAAGCTTTCAAAGTATCACATGCAGAGTTATTTTGCTTCTCATAAGCAGTTGATTAGGACTGTCCTGTGCAGACATTTTGCTTATGTCTATAAAGAGTTCATGTCTTAGACTATCAGTGTTTTGTTTATTACTGGAAAGAGAATCATTAGTGTATTTAATTCTAGTCAGATCAAAGAATCAGTTCCAGAAACCCCAGAATGGAGAGCCAATTCAGAAAACCCAACCTTCAAACCTGTCCCTCTCTGACTAGGACAGCCACGTTTTCCTGGAATCCCATCTTTTCTCCTGACGTTGTCACAGAAAAAAGCCCAGATATTTGGCTCTGAACTATCGTGGAGTAAAAGAAGGAACTTTGTGACATGTTTGCTCATTATTATAAATTTCTTCTTTATGGAAGTTTTTAGCTCAATCTTTTGAAGATTTCTCCATGACCATTCAGGATTTTCTCTTCAATTCCATAATGGAGTCCATGGAAAATGGATAACCACCTGAGAACTATTCTATTCTGTAAAGGAAGATAAAAGCAGTTCTAAAGGTGGGCATTTTTATAAGTAAAAACTTCAGCATTGTTACATTAGAGATTTGTTATTGAGAGAGAAGCAGAGACGTGAAGTGCCCAATAGTGACATGTTTCTTTGTGGATCACATATCTGAGGAATTTAGGGTAAATGGACTTAAAGAACAACATGCAGGCAAATGGCTGCATTTTGAAATTCTTTAGCCCATCTGGCTATTTCTTTGTCTTCCATCCCCTCCTCTCCTCTTTCCAAGTTTATTCTGATGCTACGGTGACAAACTAATTGAAGATGGGGTGGGCCGAGAGGACAAAGAAACCAACGAAAAGTCCATCAAAGCCATACAAGTGAGGGATGATGGCAGTCTGGACTGGAGAAGTGGTAGTTAAGCTGAAGAGACCAAGTTGAAGTCTAAATTGAAGGCACGTAGCGATGGAGTAGCTACAGGAGAGAGAGGGAAGGGGGAGGAAGATGTATTGCAGTCACATGATTGCCACCCATCCTGGGGACCACGGGTGAGCTCCCATACCTGTGAAGAGTTTCAGGACCCCACCATCCACACAGCAGCTCTGAGAGGTACGGCCGGAGGGGATCTGTAATGTAGGGCTATCAGCGGAAACTGTCCATGGCAGAGGAGCTTCTAGTTTTTTCTACCTTTGAGAGTGGTTGTCTCTTTTCAAGAGGTTGGACAACCAGTTCTCAGAGGCACTGCTGATGACAGGACGAGAACTGGGCGACAGGGAGAAGCGGGGGGAGAGAGGAATAATACAATTGTGGAACAGGCACACACAAATTACCATGGAGAAACTCATTAAAACCTTTTAGTGATGTCTCATAGGGTTTTACTGTAGCCTGCTAGACCATGAATTGAAAATTTAGAATTCGCGAGCTTTTCCAATCATCACCTAAGAGCATTTCAATTCCTTGTGTAAGTACATAACAGCTGTGCAGACATTGGGATTGTACAGATGAACTAAACACACTGCACTTGTCCTGTAGGATTTTAATCTAATGTGGAGAACTCACTTCCGTGACAATGCAGTCCTAGTTCAGAAAAAGACCTACAAGGTAACACTATGGCTGAAGGGCAGTAGTGATTATTTCTTCCAATGGCAGAGTGGCGGGAAAACCAGCAGAGAGACGACACTGCTTGAGTGGCAGAGGCAGAACAGACGGTTTTGTTTCCATCAGGAACGCTGGAGGGCAGACTCTTAATTTCCATTTACTTTTCACTCGTCGGTTGTGACATTTATTTAGGGAACTTTGTTTCCTCGGTTTAGTGAGCATCGCATAAGTGTGCCCGTGGTTGTCCGAGGATGTTCTTTGCAGTGTTGTTTATAGTGAGAAACTAGAAACACTTAAAATACCCACGACGGGGGCAGGGAATTGCATAAATCACAGCATGTGTGAAAATAAAATCCTGACATCAAAATTAGATCTACGATCCATTGCCGTCAAAAATTGCCCTGATGCATTTTTGACTGAAAAACAAGCAAATCAACCACAACAAAACCACCTGCTGAGCAGAAGGGTCTGAGTGATGTGCGATCCTTGAGGTGCTCGTTGAGTGTTTCATGTTTTATAGCGACAAGAGCAATGTCTGAAGAGATGGCTCCTCAGTCTGGGCTGTGCTACCCCTGAAGCCCTGCAGGGGGAGAGTCCACGCCAGCACACATTCAGGAAACCTCAGATAAAGGAAGGGCAGAGAGTCTGCAAAATTACCTGCAAGCAGAAAGCAAGGCACGGATTTTGCTTATTTGGGGGTTCCGAAGCTGCCCGACTTCAGATGGAGAAAACACAGCCTTGGTTGACTCAGCACTTAATCCCAGATGAAGTACTTCAAAGAGGAAAATTTCACTGTGATTTATTTTTTCCAGATGTAAATATATGGCAATAATGCAGTTATAAAACTGGCATTGTATTAAACCATAAATTATATTTGACACATAATAATGTTGAATTACTCTGAAGTCCATCAACCTGCAGTTGGCAGTGCCAACACCAGGCCATTGTGCAAACAGCAGCCTTTTGCTTGCTCTGCAGTGAATAAAGTTCTGGGGATCTTTGCTGTCAGGGTCAAAACAGAATCAACTCTGGCAGAGAAGAGACACGTCAGAGACAAGCCAGGGCCCAGGGCCCCAGAACACAGGGATTTATTCCGATGTTTATTTATTCATTCAATCCATCTTTGCTGAAGCTGTAATTGCATCATGATAGGCTCTGATGGAGGACCAGACAGTCCACCTCGGCCTTCAAACTATGGACACAGGGATTTGAAGATAAAATGGACAACTCATTAGTTAACGATGGCAGATTCACATGGTCATTCCTTGAAGATTTGTCTTTCTTCCCTGGCACGATCCAGGCCAGTGATACAGTTGAGTTATGGGGCCTGTCTAGATGGAATGGGAGAAGTTAACCAGAGCAGATGGAACAGGAATCCACACACAGAAACTTCTTCCACATCGCTGCCCAGGAAGCCAAAGAATCTGAATTGGCCAACAGATTGAAGGGGTGAGGATGAAGCTCCTTAAGAGATGCTTTCAGACTCTGAGCTTTAAACTAGTTCATCATAGCTGATGACCCATGAGTACGAACCTATTTTGTTTGTTTTTAATTTTTAATCGCTGATTTCCTATTGCCAAGGCCAATGCTTTCTTGGAAAACAGTGACTAAGTAGTTATGGAAAGAATGAATTAAGGAAAATGCAATAACATGGGCATGTTGAGTATTATCCATATTATTAGAATGAAGGCCACCTGGGAGTTTCATCTGCATGGGGGGAAATTGGGACAAGTCACCCAGAGGCCTGTTACGTGTAAGGCCCTTAGGAAGCCTCCTGGGAAGGGGTGCAGGTTTGTCCAGGGCTATTCAGCAGCACACAAGTGCAGGGTTGGTGCACCTTCTCTGAGAGAGGTGGGAGCATCGTGAAACTGGGGGACATCACCTCTGGGTAGTGGAGAGGCAGGGAGCCATTTTGAAAGGGGTGAACTTTCTGGAGAAAACGCTTCATGTTTCTTCTAGAAACGATGGAGGACTCAGACTGCCCTCTGAAAGAGAAAATTGCAAGTAAATTTGAGAGGAAACTCTTTCTTTGACCATTTCTCTCAAAGTGGATCATTGAGAGAGCAACTCAGGAATGCGGGGAAGGGTGGACCTGGACAGACTGGACTGGGAGGCCTGAGGTGGAGCTTAAATTGCACCCCCAGTGGGAAATCAGATGCATTGGGCCTCTCCTCCATGTGGGTGTGGATGAGCATGGCCGGACTGTGGACCCCAGCTGTGGAGAGTAGGGGCCCGTTCAATATGGTAGTGACCCCGGGGGATGAGTGTTTTGGGAAAGCTTCCAAAGGAGGTGATGGCTGGGAATTGAGGGATACGCAGATGAGAACTGAAGAACAGGGGTTAAGACACCGGACAGGAGGCTACACTTTCAAAAAGTGGGGAGTGGGTGAGAGCCAGTGTGGCTGGTGACAGGGCTTGCTAATTGCTGGCACTGCTGAGAAGAAAGTGGGGATGTGAAGAGAGGTCAGTCTGGGGGAGGAGCAAGGCCCAGCCTTGCTCAGTTCAGCAAACGTTTCTTTGGTCATGAACTGTTGTGCGAACTGGAGATACTGCAGACTTTAGACTCCAGAGAGTTTTGAGCCCCCACCTCCTGGACCCTCCCTCCCCTTTAACGTTTAGGAGTTTGGGTTTTCTCAGCAGGACAATGGAGAGCCATTAATGGTGTGGGGAGGAGGGAAATACCCCCCAACCCCTCTGGGTTCTTCTTGAGCGGGCTTAGTAATTAAATTAACATTAGCCAGATTAGTAGGAGAATAAAACACATTTAATTAGGTATGTAGGGGAAACTACATAGACATGTGGATTTAAAGACAATGAGACAAAATGGGGGTATATATTCTGAGCTAAGAATGAGATAGGGGCCTGGGGTTTCAAGGGAGAGAAGGGGACTCACATGCCAAGGAGAGGAAGACTCACAGTGACCACGTGCTCTGTAACTGCTCACCCTGCCCCACAGACAGTCTGCAGCAGAAAGAGCGTTCTAATGATAATCTTAATTCGGAGTAAGACTCTCGATTTTTGTTCTCCTGGTGGGTAGGGAGTAGTGACAGTTTCTCATGAGCCTGTAGGGCCTCTGCTTGAAATAATCCTCATGTCGAAGCTCACGTGGGGAGGCCCATCTGAACATCTTGGGGCCCATCCTTCAGTGGTTTGAAGCAGGAGGGTAATGAGCTCATATGTTAGAATCTTTCCTCTGACTGCTGTATGGGAATTGGTTTTGAAGGGTGCATGGCCGTGGGAGGAGAGACAGAAGTTACCAGCAAGAGGAATGATGGTGCACTGAGCCCGGAGGGTCTCCCCACAGCCCTAAGTAGATGGAGACCTGGGAAGGAGGGCTGGTAGATGCCTGTGGATACAAGGATGCAGCCCTGTCCTCCTGCTCCACGGCGTCAAGGTGGAGGGAAAACATTGATCTACCCCATCTCCTCTGTGAGGTTTTGTGCAGCGAAAATTGCGAAGTCGATGAGAGGGAGGTGTGATTTATTTCATCGGGTTCTCCCCATCGGGGGTGGTCAGGCAGCCCTGCAGAGCACAAGCTGGCCAGAGGAGATGAGAAAACCAACCCCAATTTGGGAGGCAGGCCGTTCCTAATTGAACTGTTAAGGGAATTTTGATAAATGACCCCGCCAAAGCAGTGAAATTAATAAATCATGCTGGAGGCTGAAAGACTGCTTCCTGAGGGACAGCACCAGAGCTCTGGCACCGCTGACGTGGTGGGGAGGGGCTGCAGTGGGCGGGAGGCTCAGGCCTTTCTTGGCTCTCCAGGTGGCCGGGGAGGGGGAGTAATAACTGTTGTCAGCCGGTCACCATTCCATTCTTCTAGAAAGAAGAAAATTGTGTTCTGTGACCATGAGGAAGGCCCACACTGGGGCCCCAAACTGCAGGGTCAGACACCCTTTTTAAACTGAGCAATGGGGGGGTGGATTCTGAGAGGAACACTGCAGAGGAGAAGAGAGATAACCTCTTTTTCTTCTGAAGGTGAGCACCCCTATGATCGCTCTCAAATATCCCCCCTGGGAATCCTGGGCTGGGAGTTGGTACGCCTCTTCCACCAAGTCAAAGCATTTGCAAAGAAAAAAAAAAAAAAGCAGATCCAATTTGGTACATGGTCATTCATAGCACTGGGGACCATCTCGAACTTCTTTAGCAACTGTCTCTTTATGGAGAACAGAACAAGGTCCCTGGTAAAAAAGAAACTAAAAACATAAACCCTTGAAGGTTGGCATCCCACATCCCATTCCAGGTGACAAATGAGAAAACTGAGGCTATGATAATGTGATCTACACTGAAAATACATCTAGTTTTCATCCGTTTTTGACACAAAGCTCCTAAAACCCTTGGCATTTCAAAAATAATGAGTGATAAAATTATCTTTTGTCATGTCAATGAGGTGACTTTGCGCAGGCTCCTGAAGATGGCACTGGTCATCAGTGGAGCCCACCACGGGATTAGCGTTTGAGTCCCACACCCCCTTCCCCTTGACCTCTGGGGAAGAGAGAGGGTCTGGAGATTGGGTTCAAGCACCAGTGGCCAATGAGTTAATCAAGCCGATGAAATGAAGTCTCCAGGCTAGGTGGTAAGTCAGCCATGAGCAGGAAGCAGGGGGAGGAGACAGAGGCAGTCCTCCAATCAGGAGGCAGCAGACTGAAATGGCGCCAACCTGAAGTCCTCCAATCAGTGTAAAAGGGAACCGCTAATGGACCAATCAAAACCCTTGTCCCACCCTAGGGCTCTCCTAGGCGGGGATAAGGGCTGCTGGGCTCCTTAAAAACCTCAGCTTGAACCTCCTCCTGTCTTCCTCTTGGAATATGGTCCCCCTTATCCTACCTCTTAAAGGCTATACTGTCTTCAATAAATGTCACCAGGTTTTACGTATTACAGGCTGTGCTGGCCTCTTTTCCCGGAGCTGGTGCACAGGGTGAAATCTTTCGGACTCACAGGAACCCTGGAGCGAGATCCCAAGACCCTTGCAGTAACATCCATAAACCCAAAGAAGAGGCACAGAGAATTTGAGGGCTGGTGAGTACGTGGAGATTTGGGGAGAGTCGTGCTCAGAGAACACGTGGAATTTCCACACCCTTCCCCCCCCCCCCCCCCCGATCTTGCCTTTTGCGTTTCTGAGTCATATTTTAAAAAAATAATAAACTAGTAATCTAGATAAACTTCTCCTCCGAATTCTATGAGCCTCTTTAGCAAATTAAGTGAATTCATGGAGGAGGGGATTTGGGGAGACTCCTAACAATAGCTGGTTGGTAAGAAGCTCAGGTGACAGCAGGAATTTGCCACCTGAAGGTGGGGCGGGGGGGGGGGGGGGGCAGTCTCCTGGGACTGAATCCTTAACCTCTTGGATATGAATGGAGTTGAGTTGTAGGACACCCAGCTGGGGTCTGAGAGTAGTTGGGTGCTCTGGAGGACACTCCCCCCTCCCCACCCGTGACAATTGGTCCCGCAATCTCATTGGCAATCAGAATTGGGATGGGAGAATCTTAGAACCTAGAGAGATCAGTTAGCTTTCCCCATGTGGATCTGAGGCACTGACGAGGGGGAGGAGCAGGATGACATCAGCACTGTAGTACTGATGCAAGGTTTTAGAAGGCAAGGGGCCTTCTGTGTGCTTCTCACCAAGCACTCCTCAGAGCTAATGATTTCTTTCACAAGTAGAAATCCCTTGGTAATTGCTTTCTGACAACACCATGAAGACCCCAGGGCAAACCTAACTCTGAAAAGGGTTTTTTGTCTTAAAAATACATTGAGTACCAAATTTATGGAGAAAACTTCCTTGATAGCTCTGATTTGGGACAGAAAAGGCCTCTCCTTCCGATAACAGAAGAATGTCTGTTGTGCTCAGACTGGACAGGGGTGAAGGTCAATGAGAGGGTTTGCTAATTGCCATGAACAGAGTGGTGATGAACACACTCCCCTGCATGCCCCCAAGGACCCCATAACTCACACAGTAGCTAGTGTGGGGCACTGGTCGTGTGCCACTGGAGGAGGGACAGTGACGACGGTGATTCTGTGCAGGCTGGATGCAGAATGTGGGGGAGAGGAGGTGATTGTCCCTTCCCTGCACAGTTCTTCTAGGTTGCCAGATAATCAAATTAACACAAGACAGACTGAGAAGAGAAAAAATGAAAAAGAAGTTTAATAGCCTGTATACATGGGAGAAACTCAATAAAATTGAGTAACTTGCCACAATGGATTAACTCACCTCCCTAAATAACTTCATTTAAAGCAAAGGACTTTGGGGTTGGGTGTGGGGGAAGGTCAGTTATGGAAGGTGAGGAGGAAAGGCACAGTTAGCAAGGCTGTGACAGTCATGCAGGTTTAAGCTGCTGCCTTCTCCAAGGGTAAGAGTTAAAGAGGTTTGGTCTTTCCCATTCAGCTAGGAAGACACTCTTAAAAATGCAGATTCCCTTCCTTCCTTTTTTCTTTCTCTTTTAAAGGAAAGATACAGTCAAGAATGAAGGTAAGTTAGCCAGGCTGGAAGAGAGAAGAGGAAGAAGCTTTTTATTTACTTTAATTTTTGTTATGATGGGACTAAAATGTAGCACTTCAAGTTTCTCAGGATTGTTCTCCTGTGCATGCCCCACTCTGACATGAAGAGCCCAGGACAGCGGAGGACAGGCCCAGAAGCAAGAAGCTCCTATCCACCTAACCCTTTAGCTCTTCTCTTAATCAAAGAAGCCATCTCCTACCCTCTGGACCTCCACCCTTCTAAGCCAGAAGTGGTCTCTTTTCCCTGTTCTCTAGAAGAATTTATAAAGGGGAGCTATTTATCTATACTTTTAGAGTAAGAGTAAGGATGAATAACAGTAAGGAGGAGACTCCCTCCTCTCTCCCCTGAGATCTCCAGGCTTCAATTCAAGATATCAACTTATGTGTGTCCCAGTAACCTCAGAATTTACCACCATGTAAATTCTCCACACATATGTTATTATTAAATCTGGAGTTTCTCTTACTAATAGTGCCTAATGCTAATTTGTTCATTTGGCCAACCTGTGAAGAACCTCAGAGAAATGGGGAAACTTTTTCTTTGACTCCCACATTTTCAAATCTTGTTTGTTTTCCTCTGCCTGGGATGCAAACCTGGGTCCTGGGGATATATGTGGGTTAACTTCTACTGGAGCCAGTTAAACAAATAGTTACTCTACCAGGTGTCCACATTTTTTTTAATGCATGAAAATATCACCAGCTTTCAGAGACCTTCCTGTGAAGTAACCCTTGTACCAGAGACATATTTTGCGGGTGGCAAACTTGCTCCCTTACTAGAAGCTTGTGGGGCTTTCATACTTAGGAATTTGGATTTCATTTTTAAATAATTTCCTTGCTGCAGGGTTAATTTGGAACAGGAACAGGACTGGAAAGGGGCGAGACAGAAGAGGAGACCCCTGTGGGGAAGGAAGAGAACATTTTCTCTGTTCCTCTGTGTTCTTCTTGGACTGGTCCAGCAATCAAAGCAATCAATTTAATTTTGTATGTATGGAGAATTGACATGAAGGTGAATTCCAAAGCCAGTGAGGCAAAATGGGGAGGCATATCCTGAGCTAAGGAATGGGAGAGGAGTCTGGGGCTTTAAGGAGAGAGGAGGGGACTCCCTTGATGAGGAGAAAGTGACTTGCATGAAGAACAGATGTTCTGGAATTAGATATTCTGGAATTAGAGATAGGTTTTTCAGATAGAAAGATTAATTTTGTTAGTAAATCTAATTTTGGGTAAGACCCCCAATTTTCATCTTCTATATAGTTAAGGAAGTGGTAAAAATTTCTCAGGAGACTGCAGGGTCTTGATAGATCTGAGCCAGAAATAATCCACAGGCTAAAGTGGCATATCTTGGGGAGACTGTTCTTTGCATCTTAGAGAGACTTATTCTCAACATCTTGGGGGATATTTGTTCTCAACATCTTCGGGGGCCTGTTTTGAGCATCTTTGTATATAAATAAGTTGAGATGGGAGGAGAAAGACTATGATTCATTCTAGAAACTCTGAAAATAGGCCCAGAAATGCAAAGCTTGTTTTCAGCCACAGTCATCTCCTGTTCTATGGTTATGCAAATTAGGTTATATGTGAGGACAGATGCATGTGTGTTCAACCCTGGGGGGAGGGAGTGCTCTTCATCAATTAGCTATTCCATGCTTAGAAATAACAGCAGGCAATTTAGCGTAATTGTGTGGGCTAAAGCCAGAGTACTCGTACTCATGCTTTCTCTCTCTCTCCCTCTATACAGTAGCAAGTCTCTGGATATAAATTCATGACTTGCTGTTTCTGAATTCTCTGCAGCATTGGAAGAAAACAAATACAGCAGATGAGCAGTATTTGTGTTGTCATATTTAGGAGCTAGCAAATATTTTGGTTTAGAATTTTCTTGGCTTAGATAGGAATATTCAATTCTCAGATGGGCACAGGGATAAAATCATAATTGGTTGGCTGCATCCACATAAGAGTTCACAAAGCATTATCTTGTAAGATGCTCTTGACATCCCTGTGAGGTAGGTAGTTAATTAATACCTGTACTCATTCACGTCCTCGTTCAACAAACATTCTTTGAGCACCTAACACATGCCAGGGAGATTTGTAAGTTCTGGGATTGGGCAAAGGCCCTTGTCCTCATGGCAATAAAAATCTAGGTGGGGGAAGACGGATGTTTAAAGCATAAACACATGATTGAATAAGGTGCTGACCACAAACAAAAAGCAACCAGTTGTTTAAACATCACAATGGGTTTATCAGGAAATAACAGAAAAGACCGTCTCATGGCAGGAACCAAAAACCCTTCCCAGAACTAAAGCCAGCACGGCCTCCTCATCCTCGCCCCCGCATTGTTTAGAAGAGCTGTTGCTGGGCCAGAGGGGACCTCCTTCTTCCCTGTGCTGGGGCGGGACGGGGCGGGGGGAGCAACACGCTCTGGTAAAAGACACATGGCATGTTGGCGCTGGAGTTGTGATGCCTGTGTGTGAGGCCTCATTTAAACAGAGTTTCTGTGACCTAGACACCCACTCACCGGCGACTGGAGGAAGAAATCGTGGTGTCTGTTCTCCAGAGGCTCTTACACAGTTATTAAAAAATGAGATTTTGCCAGCGATATTTGGCTGGATCTTGATAGTGTAGAATTATAGGTAAAGGGGAATAGATGTTACTACCCTAACAGTGCCTATTTGGCATAGGGATTATTTTGAACTGGTGTTTTTTTTTTTTTTTTTAATAGGCATAGAAGAGACTGAAAATTGCATAGATGTTATGCTTTGTAAGAGCCAATGGCACTTGTGAGGCAAAGAAAGTGAGGGATGATGAACTGGAAGCTGAAGGCAAGGCAGTGACTTAAATCTGCATAATGCCCACAGCCTCTTTGTTCTTTGCTGCATAATAACTCCCTTAACCGACTCCCGCAAACTCCCAAAATCTCCTTTTGTCTTTAGGTAACAAAGGTGTTTATGATGATACTTTGGGCCATTTTGGAGAGTTTTCAGTTTTCCTGGGTCTCTCCCATATATATGGAAGGTAGACTTATTAAACTTCAGCTTGTTTTTCTCCTGTTAATATTGCTTTATAGAGGAACCTCAGTTAAAAACCTAGAAAGGTAGAGGAAGATTATTTTATCTTTTCTACATAAGGTACTGTAATATTTATTCCATTTTCTCTTATTAAAACTTTAGCGACTGTCATTTAAGGTAGTACAACTGTTAGAGCATATAATGTTTCTTTAATGGTATAGTTATGGAAACATCTGGAGAGGAGGATGCAGAAGAGATTACCACTTTCTACCAGGGGTGTTCCAAGACCCTCAAATTCCCCTACAGGGGATTCTGACAGCATGAGACTCCCCCTTTCCGTGCTCAGAGTTTGCTTTTATTTATTTTTTCTATCCTCTCTTACCCACATTTTACAGAAGATCTGAATACCTGCCTGTTGCAACTAGCTAATGAAATAAAATCCCCGATGTTTTGGAGTGTTTGCTGGGAGACGAGGCGATTCTGAGGCAGATTTCCCACAGTACAGTGCATCCTCAGTCAGCATACTTTCTGCAGAGGTCCAGATGAAAAACATTTCAGCTTTGCAGGTCAAGAAGTTTGTCCCTATCTAGTCAACTCTGCCATTGTAATGAAAAGTCACCAAAGACAGTTTTCAAGTGAATGGATATGACTGTCTTCTGGTAAAATGTTGTTTAGCAAACAGGTAGTGGGAGGGATTTGCCCAGTTTGCTGGTCTTTTTCCTCAGTAACAGAGCAACTCCATGAGGAAATTGGATAGTTCGAACTTAAAACCCAAGTTAAAGATTTGGTAAACTGTGATACACAGGACAGAGTGTTGAATTAGGAATTAGCGGACCAGCTTTCACAGGCAGCTCTGCCACCATCTGGGAGGTGGCCTTGGACAGGACTTTTGCACCCAGGGCCAGTTCTCCCCAGGGGCAATGTGGGAGCAATAGCTGGATTCAGAAGCCTGTCTCTGGCGATAATACCCTTTAGCTCATTTCCAGTTGAGGACAGCAGGTCTCAGAGGGGAACTGACACTGAAATGCTTCCCCGAATTCATCTGCCACCAGGCATTTTTTTCAGAGTTGCTTTATTTCTAGCAAAATATGTCACATGAGTGTCCAAAGCAGATGCTGCTGTGATTAGCAAAATGCAAAGTCATTTAAACATTTGCAGAATTCATAGTAGCATTTTGCTACTGTGCATTTTCTCAGGCAACAGACATTAAAAATGCCAACTACTGCGGCATGAGGGTCTGCCCACTTTTCAATGTGCAGGAGGGGCCCCCACCCTCCAAGTGGGGACTCCCAGGCACTGAGGGGTGGGGGCAACTGCACTCAGGGTCGGGCAGACTGCATTGGAGACCCTGTAGCGACCCTGTGAACTGAAGTCAGGATGCCCACCCCTGTCAGACCTCACTTGTTTAATCAGTGACTTTGGGATAATGATAAGTAGCCCCTACTTTATTTTTGGAATTAATTGAGAGAATACAGGCAACCAGTGACATGGTGCCTGGTCTATAGAAAGCCTATATTAATGTTAGCCCTTCGTTTTCCATTGACGATGGCTGTTTGCATGAGTAGTTATTACTCTAGCAGTAGCAGTCATCATAGTTGTGGCAATAACACTAGCAGGATCAAAAGCCACTCAAAGTAACGAGAGCAGCGGTGCGTCACAGGTGAATTTTCCTAGCAGTTGGTGATTTGAGTGAGATCCTGGCAGTCTGCTGTGGCTTCTCTAAAGAAGCTTGAACATCTGACCTCAGACCCCTACGGTCACGAGATTCCTCTGAAAGTCCTTACCCGTCAGGCTGAAATCCGTGGTTGGCAGCACTGTTGAGTGTTAATTCCACGTGTGCAGTACCGCTTTAGCAGCAGAAAAGCAGAGAGGCAGTGAGTATTAAGAAGATGAATAGATAACTTATGGTCTGACACAGCGAGGGCGGGGAGCCCAACGCCCGCCTGTTGACTCTCCAAGGACCCGAAGAACATAAATCATTGACACGGTGATACATGAGCCAGAGAGGTGTCCAGCCTGCCTGATGGCCCAGGCAGGTGCTGTGTGTACGCAGCCACGGTGTATGTGTGTGTGTGTGTGTGTGTGTGTGTGAACGCGCGTGTGTGCCAGTGTGCAAGTCACTGAAACACTGCAACGGTTGACTGGTCTTGGAAAATACTCTTTTGAATCTGTCTAGTAATTACGTTCTGTGGCTTTGTTACATATTTAATACACAAAATGTTTCACTGAATGAAGCTGCAGCACACAGGTACATTAATATATTAGAACTCTAGAGTGTTTGTTATTAACTGCTTGTCTGTGTGTTAAACACTTATTTAGAAAGTTTTATATAATAATTGCAGCAAGACCTTGCAGAGGAGTAGCTGAACAGGAGGAACTGAGCTACAGGAGATGGCTGTCAGTTAAAGTGTGATTGACCCCAAAGCTCTCTGCCTTCTCTGCAGTTTTGTGTTTCTCAACATTTGGTTTGATGGCCACCTGTGCCTGCGTTCCCGGTATTGTCACACACCAAGCAATATTGCTTCGGTCAACAATGGGCTACACATACCATGGTGGTCCCCAAGTTCCTGTTGCCTGGTGACACCATAACCACGGTAATGTCCTAGCATCTCGTGTTTACAAAATCTCTTGGTGGCATTCTTTTCTCTTGTGCTTGATATCATCTCAGACGGTTCCTTCATCATGGTCAGGTTACCATAAAGCATCAACGAAACATCAAGCGCACAACATCCCCTACTAATGTTCCATCCACACCCTGAGCTCTCCTACCAGCCCCACTGCCTAACGAATATTTCCCAGAAGGTGCCCCCTTCAGTTAAACAACCTGTAACTGGAAAAATGAAGACTATTATATCCCATCTTTGTTTACAGATCAAGAATTCCCGCCAGGATCTGAATTTTCATAAAGTCTCCAGGAGACTTGTTCACACCAATGTGTGATCATTCCTCTTGAACATTTCCTCTCAGTTACGATATCACCCATCTAGCATTTCAACCCTGTGAGTAGGTACGTGGGGACTGGTAGCGTTCCTTAGATTTTTAGTTACTGTTAGTCTTTGCCAAGCCCGGGAAAATAGAAATTGAGACAGCTTTGCTTTTCCTCTACCCTGGAGAGTCAGTAAAAATATGGCTGCAACGGCTCTGTTATGTGGGATGGCCAATATTCACTGAATATTCATAAATATTCATTGTGCATGTAGCTACAGCATAGAACCTATAAATCTTTGAAGATGCTACAACTTGGAGGCAACCTCAAAACAGTGAGTGTTCTTTAGGACTAGCTTGAAGTAACATTGCTAAATCAATTGAATACTGAATCTGTGGGTTTACCAAGTAAAATACTATGCTTACAATTCAAGGGAGTTGCCACCAGGGGTCAGTGATGTCCTCTTTATGGATTATTTGATGGTCAGACATAGTGTTTCTCCAAATAAATTAAACTGAGAGATACAACTGGAATAATAGAATTGCAGATGGTTATAACTAGCTAGGGCTAAGAAGTCAAATAGAAGAGTTGATGGGAATCTAAGAACAGCAACTGATGAGTCAACTAAACATTATTTTGCATCTCCCATAAAACTCTGAAATTGATAGCCTAAGGAGACAAAAGAATTGGATGCCAAATAAAAATGAACACAAAAGTTATTGAAGAATTCTCCTTTTACCCCAATCTGTGGTTCTGGAGGTTAAGGCATGGACTATAAAGCTGTAGACCTAGGTTGGAGACCTGAGGTCAGGGATGGCTAAAAAAATTCTCCTTTTAGCCTACTTCTCTTGTCATCTTTTCCATCTCTGAGTAGCCTTATTTGAATCTCTCAGTTCACTCTGTCCTTTCCTCTGCCTCTTAGTGCTTTCTGTGGGCTGAATTGTGTCTCCCTAAATTCGTATGTTGAAGCTCTAACACCCTAGTACCTCAGAATATGACTGTAAATGACCTCCATTTTAATAGAGATAATTAAGAATAATTAAAATGTGGTCAGTCAGGTTGTTCCTAATCCAGTATGACTGCTGTCCTTATAAATTGAGGGAACATGGGCACAGATAAGAACAGAGGGAAGATGGTGTGATGACACCAGGAGGAGATGGATATCACCTTGGTCTGGGACTTGTCACCTCCAGAACCACAAAGAAGCACATTTCGGTTGAAGCTTCTTGTCTGTGGTACTTGTTATGATACTTGCTGAAATAATAGAACTTGTCTCTGTCATTTCTGGGTCTCTGTGGTTCTTGGTTTCTCTCTGAATCTCCGAGTATCACTGTATTTTTCTCTATTTCTCTGTCTGTCTTAGAAATTTCTGCTCCTCCCCTCTCTTCTCTATGTGTAAATCAAGTCCTCCCTGTCTCTGTCATTCCCCTCCTCTCACTCTTTTTCTCTGTCTCCCTCTTCCTTCCTTGGATAAAACATGATAACCCTTGTAAAATGTTTAGAACAGTGCCTGTCATAGGGGAATGACTCAAAAAAGCAAATTCCTTTGTTCTTTCTTTCCTTTCTCTCTCTCTTCTCTTTTGTTTTCTTACCATTTCCCTTCCAATTCTCTTTCATTCAGTCCCTAACTGGACATAAAATAAAACTGGGATTTATTTTTCAGGATTTACTGAATAAAGTTTTATGGTGCCCAATTCTAATTTTAAAGCAGTTCACTTGACTGTTTTACATTCCTCCAGGAGGAGACAGGGGGAACTAGACTGGATTGCCTTTTATGAGGGACCCTGGTTTGATGTTTTTGTTTGTTTCATTTGGGTAAAAATCTTTAGATCAGTTGACCTCACATTTTACTAGAGTGTAGACTCACCCACGGGTCTGGTTAAAAATGCACAGTTTTGCTCCCTCACCCCACATTTTGAGCAATACCTTTGTGCTGGGGCCCAGAATGACATAATTTAAAAGGTTTCTGGCTATTTCTCACACAGGAGATTTTTCAGCAGGCTGGGAGAATCAGGCTCTGTTAGAAAACAACAAAAAAGACACTCCCTCTGAGCCCTGCCCAACTTTTATCCATTTTCAACACAATAAAAAATAAAGTCAGCCTTCATTTCAAGAGGAGGTTTTCAAATATTCCTTCTGAGCATCAAGGTGTGGAATTCTTACCTGCTTTTCCCTCAGTGCAGGGACCCACAGCCTTTCATCAGTCAAGGAGAGCTGAGGCGCCTGCAGACCACGCAGGTGGGGGAAGGAGGCGCGGCCGCCAGAATTAACAGTCCTGGGTTTGCTTCTCCCGCACCTGTTTTGATTATTGACTTGGGAAAGTTCTGGCAGCTACAACTGGCTCTGCCAGATGTTGAGGAGCACATTTCCGGGAGCGTGGAAGGGATGTCAGAAGATGGAAGCCTCATTCATTTAAAGAATAAACTGTCCGGATCAAGTTCTGTTTAGGCTGTCAGAGCTGATCGCCAGCCTAATGAAACATCAAGAACAAAGGGCGAGGAGACACGGAAGAAGCCCAAACACGTCGGCAAGCACAAAGATCTGCTGATTTCTAAGCCAACACCCCTGAGTGTCAGCTCACCCGCCTTGGAAACCATGCACGCTGAGTTCATTTTCCCCGCAGTTTGGTGCTGGTTCGCCCACTGCCTTTATGGATGCTGTAAACTGCTCTCGGGCGACTACTCTGTCAGCATCAGGGCGAGGGGTCACAGCACCCGAGGGGTCTGTGGGTGACAGAAGATGGGGGGCCAAGCGCCCTGCGGTGGTGGAGCCCTCAGCCTCACTCCCAGAGCTGCCGGCATCTGCTTCCAGAACCCCGAGCATCCAGCACACACACACACACGCCTGTGCACACAGACTCATCACACACACACGCCTGTGCACACACTCACTGCACACTCACGCCTGTGCACACATGAAGACTCACCATACACATGTGCCTGTGCACACACACAGACTCACTGCGCACACATGCCTGTGCACAGAGACTCATCACACACACACACCTGTGCACACAGACTCACCACGCACACACGCCTGTGCACACAGACTCATTGCACACACATGCCTGTGCACACAGACTCATCACACACACGTGGCTGTGCACACATGAAGACTCACTGCACACACACGTGGCTGTTCACACATGCAGACTCACCGCACACACACACACCTGTGAACGCATGAGACAGCACACTCACACATGCATGTGCACTTACACAGAGGCAATACATATGCCTGAGCACACACAACACATCATATGTACACACAGGAAAATACAAACCCATACGCCACAGGTGCACAGAGAATACAGATGCACGTACACACCTGCATGTACATCATACCACATGCATAAATGCACACACAAACACATGTACCTGCATGCATGTATTCACAGACACAACCCTCCATACACACATGCACACAGCACAGTGAACACACAGTGCGATCACACACGTGACCCGTGCGCACACATGCACACACAAACACACACGCCCTGTGTGTACACAGAAGCACCCACCATGCTCAGACAGAAACCCCATGTGCATGTATACATACGTTCCTCCACTACTCCCAGCAATCCAAGCCATGCATTTGCACACACGGGCACTCAGGGGCAATGTTACACACACATGGACTGAACACCTTCCCAGGCCCTGACCCAGCTGGCCACTGAGGTGTGAGAGCCCAGGGATGTCTTCCCTGAAACTCCAGGAGCTACTACATTCAAACGGTTGCTCTGCTGATGCGCAGTGAACTGTAGCATTCATTTCTTGGACCCTCTTTCAGGGCCAGTAGGGGCAGGATTCCACTCCG
The DNA here is from genome assembly GCA_004363575.1 of Solenodon paradoxus. Taxonomy (NCBI): domain Eukaryota; kingdom Metazoa; phylum Chordata; class Mammalia; order Eulipotyphla; family Solenodontidae; genus Solenodon; species Solenodon paradoxus. The sequence continues at coordinate 126,022 of RJWH01002228.1, forward strand.
TGAGCCACATCCTGCAGAGCCGGATATGTATCGCATGGTGTGGGGGCCAGGAGGCCCAGGGGCCTTGGCAAGGACTCAGCAAGGCTGGACTGGCCCAGTAACGTCTATGCCTACCCAGGATGATGCTGGGTGGGGAGAATAGTTGGTGGATTATCTCAGTTTACGCACGGCTCCAGAGTGAGTGTCACAGGTCTCCCTAAAGCACGAGTAGATGGAGGGAAAAAATTTAAGACATCATTTGACAGCTAGTCACACTGTTTAATCAACGACTTCCATTATGGAGCAGGATGTGAAATCTGAAAAGGGTAAACTCAGCAAGTCTTCCTGCGTTTTGTCAAAAGAGAAGTGGGTCTTTGCCATTTAAATTGTGTGCTATTCGTTTTTCTACCGCTTCTAAAGGAAATGTTGGTCATTCAGAGTTATAGAGTAAAAATACCCCATTTATCATTCCAATTCATTCACAAGTATATATTCATAGCATTTCTTTTAAAAAAACTATTATTTTAGAGCAGTTGAGGGTTGCAATAAAATTGAGTGAGGTTGAGAGATTTCCCATGCAGCCCCTGCCCCTGCATATGCCTACCCCTTCCCATTGTCAGCATTCTTCATCAGAGTGGCACAGCTTTTACCAAACTTTTATCTTTTAACCATTTTTCGCAGGCGTGCCCAAACAAAGCCAGTAGGTCCTTAGAGTTTGCTATTGGTGTATTTCTATGGGTTTGGATAAATGTCAGTAACACGTGCTCACCATTACAGCATCACACAAAGCATGCTTGAAAATTCTGTCTTCAGCTCCCCAGCAACCCCACACAATCACTCGTCTTTTACGGTCGCCATTGCTGTGCCGGTCCCAGAATTTCAGAGTTGGATTCATGCCGTGTGAGGTCTTTAAATGGGCTTATGTCACCTGGTCATAGGCATGGAAGAGTCCTCTGGTCAACTCCTGCTTTGGTAGCCCATTTCCATGTGTACTTTTTAAACATGGCTTACCTTTGAACAGGTTTTAGGGTTATTCTCCTTTTCTTCTTAGTCTATTTAAAGAACCGACTTTTTCCTGTATTGATCACCATTTTCTTTGTCTTCGATTCTGATTTTTCTTGATCTTATCCTTGCATTTTCTCAGAGCTCTTTTTGGGGAATTTTTTTTCTAGAGTCTTAAGTCAGAAATTAGTCATCTATTCCCAATCATTCTTCTTGACTAAATATCAAAGACTGTAATTATTGAGTCATAGGGTAGACTTCTGTTTAACTTGAGAAAAATTGCCAGTTACACACGGCGGTCAGAAGACGTTACGCTTCATCCAGGACCTGCTGAGAATTCTATGGGAAGAAGCCTCGCCAACCTTGCCAGTAAGTCGCATTGACAGAGCTTCTTTATAGAGTCTATGAAAGTCTTCACTTACTTTTGTCGATGAAAACCTTGTATCGTTTGTCTTTCATTATGAAGTTATAGCTATTCTTTATATATTCTCAATGCAAGCCCTTTTTCAGACGGATTGATTGCAAATATTTTCTCCAAGTTTTTGGCTTACTGCTTTATATTTTAATACTGTCTTTTGATGAGCAGAAGTTTTAAATTTTGATGAGTCCCAATGGATTATTTTTTTCTTTTATGATTAGTACTTTTCATGTGGTCTCTAAGAAGTCTTTATCTCTCCTTAACTTCTAAAGATATTCTCTTTCATTTGTTTCCTGAAGTTTCATAGTTGTAGCTTACATATTTGGATTTATAATTCATTTAAAGTTAGTTTTTAAGAATAAAGTAAGATAAGGGTTACTCCATTTTTGATGTCATTAATAGCATTTAAAAATATTGTCAAAAGTTTTATTGGCCGCTGGTGAAATGCACGTTTTTTACATTTTGACCTAGAAATCTGTGGGATTTAGAATTTACTTATTATTTTTTTTAGTTTTGGTAGATTCCTTAGGATTAACTTGTAAATAATTATGCCTTCTGTGAATAAAAGGAATTTCATTCCATCCTTTCCAAACTTTATGCTTTTTTTCTTCAATGTATTATTGCACTGGATAGAGTCTCCTATGAAATTAAATAGGAATAAAAGTTTCAGTGTTTCACTAGAAGGTGATGTGAATGCTAAGGATTTTTTTTTAATGATTATTATTTGCTTTTGCAAATGCAGAGGGAGGTATGTAAATTTCTTCCTACATCTCTTTAACAGACTACATCAAATTAACATCAGACAGATTAATAAAAAGGAAACCCACACATTTAGTTGCGGATGTACAGGGAATCTTCATACACATGTGGGTTCTAAAAAGAATGATGAAATGAAGAAGCTTATCCTGAGTTAAGGAATGGGATAGGGGACTGGGATTCAAAGGGAGATAGGGGGACTCATGTAATGAAGAGAGGGTGACTCATAACAAATGCCAGATGCTGTGTAATTTGATGTTTGTTCTGTTATATAAATACGTTTCTCTATAGAAAATTTACTTCTGGTAATAATTCTGATTTTGCATGTGATTGCCAAATTTCATTCTCATTTTCATTTTTCTAGGTAGTTAAGGGAGTGGTAAAAGATGCTCATGAGACTGTAGGGCCTCAGTTGGCCTCAGCTTGAATAATTCCTGTACGTAAGGGACATGTCTCAGGGAAAACTGCTCTGAACTGTTTGGGAAGAGCTATCTTTCAATGCCTTTTTTAAGACAGAAAAATTATCTTTGAGTCCCAGTTTGCTGAGAGTTATTATCCCAAATGATATAGGGATTTTGTTAAATGGTGTCTTCAATATTTTGACAGGTTTATATAATTAGTGTCCATCATTTTGCTAATACGATGAGTTACATTGTTGGAATAGAGCTCACTTGCTCAAGATACGTTATGCTTTAAAAATATTGCTGTGTTTAATTTGCTAGCATTTAGTCAGGGATTCTTACCTTGAGGTTTATGAGGACTACTGTGTGAAGTGTTAACCTGCTTTTATGAAATCTCGTTTTAGAATTATTTTGCCTTCGTAAAAGAAGTGTTCCCTCCTCCACTGTACTTGGGAAAGAGTTTTCATAGAATTGTTAGTATTTCTTCCTTCGATGTTCAGGCTAATTCACTTATGCTGTCTGGACCTAGAGTTTTATATGTGGGAAGGTCATTTAAATTACAAATTCAACTCCTGTAATAGGGAAAATACGATTCAGCTTTTAAAATTTTATCTTAAGTCAGTTTAGATTATTCGTATCGCTCATGAAATGCATTTATATCATTGAAAACATCACACTTAAAAACCCAAAGCAATGCAGGAAATTCCCTAACCATGTTTTAATTTCTGCAGAACCTGAAGGTCTGTCTTTCCTTGCTGGTCTTGATTATTCGTGCTTTCTCTTTTTATTCTTGATCTGTCTTGCTAGGGGCTTGTCAGTCTTTACTCACAGGGTCAGAAGGTGCATGTGGAGTGCTACTAATTTTAATATTTTAAGTTTATTGATTGTTTTTCATTTTCCTTTTTCCTCATTCTTCTTCTCATTTTGCATTTAATTTCCCCTCTGTAGGCCTTTCTTCCAATGCTGAGAGACACCTTGCTATGCTTGACCGATGTGCCCTCAGGACAGGTCCCCATGCCACTGCTGTGGGTGAATGCTGTCCCTGTACATCATGCCTGTACTTCGGATCTTGTGTGCAGCCTGTTCCCACCTTCTCTCCTGGGCAGGAAGGGCGTCAGCTGGCTCTGGTATAAGCAATCCCTTTGTGTTACCATAGTTAGTCTTCACACATCCACTTAAGAAGCATAGTACCCATATATATATATATATATGTATATATATATATATGTATGTATATACATACATATATATATATGTATGTATATATATATATACATACATACACTTATTTTTTTTTCAAGTTTAGAAAAACGTTGGTGCTAAGTTATTGAAATTCAGTCAATCCTTCCTGACTCCAATGTCTAGTTAAACTGCTTCCGGCCTCTGCTTCCCTTGCTGACAATGAGCGCTGACTGGGGCTCTGTGAGGTGCTTCCAGGATAGGCAATGAGAGACTGGGCAGCATCCGTGCACACAGTAGCCTGTAAGGTTGGGACAATTTACAGCCATTTAAAAATAAGAGGATGGAGTCAGGAGTTTGAGGGATCCTGCCCCAAGGACTGTAACAGACTTAGGTTCAATATTATATATCTACATATTTTTAAACCAAAGTCCCACTCCCTTACTACTGAAGATGTTCTTTTCGGCACACCAATCAGGACACTCTTTCTACCCTGATAGGGGTAGGCTGATAGGCCTTTGAGACCGGGTGATCAGTTTCCAGTATTGTAAAATCATTGGTCATGAAGTGTCAGCACTGAAGGGAGGTAGGAAAAATTCAAGATGATTGACCATCAGAAGATATTTATGTGCAGATATTCTGTCAGAGCAACTCTGATCAAAGGAAAAGTGAAACCATTGAATTTCACGTCTTTTTCTTTTACAGGTGAAGAGTCTGAGGCTTCAGACAGAGGTCTTCTCCTCACCTGGGGTGTCTGAGGTTGAGGCCAACAGCCATCATGGCGGTCGTCAACTAAATGGACTTCTTAGGTGCGTAGGCGCGGTTGCATCTCACTGAGGTGAGTGGGGCATTTTCACTCCTAGTTGACGGTGGGGGCGCAGACACCCCCAGAAATGGTCTAGACATCATGTGTGCACTCGAACCCAGGATTTCTCAAGCCACATTCACAGAGGCTTGAGAGGACAACAGGGGTAGGAGAAAATCTCATTAAGAACGTCTCCAAAAATTGGCTCAGAAGCAAATGAGGCAAATTCAACCCGAACCCACCCTGTTCAAGGCTTGTTTTCCACTTGAGAAAAAGCAGACGAGGCCATAGCACATCTTCACAGCTGTTGATGTCTCCCAGGAACTTTTTCTAACCTTTCCCCATCTGCTTCTGCAGTGGGAAAAATCATTTTCTCCATGTGATGGGTCTTCAACACCCCCTTCTACCTCCTTAATACTGTACTCCAAGATACTATACTAAATTACAGTGATTCATTATTCCTATTAAAACAAACAATATCCTCAAATTACCCAGCAAACTAAACAATTGTGAACAGTAAATTCAAACAGTAAAACATGGGCACATATTGGGTAAATGTTATTTTCCCAAATAAGAAAAGCTTTTGGCAAAGTGCTTAACTTGAATACAACAAAAGGCAATTTAATTTAGTAATACAGATGGGTGAGAAATGGAGACCTCTGGTTTAATAAGAAGGGGGAAAAGACACGCATATATCATCCAAAAGGATAATTATGAGAAACTATTTTGTATGATTTAGCTACATCAGAGCTTCTAATGCTTTCTTACTCCTGTCAAAATAGGGAGATTTAAGGCCTTAAAAATGGGAATTTTGCAGACTTCACTGCCAAGAAAAAATGATTTGTCTCTTGATAAATGACTACTGGGCTTTATACTTGGGAAAAAATACACTTACATTGAAATAAATGCCAAGGAATGGCTGGAGAATTTATATTATTCGTTCATATCTGTCACGGGATTGGTGGGAACACAGTAACCCCATTTAAAACGTCCTCTGGCTTGCTGATAGGGTGCCAGGAGAAACCGCTGGAAGTGGCGGGCAGTGCAGACCTCCCCGAGGTAACCTACACTTGGCAGCACTGTTTCTTATTTTTCTCCCCAGGACGTGAGCTTGCAATCCTCTCCGGACTCCACATTTCCATGGTTCCCCCAAATTTGGATGAATGTCTTTGATAGATTCTGAACATTCCCATGTAGGCTTGTGTCCGTCCTAGACACACTTGCCTTCAGGCACTGAAGGGGAAAAGGTCAATAAAAATGTGGTCAACCACGTAGCTGCCCGCTTGTCGATGACAATAGGATTGGGGAGGACTCAGAGCATGACTCTTCTCAGGCCCCTCAAGGGAGGCCCCACAGGTAAAGGGCTGCAGTGATGGAGAGAATGTTGGCCCCCCCCAGGGAGGGGGCCTGTCAGTTCACTTCTTTCTCCCTCGTGGCATCTTGGGCCAAACAGGTAACCACCTTGGACCTCACTCTTCCTGTCTGCAAAATGGCTGGCTTGGACAAGCAACATTTTCCTGGCCACGTATTTCTGCAAAATGCTTCATTTCCGACATATGTATATCTGTTGCTTTATTTCATACAGATGAAAGGGGAGCTGGTCTAGTCAAAGCGGAAGGCTTCTTGTGTCATCTTTTCCACCTCCTGGGGACACTCCGTCACTCTGTGGAGCTCCAGGGCCTCAAGAACTAGGTGTTGAAAATCAATAAACTGAGAGCTTTCAAAGTATCCTTCCCTTGGAAGGCACTATGGTTCTGGGACCGATCTGCTTCTGAAATAATTCGCCAAGACTGTAAAATGCTCAGAGACCTTTGCCCAGTGTTCTTGTCGTCAGCAGTAGTGCGGCTCTGGACCAGGGACTAGCTGCAGATTCAAGGTTGCCAAGGCCAATTTGCAGGTCACCGAGAGAACTCCTCCTTCTAGCTGGAGGTAAAAATCAAAATCAGTGTGGGGAGCTGCTTCCCAAGTCCAAGTGAAAATTATCATCCAAATCCTGACCTTCATAAATTGGGAACATGCAGCGCTTTCAAAGGCAGATGGATTCGTGTTTACCATCCCATTCTCCCGTAAGCTTCAGGGTGGCTTCTTTCCCAACGGAAGCAAAGCAAAAAAACGAACTTTTGAATCTTCCAGTTGCAGGATTATGACTCATCTGCTATCACATAAAATAAATAAAAGAGCTAAATAAATGCTTTGGGGAAGGAAAGTTTTTATTTGTTTGTTTTTGTCTTTCTGGGTGCTAAAAACAGAAAAGACACCTTTATTTTTAATTCGAAAATCTTTCTAAAATGTCTGGTTAATTTTCCACCTGCGTCATAGCCATGTGAACAGTTTCCATCCGAAATCTTTTCTGGAGTTTGCGGAGCACCACACATCTAACAAAGCACTTTTTTTGTGTATAAGCAGAGTTCACTATAGAATTTCGAGTTTATAAGGTGCTGTCCCCTTTCCAAGGTACTTTACAGTTTACAAAGCCTTTTATGGTTGACACGTTCCTTTGTAAAGACCACTTGATCATTTTGAAGGTATATGGCAGTGTAGAGAGTCCTCTTATCATTACGAAACACTTTGTAGCTTACCAACTGCCTTGCAATTGGTAAAACGATTCCAAGCCCATCACCATGTTCAGTTTGAACAGACTTGAGTGGCCTAATGGCATCTTTCTGTGATGATTATAAGGCTCATGCTGGGCACAAAATTTATAACTGCCTTTACTGAACACAGACCAATGTTCCATACATGCTTGTTGCCTGATGATTAAGATTATGATCACTCTAGAGCGATAGACTAGAGGCTTGGTCGTGCTCAGTGATTCTTCGTGGAGGTGGGCAGTTTTATCTCCCACGGACATTTGGCAATATATGGATACAGCTGATTGTCCCAGCTGGGGGTTGGCATCCAGCTGGCATCTAGGGGGTGGAGACCAGGGATACAAGTCAACATCCCACAATGCAGCTGCCACCTCCACAGCAAAGAAATACTAACCTCTAACATCAGTAGCACCCAGGTTCAGAAACCCCGGTCTTCATAAAGGTCAGAAAATCCCATCATTTTATGGTACTCATCTCTAGTACCGGAAGGATGCTTTGATTTGCAAGTAATGGAAAGCAGCCTCGAACTGACTTAAGCATTATGTCCATTTATCATGCCAGCTAGCTGGAGGTCAAGAGGAAGGTCAAATTCCAGGACTGCGTGATTAAGACTTTGACCCAAGTCATGGGTCCATTCTTTTCAGCTCATCCAAAGGTGATTCATGGCAATCAGGAGCAACTGGGACATCCTGTCCTCGTTCAGATTCAAAGGCACAGAAAATGATTCTTCTTTCAGAGAATCCCAGAAAGAGCCTTTGTGTGCAAATGACCACTCACATTACACAGTGGCTTACTTAATTGGCCTCCACAAGCCAAGTATGGAGGACAGAGTGCTTTCTCTATCTGATGTTCATTAAGCGTTCTCCCCCAACCTCTATCTTTTCTTAGGTACCTACTCACTTCTGGATTTCTGCAGGAACAAAAACACAATAAAATCATTTACTAGTCCCACTGGAAACAGCTCCTGGGAAACCTCTGAGTAGATTTACACACAGAAAAAATTCAGTTTTCCAGCCCAGAGTTCTGGACCATAAATCCAATGCATCCCACATGCACATACACATACTCTACCTCCTGCAAATTAAAAGTCATCTATATCGTGCCAAAGCGCTCCTGACATGCCGCTTCAGCATTCAGAGCCACAGGTAAGCTTCGTTGTGGACCGTAGTGATGTATAACTGACCAGGGAGGTGGCAGAATCCAGAATTCAATGACTAGTCAACAGGCGTCAGATATTCTGGGCCAAGCTCCTCCTCTCTTCTCGATAAAACCTTCCTAGCAGGAGGTACCTGTCTCGGACATAGGCCTGAGTCCAACACCCACTCGGAAGGTGGAAACCTGGGTGTTTTGTAGAGTCCTCATGATCAGCCAGATGGCCTCAGCAACTTATGCAACTATTTTGCTTTGGGGATTCTGCTAAGGTCCAGGACTTCAGCATCAGACCATCTCTGTGGTGCGCAAGAGTCTACTGGATACTTACAGAATCCTCAGTGCTCCCAATTACATGGAGGACAAACTTGAACCCCATAGCTTAACTGTGAGGTCCAGATCAAATGCATTGCTTTCCGCATTGTCCCTCTGGTCACAGCTGACGTGGGGACAGCATAGCTTATAATCGACAGGGTAGTATGCAGATGTGTGAGCAGAAAATTAACTGCAAAACCTGAGACTTCTAAGAACAAGGACCCCAAAGAGCTAAGACCAATCTTAGCAACTTGAGTCTAGGACACACCCCTAGATACTTGCAGGGTTTTCACTCCAGGTAACCCGGACCTGCCCATGAAGGGAGAAACCCCCACCCTCAGATATTCAAGAACCCCTCTGCCTGAGGGAGAGGCTGGCAGCACAGGTCTTACACACGTGTGCCTTCCCTGGATGGAACTTTCCCGGCCCGCAGGGAGCTTCCACTCACTGTTTCTGCTTCTAAGAAACCTGCTGTGTGATCCTGGCCACACGGCTCTCTCTCCCCACAAGTTCCTTCTGGACAGAACTGCGTCTCATCGGGGAATCTCACTCCCCCGCCCCGCATCCCTATCTCCATGCCAGTAACTTCTACTCCCTTCTCACTGATCTCTTTGTTATCTTTCAAGTAAGACTTATGTGTTTCTGAATTACAGAACCTGGAATATAGCAGATATTAAAACCCAAAAGTTCTAGCTGCGACTCTATCACATACGGGCCATACGACTACAGAAAGTTCTCATGTTTAGTGAGACTGAATTTGTTGTCCAGAAACGGAGGTATCACTTTGTGAGGAATGTGGACAATGAGGGTTAGGGAGGTAAAAGAGCTTGAGAAAATCACACGCGGTGGAAAAAGCAGAGTCTGAATGTGAATACTTGTCACCTGGCTCCAAGCCCATCCTCCTAGCCATCTGACTGTCATGGCACCCTCTGTTCAAAGATGGTGGATGGCGAAGACATAGTGGCTTCAGCGCCCGGCTAAATGCCATGCTGAAGAATTCTGCTGTAAATCCGTGTGAGTCGCCCAAACAGGATTCAGAAAACGTGAATCCCTTGCTTTCTTTGCTACAGATTTTCCAGCCGTGATGGCCTTTGATCTTCCCATGAGGCTTCGTGCTGCTGATAGATGGGACACAGCAGGAGTAAGTGCTTTGCTCAAGGTCACTCATCTAGTCACTGAGGTGGAAACAGAGACGAGACTTCTAGAACCATCGGTCCGTCGGTAGAGTAATCACACCAGGTCGCTGCAGCCACCTCCTGCTGTCAGGGAGGAGAGTCTGAAGGTGATCTGCCCTTGGAGACAGCTAAGGGTGAGTCTGGTGCTGGGGAAAAAGTCGTCGCCCCGGAGTCAGGGGGCCTGGGTGGCGGCTGCTTGTCACGTGGACCTGTGCGCACAGTCCCTGCGTTCTGATATCTCATTTTCCCTGTGACCAACGAGAAGGTGAGGTTGATGTTTTCGGAAAGCTGCAGTGGGAGGTGCTTATTCGATAGGAAATTACTGAGTGCTTTCCGAGACCATCTTGTCTCATCACCCCTGTCTTCTAGGGCCCTTCTGACCCCTGGGAAGGGCGAGGTTATCAGGGCTTGCATGGAGGACTGCGAGGTGAGACGGGCACACAGATGTCAGCTACAGTGCCCCTGTGTGCTGCTGAGTCCTGTGGTTGAAGAACCAGAGGGCTGGGGTCGCTCTGACCACGTGCCATGCCTCCAGTTTGGGACACTGGTGGGAATTTGGGACGGCCTTCTGGAAGGTGGTGACCTGGAATGGCTGGTACCATAGAGGCGCGCAGGGGCAGACAGGGACAATAGGCAGATAGGGCGTGGGCAGAGCGGAGAGGTCCAGGGGAAACGGGAAAGCTTGGTGGCTTGTTGCAGACAGAAGGGAGCGCTGGGGTAAGTGATGGGAGCGCAGGTGGGCCTGGGGTGTGACGTTCAGGCCGGCCAAGCAGAGGGAGAGGCAGGAGAGGGCGGTGGAGAAAGGACAAAGCATGAACCATGTTCAAGGACCAGCGCTCTCTCCTGAGCTTGTGGGAGTGATGTGCAGGCGCTCAAGAGGGAGGGTTTTCAAACAAATCACCGTGGTGTCTGCGTGTGACGTTCTCAGGGGAAGAGGGCTGGAGAAGCACTGTGGCCGTGTGCCTGCCACGGATGCGGTCGAAACGGAGGTCGGTGTCCCTGGCCATTAGCAGGAGGCACGGGCACGAAGAGAAGGGGCTGGGGGAAGCAGGCACGGTGACCCCACGAGCTCACCTGCTGTGTTCAGAGGGAGAAAAGCAGTGAAGACTTGTTGGAGTGTTGGAGGCGGGAGTAGGCTGAATTCCTCAGCAGCCCCAGCTGGAGGCCTCCCCTCTCTGCACCCACTATTCTGGGCTCCAGTCCCAGCCGCCCTGCCCCTGCTCACCACCAGGCCCCCTGGGCTGCTCTCGGGGGTCGTCCAGGGCCCGCTGGTCCTCAGGGGGCCAAACTGACTGCTCATCCTTTAACTGCCACTGGCTCAGCCTGGCTGATCTCACCATTTCCTTAAGTGGTGTCTTTGCTGTTTATTTCTCTGAACTCTCTAGTTCTAAGGCAAACTCTCTGTCAACAGAGATTGTGCCCAGGGATTAGCCTTAGTTCGGCTTCATTACGTGTTTGGAAGCGAAAGGCCCCCAAGCCCTTTTGACAGCGAGAAGACAGAATAGCAAACAGAAGAAAAAGCCCAGGGAGGGGTGGGCAGGTGGCACCCTTGGGTACCTGTGCCCTTGAGCAAGCCTGTGGAGCCCTGTCTGTTCTGGAGAGGTGGGTGGGGAGACTGCTTCCTGGGCCCTGTCCCGCCGGGCCTGCGGCTGCCTCTGTGCTCTCACCGCGTTCGGAACACACTCCCGTCTGAGAGTTCATTGTTCACCCATCATTCTTTCTCTTTTTTTTTAAGGAAAGACACGGGCAGGAATGACAGTGAGCAGAGGCAGACAGGCAGAGAGAGGAGGAGGAAGAAGCATTCATTTATTTGATTGAGTTGTTCTTCTTGACTATTCCCCGGGCCCAGGATGCAAACCCGGGTCCTTGTGATGCATGTGGGCTGCGCTCAGGCAAAGGCGACTGACCAAACCACTCCTCCACCAGGGTGTGCCCTCCACTCATTCTTCATTCAGTCACATTTAAGATCAGCTGTTCTGTGGTGGCCTGACTTCTTTTAGTCCACAATCACATTGGAGGCAATCTTTAAAAATCACACCTTGTACCCCTGACTCAAGGTGAAGAGCTGAAACCTGGTTTGCAGGGGACTCTCCACTGTGACGTGTCTGGAAGACCAGGCCTTTCCTTTCCTGGAGAACGGCGAGGCATCATTCTAGCAGGAAGCTTGTCTCAGATCCCTGTGTCTTTGCTCTGTGGTGCACGAGGAACAGAGAGGGCAAGAGAGGGGGGTGCCCGGGGCATTTGCTGGGGGCTGATTTTCTATGGACTCAAAGGACCTCGAGCAGAAGAGTCCATATTTCACGTGCATGGCCCCTGGATTGCACGTACTCTTAGGGTCTTGTTGGCTTGAGTTTCTTCTTGGAAAGCACTGCCACCCACATCCTATTTTAGAAGTCGCTAAGAATTAAAAATAGGCATTCCCATGATCCAGTTAATTCACTTCTGGGTATTTTCATGAAAAACGCAGACATACTGATTTGAAGAGTGATGCCTCCCCCATCATGGCAGCATTATTGGCAGTGGCCGAAGCTGGGAGCGGCGAGTGGGTCCGGAAGCGGTGGTCTGTGACCGTGGTGGAATACTACTCGGCTGGTAAGAAGACGAGCACGCTGGCATCTGTAACGGCATGGGCGGGCCTAGAGGCGTGGTGCTCGTGAGATCAGTCTGAAGGAGAAAGACCACCCACCTTATTTCACTCCTAGAGAGAAGCCAAAGAAATGGATGAACTAAATAAAACACAAGCTTTCAGTCTCTAAGACCAGATGAGTGGTTTCCAGGAGGGAGTTGGGATGCGGGTAAAAGGGGTCAAGGGTGAGGTGCAGGAGACTCAGCCCCTTAGTGGCGAACTCTTGCTCGTAGTCCATGCAGATGCCGGTTTCTAACAACACACCTTAATCCTACGTGCTGCTATAATGCAAAGCCACTTCAGCAGATTTTAAAGAAAGAAAGTGGTTCATCGAGGGGTGTCCATGTGAGACAGTTCAGACTCTGCCTGGCCTCAGCTATTGCGGTCCTTGGAGTATTAAGCTCTTGTGTGTTCAATGGGCGCCTTTGGTGCAAACATATCCACAGAGTCTTAGATGCCCCCAGATACTCCCTCCTCCTCTCATCTTCGGGTAAGTTAGACGCCCGCATCCTTCTTCAGGAGTCCCGTAGGGTCCGTCGTAAGAAAGCAGGTGGATGTGACCTAAGCAGTTTCAGCAGCACGTTGTTTTAGTCGGGGTTCACTGGAGAGACATGAGAGATAGATAGACAGATGGAAAGATGGTAGATAAGACAGAGACAGAGAGAGAGGAGAGAGAGGGAGAGGAGAGAGAGAGAGAGAGAGAGAGAGAGAGAGAGAGAGAGAGAGAGAGAGAGAGAGAGAGAGAGAGAGAGAGAATGATATCGGGGGCATTTGTATTTATGTAGGAATTGTCCCACGTGATGATGGAAGCTGCGAAGACCCATATCTTCTGTCTGAAGGCTGGAGGGCCAATGAAGCTGGTGGTATAATTCAATCTCATCCGAGCACCCAGGGGCAGGAGTGTGAGGGTCCAATGGCAGAGGTGGGCATCCAGCTGCAGTGGAGAGTAAATTCACCCTCCTCCACCTTATCCTCCCGCTCAGCTCCTCCGCGGACAGAAGGAAGGGCCCCACCTGCATTCCCCTCGGCCAGCTCTCCTCCCGCTGCTGCTGACACTCCCCATCTCTCTGGAAACACATTTGCAGACACACCCAGACATACCAGCTCTCAGGGCACCCCCTCAGCCCAGCTAAGGGGACACATACAATGAAGCACGTGTTTTGCAAAGCAAATTCAATCGTCAGGTCGGAGTGGGGTCAGGGCGGGTAGGAGAACACCAAGTCCCCTCCTGGAGCCCCTTTCATTGCTACCTTCAGTGACATGCATGCAGCCGCGTCCAGGCCGAGACACACTTCTCTGTGGCTGACACATTTCACAGGGAGAAATGGATTTTAAAACTGTTTTCAACTAACAAATTGACAGTCTTCGCCTTTCCTGGCTCAGGCCATGCTCCCTGGAGTGGGGCGTGTGGGGAGGTGTGTGTGGCTGATAAGATCTAATCCACTGCTTATAGAACTGAGAGAGTTTTCTAATCACCCACTAGAGGGTCCCCTGCCGACCCAATTTCCTCCTAAATCACATAGCAGAGGTCAGAGAACAGGGTGATAAGCTGTCCACCAGGAGGTGGGTCGCCAAGGCCTGACTCCATTCCATCAGAGGAGTGTCAGAGTTTATAAATTGTCATGTCTGTCTTTACAAAAAAGGGATAAAATCCTCTGTTTCTCTCTCTCACACACAAATGCATGTTTTCAACTTAGATTTATCATCTCCCATACTGAGTGAGAGCGAGAAGAGAAAGGTGGGTGTCAGGGGAGGAGGGGAGCCGTGGGGACAGAAGGAAAGAGGACAAGGTTCCTCCTGCAAAGTGGAGAGGGCCCCCGAGGGACAGAGAGGAAGAGTGCAGCCCTGTCTGTTTGGGTTCAGATTCATCTTGTGAATTTAGGGGGCAGGCACTTCACCTCTCTGAACTCCCTCATCTTGGAAAAGGGGGCCACAATGGTATGGGCGTCCATTTGCAGAAGTTTTTGAGCATTAGCTGGATCAATACCATTGATTACACCTTTAGCCCAATGCCCGGCACATAGCAAGTACTTGTTGGAGACGTTGGTTTGGCCGCAAACCCTCGTGGAGTGAGCTTCGGTGAACAGTGTCACCGTAAAGAATCGGGATTAGGGGACATCCCTGGATAGAATTCCCCATCCGGAAGTGCTACCTGGCTTAACTAAGAACTGATGCGGGGACAGCATACCTTAAAATCTCCAGGGCAGTGTGCAGATGGATGAGTAGAAAACTCACTGGCAAAACTTGAGTCTTCTAAGCACAAAGACCCCAGAGCAAGGACCCCACCTTAGCCTCTTGAGTCTAGGACACACCCCTAATACTGGTGCCCTTCTCACTCCAGGTAGCTTGGACACACCCATGGAGGGAGAAACCCTCGCCCCTCAGGTATATTCAAGAACCCCTCTGCCCGAGGGAGAGGCAGGCAGCACAGGTCGTCCACACGTGTGCCTTCCCGTGATGGAACTTCCCCGCCCGCAGGGAGCTTCCATTCACTGTTTCTGCTTCTAACAAACTGGCCGTGTGATCCTGACCACCCCCCTCTCTCAGCGAACTTTCTGGGGGGACCCAGAGTCTCATCAGTGTGTCTCACTCACCCTCTACTACATCAAGAACTGCTGATTCTCGGAACAGAAAAGCAAGGCTGAGACCAAGATCTCTTGAAGTCTCTCGTTCATTATCATTTTTGTATCTCTTTCACCTGCTTTGTTCTCCTTTCCTCGAAGACAGGCTGTTTCTGGACCATTCAATGGCCCATCATGACGACCTCAGCACAAGTGTTCCCTCCCAAATTCACAGAAGAAACCATCTGATTGACTCAGCAGAGGTCAGATCTCCACTCTGGCGCAACATCAAATCCCAGAAAAAGAGGCAGAGGATTGAAGTCTGGCCTAATGGCAGGTGGTGCTCAATGCCCCAGTGGGTTCCAGAACTCTTACACCTAACAACCCCTGGGAAAGTGGAGCGAGGGCTCCAGAGCTGGACTCTGGGTCTGTTCCCCATTTCTACCATGTTACATCCTTGAGAAAGCAGCATAATCTCGCTGAGCCTCAGTTTCCCCAGGGACGCAAGGCATCGGAGAGAAATCCCGCCCCCAGCAGGCTATCCTGGTTAAATGGGGCAGATGTGACAGTGATCAGCACTCCGCAGTAAAAGCTGCTCAGTGTCTCATCTTTTTCTTGGTGCTTGGACAGCTGGGAAAGGCCAATGTAGAGGAAAGGCTCACCCCGCACTCTGTTCCAGAAAGTCACCTGCCCAGCCTCCTGGGCAGGGGGTGGATTTCTGTCTGCGCTAAACCCGAGTTTTCTGTCGATTCACACCCACTGTGCCTTTCCCTTCTGGGGACATGTGGGGGAGCTGGGAAGCATCCTCAGTCTGTCCTAGCCATTGGCAGCCCCACCCCACCCTTTGTCCCCACCACCATGGTGCGCCTGTCAGCGGTGGGGGCGACGGAGCAGCGTCGTGAGAGACAGAGCCCATGGGGCAGGACTGCAGGCAGATCAGGTTTGCCAATTATGCTTCTTCCTCTGTGCGTCCCTGTGACTGTTCGGGGATGCAGATTCTTTCTGGCACTCCCCCTGGTTCTGCGCTGATAAAATAAGTTTAATGGCTGGATTTTCTGTAAGAGAATCAGAGGCGGTATAATTTATGCATCTGAATTGTATTGCAGCCAGATGTAATTTTTGCTGGAAGTTGGGGCATTACAGTTAGAAATGGCTCTGCTGGCTGTGTCTTGGAGAAATTGCAATTTGTTTAACAGTTGACTGAGCAGTGACCCCAGATAAAATCATCATAATCAAAGAGTGGTTTTTAAAAAAGAGATGTAAAACAAAACAAAATGAAACAAAGGTGGGAGCAGGCTTTGGAATAACACGTGGATCAGGTGGTGAGGACTCCGAGGCAGGTGAGTACTGTTGGGTCTCTGAGGAAGGGAAGGGGCTGATTTGAAAATCCCTGCTCACGTAGCCCTGAGCTTTCTTCTCGGAGGTTCAGGCCCCTTTGCCGCTAAGCAACAGACTCTGTGTGCATTGCTGCAGGAAGCCGTGACTGTTCTCACGCCCAGTGTCCCAGGACTGCACGTGAGAGTCCAGAGGACGCTCGCAGAAGAATCTCTCTTCTTGAAGGAGCGTCTCCAGTCTGTCCTCAAACCTGAAACTCCCTAGTTGACTCTACTCCACAGGGGGGAAGAAGACCAAGCCTGCCTCTGCCTCCTCTCCAGAGCCCTCTGGAAATGAAGAATGCTGGGTAGAGTCCAGGACACATGCTGGACCTCATTCCAGGAGGGCTGAATGCACTGTCCTGCATCCTGTCCGTGTCCTCTTCCAATGGCATCATGTCAGGGTCTGGCCCTTTGGAATGATTGTCTATCTTCTTTGACCCTTTTTTTTCCCTGAATCCATAGGATAGGGGAAGTTGAGGACCTGCTCCTGCCTGGAACCATGCCTCGGGCTCCCCGTTAGCCATCACCAATGAGTTTTGAGCATCTGAGGGTAAAGTGTTGATAAAATGGAATTCCATTCTTTGTTCCCCCGCCAGTTCTATGTCTTCTGCATCTTACTCCTCCTCAGACCAGGCCGTTCTTCTGCTTGAATCCTTCAGTGACTGCCCTTGCCCTTAGGATCAAGTGAACATATTTCAGTGTAGCATCTGAGATTGTTTGTGACCAGTCTCTCATTTATAATCCACGCCTATCCCCTGGGAACCCTGCTCCCTTCCTCTCTGCGACCACACACAGCATCTCAGTGCTCCCAAAGATCTTGGTTTTTAATTTGCACACAAAAGCTCTAAACATTTTTCACCTTGATCACTTCTGCTCTTGACTGAAACTCAGCTCAGCTGCCCCTGGCCCTGGGGAAGCAGCCCAGTCTCTGGAAGGTTGGGTGAAATTCCTCCTCTGGGATGTTGTTACCTTTGCTTTTATCTTTGTCACAACACCTGTGGGTGTCAATTGCAGCTTTTCTCTCTTCTCTGTGGCCTCCGAATCCGCAATGCTGCCTGGCACATAGAAATAGCTCAGTATAGTTTTTGTTAAGTGAAGACACAAATAAGTGTTCTCAAAAACTTGTGTAAGGGGAGGCACTGAGAAAGGAAAGAGAGAAAATCCCACTCCAGCAATCAAAATACTTTGAGGTTGAAGAGGTTCCCAGGTCCTGTGAACAGGACCCCATCCTTTGATTCTTGTAAACACTTCCCTACTTTCCGGCACCATAAAATGTCTATGTCATCTTTTATTTTCCCTTTCAACCATTTTCCCACGGATCATTTGTGTTTTTTACAGATTTTATTTATTATGGCAAAATATCCGTAGCACAAACTTTGCCATTTTAACCACTTTTAAATGCGCCACGTGGTGCGGGAATCATGTTCAGGTTGTTGTGTGATTGTCAACCCCTTGCAGACCTGCCGCACCCAGTGACAGAATGTCATTGCTAGGCTGCAGTGACCCACTGACTCACGGGCCCATTGCTGGGCAGTTAGGTTGACCCAAGTTTCCACTGTTTCAGACACTGCTAAAGTCAGACACCCTTGAACCTGGTTCCGTGGGCATCTGATCAAGTTTTCCTCCAGAGTGGATTCTAGATGCTAGTGATGCACGGACAGCACAGCTGTCCAGGGCAGTGTCAGATGTGTGAGCAGAAAGCTCGCCGACAAAACCTGAGCCTTCTAAGCGCAAAGATCCTGAGCAAGGACCCCACCTTAACAACCTGAGTCTAGGACACACCCCTAGATACTGGTGCCCCCTCAGATATATTCAAGAATCTATCTTGCTTGAGGGAGAGGCCGGCAGCACAGGTCGTACACACGTGTGCCTTCCCGGGGTGGAACTTCCCAGCCCGCAGGGAGCTTCCACTTGCTGTTTCTGCTTCTAACAAACTGGCTGTGTGACCCTGACCACCCGCCTCTCTCCACAAATTCTTTCTGGATGGACCCCACGGCTCATTGGTGTCTCGCTCACCCCTACCCCCAAATCAGCTAGGACACAGGCGGTGGCATCTGCAGACATGCCAGGCCAAGTCACATTTGTCTCCGATGGGCCGTGTAGCTTATCTTCCCATCAGCAGCAGGTCAGTGTCTCTAGGCGTCTTTGTCAGCCCTTGAAGTCATCTTGCTTCTCTGGTGGGTGGGTAACTGGGTTTCATCTGCATTTTTCTGCTTCTCTAGCAGGACAGACTCCTTTCCGCAAATTTGCCAGCCTCTCCAGGTCCCTCCTCTGTGCATTGCCTCTCCTTGCGCGGTGCTGTTCATCTTCTCTTATTGATGGGTCGGGCTTCTTTATATTCTGGAAGCGGAACCACTCTCGGTTTTATGTGCTGCAAATATCTTCTCCCAGCTGTGGCTTGGTCTTTTAACTTTTCTTTGGCTCTTTTATTTTTTGGTCGTACAAAATATTTTAAAGATTTTCTTTTTGCGTATAGGCCTTTCATCCATTCAGAATATCATATTTTATAGAGCTGGAATTTGGGATCTAATGTTAATTGTCTTCCATGTGGTTTCTACTGTATACATCTTACTGGATGTGCTTTCCTATTCATTTTGCCATCTCTAAAATTTCAATATTTGTGACGTCATTATGTGTGTCCCTCCCATTCTGTATGTAAAGTAGTGTGTGTCTTATAATCAGTGGCATCTTAGATTCAGTCAAAGATAGGCATAGTCAAGGCTCAGCCTAATTTTTTTTTAAAGGGAAGGTGCAGGCAGGAATACAAGTGAGCAGAGGCAGGAAGAGAGAGGAGGAAGAAGCTCCTTGTTTTACTTAGTTGCTCGTCTTGGTTGCTCCCCAGCCCAGGATGTGAACCCAGGACCTTAGGATGTGTGTGGATGTGCCCAACCACTATTCCACCAGGGCACACTTATCTTAATTCTCAATACTTAATGGGATGAACCTCCTGTTTTCCTTATCTTGGCAATGATTAACTTTTTAATATTTCACGTCAGTGTGAGAATCACTCTCAAATTTGCAGAATGGCTTATCATTTTTTTGAGTTGGAATTACACTGATGATCCTCTAGTGTGGAGGAGGCTCTGGATAATCATGGTTCAGCTATTTTGTCAGACCTAAGCTGACAAAAAGGTTGAGGTCCAAGTTAAGTGGTTGTTCAAATGAGAAGATAACCAGGTACAGACTTAAGATTCTGTCCTCTCTGCGCCCCCTCCACCAAGCCCCAGTTCTGGAGTAACTGGACTTTCAGAAGTTCTAGCAGCCCCACTTGCTGAAGTAAGTCATCTCCTGGAGCTGTCACTGGAAACCATGGCTCAGTGACACTGGCTGGCAGATTCCTCATGGAGTGGGGAGACAATGCTGTGACTGCCTCCGAGTACCCACTGCACAGACTCCGGGGGCACAGAGCGCCTCTGAGGCCAACAGCAGAGGCAGGACGAAGTTCTCCTGTCTCCTCATTGTGCCTGGGCCAGCCCTGAGCCAGGAGGGGAGAATCAAATTTGCTACCCTTTGTTCTCTTCTTGTGGCTTGTGGGGGAGGCTGGGCATGCCCCAGTTTCTCTCCAGCCTTCTCTCACTCTCCTCATCCCAAGTACTGAAGAAGTTTTAGGTTGGAATGGAAAACAATGGTTTGTTGGCTTAAGCCATAGACTGGCTCTTTCTGTAAAGAAAACCCTCTTGGACTTCAGCTGCCCCCATTCTGTCTATGGCTGATTTCAGACTCCAACCCAGAGTTGCAACAGAGACCATAAGACTTGAAAAGTCTAAAGTATTTATTTACAAAGTGACCTTTAATGGGAAGAAAACGACCACACTTTGACTTAAAGGGAAGAGTCCTTTGTCATCCAGCCCATTTCTTCCCCTCCATCCCATTCCAAAACCTAGGTGTCCCTTTGTGGTTGAGTCTGTTCATGGTATAGATTTTTCTTTCCTTTGAAAGAGGTTTGATGGCCCATTACAGATCTGAATAGAAATATGAAAATGTGGTGATAGTGTAAACCCATTCAGGGGAAAATGGACCCCAGAAAAATGCAATTGCTTTCTTCTGGTTGTGAGACTGTCCTGGGGAAATTATCTTCGGAAGAGGCAGCTGGTACAAAGGCTGAAAATAGGAACGGGGAGAGAGCATTTCAGGGGAACTTTCGGACAGAGCTCATTTTCTCATCCCCAAGCTCAGCGTGGAGAGGATGGCAGTGAAGTGTTATTACTGGCCTTTATTAGAAACTCCTTTAGGCCAACTAAGTGATCAGGTGAAATGTGGCACCTCAAATTGCTTGTGACCACATGATTGGTTTTTGACAAGAATTCTCTCTTGGATCTGAAATGTCTGCCTTTCTCCGCTGCGCTTCCTGCCTCGGTCCACTTTATTCCCCTCTCTGTACCATATATAAACTGGGTTTATATATCTTCCGACCCCTCACCTCTAATTTGAAGCATCTGCCCACCGTGGGTTGTGGACCATGCACGTCGCCCTCCGTTAGGAAAAGCCAGAGAAAGTTTGGACGTGGCTCCAGGGTGGTGCCTGTGGGCAGCTGGCAAACCCAGGTTCTATTTTAGGGGACACACCAAAAGACTAAAAAAAAAAATTCATGCTATAAATAATTAGAATAATAATAATTAAAAAGATAACAAATTTGAAAAGCATACTTGGCACATTGAACCTAGATTTCTTGGGTTGTATTCCTTGGATAAAGACAACAAGTCTATAAAAATAATAAGAGCTGGGGTGGGTGGATAATGTCCCCCTCAGATAACTTCACATCCCTATGTCACATACATGACCAAAGGGACTTTGCAGCTGTGATTAAGTGAAGCATCGTGAGAGAAAGAGAGTCTCCTGGATCAGATGTGAGGACAGAGGTCTTACAAGAAAGAGGCAGGAGGGTGAGTCCCAGGGAAGGAAATGAGATATTGGAACAGAAGGGGGAAGCAAGAGGGGCGAGTGGGGAGGGTTGATTTGAAGCTGTTGTATGGCTGGCTTTGAGGATGGATGGGGCCGTGAGCCAAGGGAAGTGAGGTCTCTAGTACTGGGCAAGAACAAAGAAATGGATGTCCCCTCAGAGCTTGCAGCAGGAAAATGCCCCTGCCAACATTTTGATTTCAACCAGGAGATCCCCCTCGCAGACTTCTGACCTCCAGATCTGAGGATAAGTTGAGGCTATTTATGGCAAAAATTCATGGTGTTTGTCACAACATTTATAGGAAACAGATACACCGGGTGTTAGAGAAGCAGCAGATCCTAAGGTTTGGCACCTTTGTGAGTGTGGCATCTGGGAGATTCACCACAATGATCACTTCTGGTCTCCAGAGGAGGCATCGGAGCCTCAGGTTGAGGCGCTCTAGCCCCGCTGTTCCCCTGTGCTCTCTCTTTCAAAAGATTCTGTGTGTTCTGAGTCCTGTGTGCTTTGCTCGACACCTGACATGCACTGAGAGGTGGCCTCTGAGATCACCCCTTTGCTTTGACCGATGGCATGGCGGACAGATTGCAGGAATGGGTGATAGGCCGTCAGGAATTGTCCTTGACTGAGTGACCTTTTACCAGGTCTTCTGTCTCTTGGCCTCAGTCTCCTATCTCCTTGAGTCATGAGTATGCACAAAGCGACTTTGCTAGTTTACTAATTGCTAGGAGACTTGGGCCTGGTATTTCCAGTCCATCCAGAATTGTGGGCACAAACAGGGGCCTAAATCATCAGCTCTATTGCTCCCTGGGATTTTTTTTTTTTTAACAGTCAAACAGAGGCTTTTCCATTGGAGGGAAATGACTGGCCAATTTTAGCCATGCCATCTTGAATGTAGAGTCACAGAATGAAGAGAAACCTTCACAAATAAATCCGTGACTGGGAAAACTTGGCATCACACAGAAATGTATTTATCTTGTTTGGGTACTGGGGGATATTTGCATAGGAGGAAAAAGAGCCTTCCCCTTGTTTCCTTATCTGGCGTTTTTGCAGTGCGAATATTTCCTCTGAAGGTGTATCTCACTGTTGAATCTGGCGTTTAAAGGAAATGTCATCAGGGCCTGTGATGAAAATTGAATTTCCCCAGTGCCTAAGGATGATTTTCTTTAGCTAACTTTGCAGACCGCCTCCTACCCCTGAAACGGAGGCAGATGTTCAGACTTGCTTCCAGTCTGCTCTTCTCCTGCTTTGAACCTGGGATGGCCTTGCGTCTCTCTCCGCTCTCCTCTTGGCCGGCCTGTCCGGCGTGCCCGTCCCGCCCGCCTTCTCTGTTCATCTCTCTCTTTCTTGAATTGAAATGATCTTTTTCCTCTGGTGGCTGCTGAGGTGCAGAGGTTTCAAAGTCTGGGGAACTGGCTGTTCTTTTTTTCTTGTTGACAGTGCAAATCTCTGTTGAGTTCAATACTTGGATCCCTCTGAGCGTAGGGGACGAGGCCCTGTTTGATACAGGTAGGAGAGGAAGGAAAGTTGTAGAAATGGAAGGACTGTGCTGTTTGAACCCTTCAACTTTCCTGGAGACCTATTATGCCTGTGTCGATACCCATCCCGAGTCTGACCTGGGGAGCTCTTGGCCCGTCCTCTGAACGAATGTGAGTGGACATCTGACACTCGTGTAGCCCAATATGGGCCCGTGATAGCTTCCATGTGGCTTCTTCTCAGCAGGCAGGAGAAGAGGAGGAGGACACAGCAGTGGATCAGGTTATGTCACCACATGCTTTGTCCTGAAGGGAAAAACCTAATCTTTTCTGCAAGTTGTGGGCCAAGCAATAGGCCTTGTGCGCAGTAGCTTAGACCTCTTATTTGAAGAATTTGAATGTAAAATCAGGGTTGGGGAGTGGAACTGAGACTGTCTCCCTGGACACACAGCTCATTAGTAGGAGTTTCCCAGCCACTATGCTCTCGCTGGAGGGACCACCCTTCGGTGGGAGTCAGGTATTGAGCAAACCACTCATGACCAGCTGTAGCCCTGGGCTCTGAACACAAACACTTCTGGGAGACGCACCCCAAGGGGAATGGCGGGTCTAGAACTTCCCAACCTGGGCCACAGGGAGTCTGTCTTCTGGGCTGAACAAACACCTAGGAAGCAAGAGATCTGCTCAGATTTCTGGATGAAGTCTCCCTTGAATAAAACGACCATAGAGTTAATTGTCTAAGCCAGCACGCTTTTCATTAAGAAAAAAATTGAGCAAAGGCACCCACCTTAAGGGTGCCTCTCAATACAACTTTGTAGAACTAGTCACCCATGGAACCACCGCCCAGATCAAGAGTGGATTCATCGCCCAAGGAAGCTCCACCACGAGCCTCCCAGACAGCAGTGCCTTCTCTGTCCCCCACAAGAGGAATCGCTTTCCTGATTTCTGCCACCATAACAAGTCTTGCCTGCTCAGGAGCCTCATCTTAATAAAACCATGTCGTGTGTGCTCTTTTATGTCTACTCAGCAATAACAAAGGGGGAGTCCCTGCAGGATATTAGAGACATCCTATGCGTTGGCGTGAACTGGGGTCCCTTTGAGAGTAGAAGGCTGGCTGTGAACGTAGAGAGGACAGCAGACATTAAAGGGGACTATTCCAGAGAATCAGGAAGAATTGCCCAACTGATCTTTAGAAAACTGAGCCCTGTGCTTTGTATAGATCGTTGTAGTGTCTGAGAAACTATCTCATGAAATACACCTCTGTTCCTTCAATGCCCCAACGAGCTCTGTTCTCATATGGGTGTCCTGTCTTCTCAGCAATTCTGCCTCTCTTTGGAGAGTCACCTCTTCTGCCAGGGAGCAGTGGGGATAATAGTGGGCATGAACTCCAGGCCTTTCTCAGGCCTTTGAAATCACTCCCTACTTCTCTCAACTCCCCGCCCCCTCTATTCAGGCTCCTCTGCTCTTAACACCTATAGAACTGATCCAGATCAGAAGTGCTCCCTGCCTGCATGTGCCCTCTCCAAAGTCACTGCTTCTCACCTGCTTCCATGGCCCTAGCAGAACCCAGGAATCATTAGTGTTTGATGATCTTGTGTTTCAAGACTTCAATCTCTAGTACTTTGAAATTGAAATTCCTGAGCCTGCAAGGGGCCCTCTGCTGACAGCTGACTTATTGAACTTTCCCCAGCTCAGCAGCTCAGAGAGTCAATCTATACGCTTTGCTTCTTGCAGGGCCTGATCTGTCTGTTGGGAAGCTTGAATCCAGTCTCTGTTGGTGAAACCGAGAGCTGTGTCCATTCTCCCTGTCTTTTCCATGTCAGGGAGTAAGGTGACATCCACTGCACTGTAGTGAACAAATATCAGGGTGCTGAAATGCCCCCCAGGGCCACCCATGTTTAGACTCTGCTTCTGGGTTGTGGCATCAGGAAAACAATCGTCCTTCCTGAAACCCGTTTTCAAATCCCTGCTCTTCTGAATGACTCCTCTGGCATTGCCCCAGCATCCTTGCCTGTGAAGAATAAACATTTGCTGGCTCTGCACTGCATTTCCTCAATCAGTGAAGTGGCCATTGTGCTTAACTCAGACGTGGCAATCCAATACAATCATGGAAGTTCTTAGCACAGTTTGCCAGACGGTAAGATTGGAATAAATCTTAGCCGATGTCGTTACGGAATGTGGAGACTGAGACCCTTCCCATTCTGTCTCTAGCTGGCCATCTCTGCCTCCTGCCTGCCCTGTTCTCGGAGGCACATATTGGGACTTAGATTTCTGTCTGCCCCAATTGCCCCAATTTCAGCATCTTCCTTTGGGCCAGTTCCTACAGGTCCATGAGACCTGTCCACAAATAGATCGGGCTTTTTTCAGGGAGACCAGGCTGTCTCTTCTCTGGACAACAGTCTGTGTTTCTGTTTCTGACTCTGCTCCTGCTGTGTGAATTCTGTGTGGACTGGAGTCTGGGTTTGCTGGGGAGAATCATCAGCCTTCACTTGTAAAGAAGGCCATGCTGCGACTCATCTGGCCCATGTGAAGCAGCACTCTGCTCAGTCAGTTTCCTGCGCCGGAAGCCATCTTTCCTGGTGTCTGACTGGGGATTTGTATGGGAGTCCTTTTGTCTTCCTTCTCTTCTCCTTCCTGGTGCTTCTTTTTTAACGGACAGAAGCATGCGTCCACCGTAGGACGTCAGTTTTACCTGCTGCCTCCCACTTGACTTTCCAAGTAAAATTTGCGTTGACCTCAGAGCTTGGGTTTTTTCTTCAACACCTTTAAAATCTGGTGGAAATCCATTCAAATGCTTTCATCTGCTGAGGGAACCATAAATTAATAATAGTCTAAACAATGACCATTTGAAAAGATAGCAATAGTAGTGCATCCATCTAATTATTACATTAAATGTTAATGTTAAATTATTACATTAAATTATTACAATAAATGCTAACTAAATAATTTAATTTCGGTGATTAGTATAATTCTTCATACATCCTTCCAACCAATAAATTGACTATAAACAATTTTATCATCAAATGCTCAAATGTAAATACACACATAAGTCCACTCGTAGGCCTCTCTCTCTTTGGTCTTTAGGGCTGGGACACAGCTATCATCTATCTCTTTTCTTCTCTAATACTGCATTAGATCACTTTTTTTATTGACTACCCCAATTTTATTAAAGTTAGGTTTCTGGTAGTTTCCTGAATAAGGATGCATGGACTTTTTTTTTTTTTTTTCTATTTCCCTATCAGGAAAAATATGTTTGTACCAATTCACTTGATTGAAAGTTTGGCTAGGTATAGAAAGTTGTGAACCATTTTGATTCAACATTTTGATGACATGGTTCCCAGTCTTCTTGTCTTTGATGTTTCAGCTGGGATGTCTAATGCCATTTGGGTCCTACTCCTTTGCATATGACATGCTTTGCCTTTCCCCACTTCTGTCTTATCCCCAAAACCATTTAGGGGCTATCTTGTGTCTCACGTATTCTGAAATTTTATAGTAAAACATCTTAGTACGGATATTTCCTCTCTCCTTTTCTTCCTTTCTTCCTTAGCTAGAGATGGCTATATTTGATATGAAATGACACATCCTTCAGTTCTAGAAAGTGTGTTAATTATTATTTTAGGTAATTTTCTCCCATTTTAATGTTCTGTCCTTTATTTCTGGAGCATCTATAATTTGGGTATAAGACTCTTATTATTATAAAAATATATTTCATTCATCTCTTTCTTTGTCTTTCTGTTTTACATTCTGCAGATTAGTTTTACTTTATTCTCTAAACATTCTTGATTTTAAAAATGTTTTGATAAATTATTTATAAGTGTACAATACAGCTTGTGTGCGTGATTCCCCCCTTTTTTCTTACTTTATAGATGAAATGAATTCTCTCTTATCTTTTGGAGATGATTTACTTTAGGCATTTTGTGGTTATATTTTTCTCCCTGGATTATTTGCTGTTGTTTCTTAACCACTGTTCCTATTTTTAGGGCCAAACTTCTGTTCTAAAGCTCTCCTCTCATGTCTGCTGGTCCTTGATCGGCGTTTTATATATTTAAGATTGTGCTAAAAATCTCTGTGTGCATAATGGAGCTAGGGTAGCTGTTATCTGACATACTTGATTTTCAAGGACTCACTCAGTGTTGCATCCTTTTCATCAAAGGACCCACATGTTAGTAATAGAGATCTGGAATTTGCTTCTCTGACATTACCCAGGAATGGAGCTCCCCTTCTTCTTCCCAGAATAGTTAAGTGCTTAGTAGCAGGTGTTCTGGAAAACTCAGCTAGTCATGAGGCTCTATGGAGGGAGATAGAGGGCTTAATTTTTCTCTAGAATATCCATTTTCTTGCAGCCTGGATGTCTGTGCCTTCCATCTTAGGGGCTGAATCCTCCCAGTGGGAAACTTTAGGGGCTCTGAGGCCAGAATTAGTGGTTTATACACCATCTGTACCCCCTTGGCAAACACTTAGGGTATAACTTCTTCCATGTTTTGCCTTCCATCTTCTACTGTCTTCTATCTCATATCGTTTGACCTTTTTGTTAATTCCTTGTCATCTTGTACTGTCATTTTATCATTCTTCTGAGTGGAGAAGAATGTATGATTAATTGGCCATTTTCCATAAAAGCAGTTAAATATTCCTCTTTCATTTGGGAGACCTCCCTTTGAAGTCCCCATTGAAACACAAGTCAACGTTTACAATGCCATGCTTAGGTCTGTGTGGGTCTTCTCTGGATGTTGGATCTCTTTCATGGTGACAAAAAATCTTTCACAAAGTCCTTTCTCTCCCCAAAGGACACCACCCCAGAGGACTCAGGCAGCGGGACAAGGCATCACCCTCAATGATACTGCCTTTACTGGTCTTCTCTCTTTCTTCTTGAATAGCATGAGATACGTTTGTTAGATGGATGAGTGAATCATTGAATAAAGGTGTTGACTGTTTGAAATGGTAGACAAAACTTAACAAAGAAATCAAAGCTTTGCTTGGTGAAAAAATGATATTGAGAATTGACCTGTTAAAAAATGATGGAACTGCTGTCATCTTGATTCAATAATAGTGGACATTAACTGGGTGTTCACTTGTGTTCCAGTACTCTGCTAGGTGCTCCAGCCACCAATGCATAACATAAATAGGCTGATCATTTCAAAATGGTTTGGTTTGTAGTACCTGAGAATATTATGGAGACATAGTTCTTTTGTTTATATTTACATAACAATGTACAAATGATTAAACTCAAACTGTATACACATGTACACAGATATATATATATACACATATACACATACATATATGCACACAAACACACACACATAACCCAAAACTTAAGTAAGGTCAATTACCATTATTTTTAAATAAAAGTGGAAGTTTTAAAATGAAAACTAAAGACTTCATTCAACCCACCCCTGGCATAGTCTCTCTCTGTCAACAGACTGTGTATGTGTGTGTGTGTGTGTGTGTGTGTGTCCTCATATACAAATGGAAGCATCCCATATAGTTCTTTGAATCTCTTTTCCACTTACTGGATCTTGGAGATCTCAGGTTTTAATAGCTGCACACAATTTCATTCTCTACATGTTGCA
Organism: Solenodon paradoxus; assembly: GCA_004363575.1. NCBI lineage: Eukaryota > Metazoa > Chordata > Mammalia > Eulipotyphla > Solenodontidae > Solenodon > Solenodon paradoxus. The sequence continues at coordinate 154,294 of RJWH01002228.1, forward strand.
TTTTAAGCCAGTCGGCTTTAGATAGCTTCCTGGCAAAGGTCACCATCAGGTCATTGCTATACACATCCTTATACTCATCCTTCACATCAAATGGAGACCCAAGACCTAAGACAAATCAGGGACAGACTCTCTTCAATACCTAGCTGCCCTCCGGTGTGGGTGGAGGTCGGGTTTTGGCAGTGACTTCCTCTGCCTAATACCACCAGGGCATCTAGGACAAGAGAGAAGAGGCTTCAGACAAAGAGGCTTCCTCTCCAGGAACTTGAATGTCCAGGGTGGAAGCTCATTTGCTCCCAAAGAAGATCATCAACCCACCTCCCAAGGGCTCCTCCGATTTGGCTGCAACTTCCCTTTTAATGAAAACGTGTGTCTTTGTCAGGATCCCCTCTGTGTTCCCTGGGTGAGATTCTGTTCAGGTCCACAATCCTCTTTCTTGACCGAGAGACCATGGTTTCCTTAAATCCAGGTAGAGCGGAATGAGCCATCTTTTCTTTTGTGCCCCCATGTCCTGTATCCCTGCCTGCTGAGAGACCGAGGAATCCTGGACTTGGCAGTGGGGTGGAGTGTGGCGGAGGAGGAGCACTACCTACTCCCCTGCACGCTGTGACTGGGCAGGGCAGCTGGGACTCAGGGTGGAGGATGCGTCCCAGTGTGTGTCCAGGAGACACTCCGTGGTCAAGATCATGGAACTGGGCGTGAGGGTGGAGCCGGCTGTCCGGAGGAAAGTAAATAGTCAACATGGTTGCTGAGGGCTTGGAGGGTGTGGGGAGAAGCAGAGCACCCCTGTACAGCCTCCGTGCAAGCTGGGCGCTGGTTACCATGGAAGCCGGGCAGGCCCCAGTTACTCCTCCCCCAGATCTCCGTCGTGCCGTCGACCTGTGTGTCTGCAGCCCAGCCCGAGGTCGGGAGGTGTATCTGCTCTCCTCTGGCTCACAGTCGGTGCTGAAGCTGCGTTTGTTAAATGAAAGCAATAACTAAGTGGGGCCCTCGAAGCTGGCTCTGCCTCCAAGCATCTGTCTGCATCTTCCTGGACAAGCCCGAGAATCGGCGGGCAGGCTTGGATGCCCCTGCCCGACACTGCCCTGTGGTGCCAGGTGTGGGGGTCTGACTGTGACCCTCGCCCCGTGTCCTCTGCGGCACACGCGGGCGTATTCCTGCACGCGAGGACCCTGTTTCCAGACAGTCTCAGCCTTGTCAAGGACAGTGCGGGACAGTTGGGGACAATGAAGCATTTGCCAGAGGAAACAAGAAAGGACGTATTTCACTCTCGCCCAGGATCCAGGCTGGGAGCAGGTGCCTCCGGCCTGTTTGGGTGTGCCTCCCCGAAAGTCACATTTCCTGAGATATTCACTACGGAGGAGATAATGGGTTATTGATGAACCAGTCAGCTGGGGCAGCCCCCGGTGTGTTCGCCCTGGGCCGGCCACCCGCCTGCCGGGGATGAAGAAGGCCTGCTGAGCTCAGCACAGGCACTCGAGGTCTAAACCACGCCTGTTGCGAGCCGCGCGCCAGTCGCCTCTGCTAGAGGCTCAGCACAGCCAGCTCTGCCTCCGGGAGAGGCAGCTTATCTCATTTATGGCTCACCAGCGGCTTGGAGTTTTGGAAGCAGAGGGAAGAGAGTGTCACTCCTGGGTCCTCCTCCCCTCCCAGCTGCCTCACATGCGAGTTCCCTAACAGGCCTGGGTTTCAGCTTCCCGGCCTATGAAATAACAACCTTGTGGCCGGCTTGGCAACTTAGTGGTAAATGATGAGTGCAGAGCCTTTCACAGTGCAAAGGCAGTTTCATGTCTCTCGGCATGCTCACAATCATCCTGTCAGGTACACATATGAGCTCTTTTCCATGTGTGCATGGTAAGGTTTGGAGGGATCAAGCCTCTTCCTCAAGCATCTAGCCCTTCACCTCGGCTGCACACACCCTTTCACTTGAGGGAACAAATATCCAAGAGGGTATGTGATTTGCCCAGAGCCACATGATCAGTAAATGGTCAGCTTAGTCACTTCTTCCAGTACATAGGATAATGTCAAAACTACATACAAGGATGCCATAGAACTGGCATTTCTCTCTCTCTACTTGTGGAAGTTTGGAAAAATGTTCCCCATTTTCCACCTGCCTGGTACTTGGGCACTTCAGCATGGCATGTACAGCGCCCCCTACCTCCCGAGGTCAGTCCTGCAACTCGCTTTGGCTAACAAATGGCTGCGAACCCTGTTGGACTCCTCACCTGGGCTTTTAGACAGCCCTGTCTTTGCTCTCATGAGACCAAGGCTGGGATGGACTGTGGAGGTTGTGAGACGTTGAGCAGAACTTAGCAGGGATCCTGATTACCCCCAACACAGGAGCGATAGACATTTGTCTGTATCTGAAGTTTGTTACACAGCACGGCTGCTTCACAGACGGCCAATACACGGACCGTATCTTGTAGCTCTCTCTCCCACTAGTCCCTCGGGCAAGCCAGCTCTTTCTCTCCTCAGTGCCAACTTGAATGTGCTGCTTGGCCTGGGTGCTCCCTCCGCCCTGCCTCTGCACAGTTCTTCGTCTCTCACCTTCTACATCTCTTTAGCCAGACTGTTCATCTGAATTAGTTCTTTCTGCAGCATCTCCATTACAGCATCCTGTTATTTTCCATCACCACCTTTACTGCAGTTTTTTATGTTACCGTGCTTTTTTCAGTTTGATCAGGTCCGTGATTTCAGAACTGGTGCCCAGATGTTTTACTCACCGCTCTGTTCTTACTACCTCATGTGGCACCAGGTCACAGCGGGCTCTCGGTGCATAATTGGTGAATAAGTGGATACAGGAATGAATACCTCGACAGAACCAGGGTTTTAGATCTTCTTCACTCTTGGCTGTCTCTCCCTCATGCTACAGTCATGGCTTTAGTGGAGATATAGGGCTTATCTTTTTTGGAGAACCCTATTGAAAATGCACAAGGTCCTGATAATGTTTAGTCTGTTGAGCCTGAGTCTTTTTTTTTTTTTTTTTAAATTTTATCAGTTTACACTCAAGTGAGCAGCTCAACACTTTAAGGGATTAGCTGACAGTCGGCTGTGAGAAGATGAGGGAAAACAGCTCAGGGTAGATCAGAATATGGAGAGATGCAAGTGGCGGGGGAAAGAAAAGGACCCGAGGCTGCAGCAGAAATATTTCTTGGGTTCAGCCGTGGCTCCATCTCGACTCTAAGACAGTTAATGTCCTGACAGCTGATCTCAGGCAGAGCTCTCCAGATTTATGCTGGCATCCTTCTGGATGGAAGAGTCGTTTCCTTCTTTGTGCAGAAATGCTTTCCATCCTGATCATTACCCCACTATCCTCGAGAGTCCAGAGCTTGACAAGCCTGGGGTCTTGCTGCCCCATTTACTCAGGGTCTCTCCTCTCGAGTCACTATCCAGGAAGACCAAAGCCTTGGAAACTCAGCTGCTTTAAGTTTTATCGAACCGCAAAGAAACAGAGACCAGGAATGTGGACACCTCCTGAGATCAAATTGGAATTATGAGCAAAGACCTTCTTTGCACTGAAGCCCTAGGGTGGGGATGCAGGCGTTAGAGGTGGAGAACATGATGTCAGGGTGGAGAATTCCACCGTTCTGTAGCAGGACTGGGGCCAGCATGCAGCAAGAATAGACTATCTGCCACTTCCCAAATTTAGATGACTTTCAGAGGACTGAAGGGAGAAAAGGATATAACATATCACACAATAGTTTATATGCACTGTGGTGGCTCTATAGGACATTGCCTTAAGTGCTTAGACTTTTCTAATGGACAAAGTCTGATTTGAATGTGATCATCTATTTTATTTTACAGGAAAAGTGCAAGCAGGAATGAAGGCAGGCAGGCAGGAAGACAGAGGAGGAAGAAACATTTATGTTATTTAGTTCTCCATCTTGGTTGCTCCCTCTCTCATCCGGGACTGGAAACTGGGTCCTTGGGACGTGCGGGACTGCGTCAGAGCACTTATCCATTCGGCCACCACGGTGTGCCAAACTGCGATCACCTGACAAATGTTTCTCCAGAGTGTGTCTCTGAAAGCAGTTTCCTATAACACATTAAGAACAGTGCTAGGGTGCAAAATAGAGTTGTGTAGAAACAGATGATGAAAAATGTTGCATGCTTTATTCTTTGTTTGGACGATTACAGGCACATTTGCACATTAAAGACTCTAAAAAAAGTCCTGCCAGGTAAAACAAAATAATTAAATATTTTTATCGCGATCCAATGTTATTTCACTAAGGAACTTCCATCTTCTCTCCCTCTCTCCCTCCCTCATTTTCTTATTATTCATCAAGGACAGTTCACCTGTTTCTGCAAATTACTGTGGTAGAATACTGACCTCAAGAAAAATCTCCCAGCGAATTCCCTTTTGTGTTCCTGGTTAAAATAATACAAACAAAACAAAAGGGAAATGGTTACTCCTTAAGATTGTCCCATGTGTGACTCATTGAACTAAGGTTTTCAGTAAGCCTGAACTCACCTTTTCCTTAAAAGCCCCATGAATTAGCAGAGTATCCAGTATTCAGATGAGAAAACTGAGCTTCAGAGGGGTTGGATTGCTTGTCTGGGGACCACACCAACAGTGAAATCAACTGACTTCTGAGCCACCAGGCTACTGCAGCCTGGAAATTGAGAGGTAGTTTGCCATTCCTTAGCTAACCAGAAAAAACCCACACATTTTTGTTTAAAATAATGTGACTTTACCTTTATTTCAACTGCTGGCCAGGAGACGTTGGCACTTTGGTGAGAAACGCAAGGTACATTGTCAGCCACAGTGTCCTCCTGGAAACCTGGTGGATGGAGAAAGTTGCTCTGGGATTTTTGTCATTTCCTCGGCGCCTGGTCAATAATGACGCCCTGTGGGTACATGGTATGTATAATTTTATCTATTTACCAGTTAGCTTTGTTTTTCTAAGGAAGAATCCAAGCCTGCTGAGATGTTTATGAGAAAAGACGATGTGACCGATAGTGTATATCAACAGCATACAGTTTCTCCCCGTATCTTCCCATGATGAGAGCTCGTCTCTGGTCCTCTGCCTTCACTGCTGCCAAACTCTCTTCCCTCATCACTGTTCGGTTCAGTAAAAGAAGCAATTCCCCCTGGTTCTTCTCGCCTCACGTCTACTTGATTTCTTATTCTTCATTCTGTTTCTACACGACAGTGGAGTAAAAGAAATCAAGACTTTGGAGTCAAACCCTATTGGTTGTAATTTCAATGCTAAGCAATTCCTGTACTAAGCAATTTAAAAAAATTACTTCATCCTAAATTACTTCACCATATGGAAGATTCTGTTGTGACTTAACCCCCAACCCTGACCATTATAAAGAAGAGTTTCATGGTAAGTACGTATTTTGATCATCCAGGTCATCCTGTTTGAATGGCTCACACTAGACAGAGTTGTGGTATGTTAGTTTTCTATCGCCAGCAAGTTACGTTCATAGGCGGCAGCTTAAAACAGCAGTAATCATTACTTCACAGATTGGTGAGTCAGAATTCAGACATGAGTAGTTCCTTTCCTTGTCTTTGGGTCTCTTGTCGGCTGTAATCTGGGTGTTGGTTGAGGCTGCAGTCTCATCTGAAGGCTTGAATATAGTGGGGATCTACTTCCAAGTGGACTAATATGCTTATTGGCAATTCGGCTTCTTATGCACAGTTAGACTAAGCTCTAGGTTCCTCAGGAATTGCTGAACAGGAAGACTCAGCTCCCTGCCTTGTAAACCTTTCTGCAGAGGATCTTAAAACACGGTGGTTGACTTCAGAGTAAGCAGGAGATTGGATAGGAGAGAAAAAGCTAGAAATCAGTCTTTGTAACTTAATCATGAATATGATATCCCGTCTCTTTGTTAAAAGAAAGCCACTGGCCCCATTCTGTACTCAAGGGGAGGGGATTGCACAAGACCATGACTACAGGAGGTGAGAAACACGGGATCAAGTCAGGAGCCGCCTACTGAGAGTGCTCAAGAGCGTGGGCCTTGAGGTGTGCCTTTTCTGTTTCCATCAATTACTAGTTCTATAATCTCAGGAAAGCTATGTAATGTCTCGAAATCTCCATTTTTGTCTCTGTCAAATGAGAATAAGAATGGTACCTTCCTCCTGCAGTTGTTGTTAGGCTTAAATAAGTGGAAAGATATTAAATACTTGACAATAGCGTTGGCTCCCTTCACCAGGGTGCTGTTGGCTGAGTAGTTGCAGAATCATTTGGAATCCATCCCTCCTGTGTAGACTCTGGAGAGTGTTGAGTAGAAGAAAGAGCCAGGATGCTAGAGACAGGTGTTTCAGCTTTCTAAATTGCTGTGTGAATTTGTGTGTGATTTTTATCTTCTCTGGAACTTTGTTGATTTATTTGTAAAATTATGGAGTTAAAAAGATAGCAAAAAGGTCTCGTTTTTGGTGCCAATTATAAAAAAAACTGACCATAGGTCTCTGGAAATTTGCATTGAGAAATATTTCAATAACATGCAGGCACGTGTTCCCATAGCCTCAGGAGCGCAGACATCTCTTCCCAATTCCGGATTCACGATGGCTCCTTGAAATCTGCCATGATGGGAGTATTTACACCATGGATGTGGGACCATGTTACAGATCGGGTCTCCCTCCCTGACCCCACCCAGAGTGTGTAATCATTTATCATTACTCTACTCATTTCAAAGCTCTGTGGGGAAGAGCAATTCATTACAATATCTGCCAAACACTCAGGAAGAGAACATGGAAGAATGATTGACTGATGCATACTTGCCCTCCAGGGTTAGTTATTTTCTCTCCTCCTCCCAGCACTGACACCCTTGGAGTGTTGGCGTTTTTTGAAGGAGGTATGACTGGGACAGGGGAGGATTGCAGGCATGGGCTCAGATTCTGAAGTGAGAGTCACACTAAAACCCAGGCTATCATCTGCTGATCTTGTTCCTTCATCTAAGTTTCATAAAATTGTCCCAGGAACTAGTAGCTGGGTAGCACCCAAAAAGGCTCCTTAGAAGCTTTGGACTCTCTTTCCCTTTCTCTGAAGGATAGCATATGGCGAGCTTGGTAATATGCATAATGGCACAGTTGGGTCTTCTCAACCACAACTAGCATTCGTGGGAAGTAGGTATATTAGTCAGGGAACTCCAGAGACATAGAACCGATGAGATAGCGATCACGAGCAACGACTCTCGCAGCTATGGAGACTAAGCAGTCCCATGATCCAACATTCACAAGCTGGAGGCCAGGAAAAGTCACTGGTGAAGCTCAGTCTGAGTCCCATGGCCTGGGAATCAGGGGGACTGATGATGTGAGTTCCAGGAGAAGATGAGATGAGATGTTTCGGCTCGATGATTGAAGTAGAAAAAAGGGATGAATTCCTCTCTCCTCCATATTTTATTCTATTCACGCCCTTGGGAGATTGGAAAGTGACTGCCCGTGTTGGGGGCGGGAGCAGGTCTGCTTTATCCACACTTCTAGCTCTGCTCTCATCCAGAAACATGCTCATAGACATGCCCAGAAATAATATTCCATCTGGGCACTTTGAAGACGAATGAATAAAATTAACCAACACAATGAAGAAGGGATTATTCCCTATTCATCCCACACCCCCAACCCCGACCCTGAGAACTGAAGATCAGAGATGCCCGAGTTAGTGAGATTTACCAGTAACCACATCATAATACACAACAAATCTGGAATTAGTGCTCAACCTCCTTATTGTAGTCCTCACCGTTTAGAGTGTAGGCTGAGAAAACCCGGGGTTCAGTGGGGAGCAGGGGGTGGAGACTATCAAGCTCCCCTGGTGGATCCCTGGCAGAATTTTTTGTGGTCTCCAGACCAGCGAGACACGGCCACAATCATATGTTACCTAGAGAGGAGTTAATGACATAATCATGGGCTCTCTGTAGTCAATTATTGCAATTACTGGAAGCCACTCTCTTGTCATATTTCATTTAGCACAAAATGGCACAAGAGACACAAATGGCACCGAGGGTCCTGGGCCCATTGTCTCTGCCCTGCTGGAACAGGCATCTACAGAGGAGCATGCCAACCCCAATAAACTGCTCCTGCTGAAGCCATTAGGCTGGGTGACATGTTCACTTAGGGCGACATATACTGATGATGTAAAACACGCACACTCTGTAATATGATTAAACAAACTCAGCCCGTTCCAGAGATTCAGCAGAACCATATCTAACAAGGGACTCGTGTCCTGGTTGAGGCCGCCTCACTTGGGTTAGGGAAACACACAGCATGCTCTGTGAGCTACTACTCATCCATTCATTCATTCATGTGCAGGTATTTAGTGAGTCTGCTAGTGGGGGGGCACTGTGGTAAGTATGGGAAATAAAATGATGAATGAGACACCCCATAGTCACAAAGCTTGTAGTTTAGTGAGTCACACAAGTATCAGCACGGTGATACGAATCATAAATGTAAATGCTCTGAAAGGGGGAATTATGGTTCAGTGAAAGTATATGATGAAGGAATCCGACTTGGCTAGGGATCATGGAGAATCAGCAGTTACTATTCATGATGCACCTACTGTAGTGGGTTGAATAAAGTCTCCCCAGATACAGGTCCATGCAGAACCTCCAAGGATAGTCTTCTTTGAAATAAGGTCTTCACAATTGTATGAAAGATCTTCAGATGATAACAAACTGGATTTAAGGTGGGCCCTAAATCCAATGACTACAATGACTGGTTGTCTGAGAAAAAGGGGAGAAGACACAGGCACACACAAATAGAGAGGGAGTCGGGCCTTGTGAAGATGGAGCAGAGACTGGAGTGATGTGGCCACAAGCCAAGGATGCCTGGAGTTTCCAAAGCTAGAAGAGGCAGGAAGGATTCTTCTCTAGAGTCCTTGGAGGGAGCAGGTCATTCTGACACCTTGATTTGGACCACTGAACTCCAGAACCATGAGAGAGTAAATTCCTGTTGTTTTAAGTCACCTGGCATGTGGTCATTTGTTACAGCAGGAAATGAATCACCTGCTAAGTGACCAGTGTAAGGAACTGTGTTGGGGTCACTAATAATAGGGAGAGAGTAGACACGGCTCCTGCCTTCAGGGAAGTCAGAGTCTTAGAGGGACAGACAGTAAGCAGCAAAAACCTTTGTCAAATGCTATGATCAGGGTCAGTCCAGGGAATGCAAGGAGAGAACTCCACTCAGGCTACGTCATCCATGTTGAGAGATGAGGCTGACAGCATCCCTTCAATGACCCTGCCAGCACTGTCTTGCATGCCCAGAGTCCATCTCTGCCATTTCTAATTAGCACACAGGAGCGTGTCTGGCTGTGTTCTCACCTTGGGGGTGTTTGGAAGCAGCCCACTCCATTTTCAGTCCATTTTTAATGGCACACACTAAACCTTCCATGCCCTCAAAGGCACTGCCCTAGAGCTTTCACCAGAACCTTCCAGGCCTCTCAGCTCTTTGGGAGATGACGTGGATCAGACTTGGGTTTCAGATGGTAGAGAAGAGGGAGTGATGAGGATGTCACTTGACCGCTGCTCTGGGGAGACGGTAAAGGGCACTGAGGCTTCATGAAGATGGAACACAGGAGGTCAACTTCACGTGCCCAGGGTGAGGGGCAGCTCCGACTGGTGAGGGCCAGCCAGTTGTTGGCCATGTGAGCCTGGAGGCCAGAGAGAGGTTTTCTGTTTTCAGTTCCCTGCGGTCGTCTTAGATGACTTACCTCTGCTTCAGACTCAGACTATGTATTGGAAATCCATTTCTGGATAGTGACCAGGTGGGGCTCATGCTTCATCTATTTGATCCTCTGTCCCACAGCCGGCGTGGAAAAGGAAGGTCACTGGCTACTCTGTGAGAGAGATGTAGGTAGGACCTGCAGTGTTTGGACGTGGTTTAACAAACTCCCAAGAGAGGCCAGGGCTAGTCCTTCAGAGAGAGAATTTATCTTCTTCAGATGCTCACAGTCCAAAGGTATTTTCTGGACTATCAATACATGGCCTTTGGTGGTAGGAGATTGATAGTTATTTAAGGATAGAAATGTCTCCTTTAAGGAAATACTCACAAATCTCATCCTTCCTAATGGGAATGGACAATTCATGCAGAGAATGCCACCATTCAGCGTCATGGTGTTTCTGCAACATCTTTTGGTTCACAGGAAAAAGGAACAATAGAAAAAGTGTGTGTGTGTGTGTACAGCCACAGATAACAGAGGTGTGTTTGGAAGGGGAGGGGAGAGAGCAGCTTTACCTCTCCAGTATGAAGGATGGAAAAACGCAGGACAAGAAGGAGGCGCCCACCTACAATAGTTTATCACTGTTTCCTCATCTGTGAAGCAAACTGATAGCATGGCCCTGCCCAACTGAGTTGCTCTGAGAAGGAAAGGAAATATTCATGCAAGCCCTTCACAGGGAGGAGCTGCTCAGTGAATGCAGCTTTTAGTTAAGTTTTTTAAATAATGGTGCGCTCAGGGCCTCCTAAAGAGACTGCTAGTAATTGCAATTTCAGAGTCTAGTCGTGGATATTTCCCTGTAACAAACATGGACGGAGTGAGTAGTGGGAAGCCTTGGGGCGTGACTTCATAGCAATAATGACTGTCATCTCGACAACAGTGAAAGGAATCATGCCAACCATACACACGCACTGTTAAATGACGTGCAACGGAGGTATGCACCAAGTACTGCTGTCTGCTCAGGGAGGCTCAGGCGCGTACTGTGGTCATCTCATTTAACCCTCTAACAACCCAGAGGGGTAAATACTAAGTTTCCTGTTTTCAGATGTGAAAAGAAGGGGAAAGAGAGAGAGGGAGAGGGAGAAGGAGAGGGAGAGAGAGGAGAGAGAGAGAGGAGAGAGAGAGGAGAGAGAGAGAGAGAGAGAGAGAGAGAGAGAGAGAGAGAGAGAGAGAGAGAGAGAGAGAGGGGGAGAGAGAGAGAGAGAGAGAGAGAGAGGGAGAGAGAGAATATGTCAGTTTTACCTGTTGGTTTTCCTAGAACCTTGAACAATCAAGATTGGGTAGAGGGAGATAAAGAAAGTGGGGTTGCTAAGACCCTGACATACTTCCTTCCTCACAGGTGTGGACCTGCATATTGAGCCAGCAGGGACCTGTGCATTTCTAGAACATTCTTTGGGTTTTTTCTCCCTTCTGAAAACTGAGCCAGGAAGTCACTGCACCATCACTTCTCTTTGTGGCTCTGATTACCTGCTCATTGGCATGCAAGGACCTCCCCAACCCTGTTCCTGAGAGGGAGTGGAAATTCTGTGAGAATCGTACCCATTAAGGCCTTTATGATCACCATTATGTAATAAAGAGCATCTGGAGCCTGAGGAATTATTGCAAAAGCTTTTATTTTGTTTTAAGTATAACTGTTTCCTCACTCCCTTCTTCCCTGGGATGACTGCCGTCGTGGTGATAACTGTGCTTTCTCTCAGGTCAGAGAGATGGGCACCATCCAGCTCTGCTTCTCCCTCCACAGAGACCCAGTGTGTCTTCCTGGCCCCATGCGACGCCTCTGGCAGGCAGAGCCCATCCTCTGTCTTGGGTGGCCCCTGGGGTCTAAGGGCGTCCCTATCCCGTCAAGAATGGTTGGTTTAGGGGTCACCAGATGGTCCAATTCTAATTGACTGGATACCTGGAAGCACTCGGGGTCGCTGGGGTGAAACTTCCTCTGTCCCAAGAGAAGGGAGAAGAGATGACTTTCTTCCTCCGAAGTCATCTCATCCGAGGTGATGTCAAACCCCACCCCTCTTTCTCTCTCTCCCCAGTCACCTACAGATTAAAGGTGCCCTGAACATGCATGAAGAAGGTGGACATCTGCAAACCAGGAGGACAGCCCTTCCCACAACCCAATCCTTGATCTTGAATTCCAGCCTCAGACTGAGAAAGCAAATGTCTGTTGGTTCGAACACCCAGTCAGTCTCTGGTGTTTTGTGATGGCCGCCCTGGAAGACCAAGACAAGCAGCATGTCTGAATTGTGGGGGCAAAGAGAGGTGTGATGGAATTTAGAGAGGCAGGAAGGGACCTGCTCAACCGGGTTTGCAGGTCATGGAAAGGGAGTCCTGTTTTACTTGAGCTTAGTGGACAGTTACTGATGAGTTGTGGGCAGAAGAGTGACCTCTTTTAAATGTGAAAATAATCCCTGTGGCTGCTGGAAAAATGCTCCCCACTCTCTGTACCTGCCCAATCCTTTAGATTCTTCATGCCTCTTTTGAAGGACAACTCTTTCAAGGGCTAACTATCTCAGGCTGAAAAAGTCTAGAAGTCTCTTTTTTTCTGACTTTTTATTACCCTGGAAGACAAGCTCTGCTGCTTTACCACTGCAATGCATTGCATTTATTTCAGTTATTGTGAATGATTATGCACTCCATCGTGCAGGGATCTTTGCTGTGGTCATTCGGTATGGAAAACATCCCTACTGTGTGGATGCTAGTGTGGCTTTCCTTGTTTTCATCTGAGGAGAGACAAACTGTTCCTCATTCACAGGACTTACCTCTGAGGAAGAAGCTCAGCAGCAACGCGTAAAGTTCAGGTGGCCAAGTCTGGGTTGTACCAACCATTTCTTGTTTCCCCAGACAGCTGGAGTACATTTCCCAGCCTCCCTTGCAGTTAGATGGAGCCATAATGACTGAGTTCTGGCCAATAAAATGAGGGCAGATGTGGGGCATTCTCTTCACTGCCTCGCCTCTTCCATCTGTGCCGCCATTTTATTTCTCCATTTCAAAGCTGAATGGAGAGATGACTAAGGACCCGGAGGACATGGAGCTAAAAGATAGAGTCTGTGTCTCTGAGTTATATGGAGGAAGTCACCCAAGAGAGATGACCAGTCTCCTGGACTGTTATGTAAAGAAGTATTGAACTCCTAATATACTAAATCATGACTATTTGGGGATTTTTAGATGCCCAGCATTGATGTAGCCTAATTCCAGACTCTTTACAACACCTAGGTTTTCAGTCTCACACCAACACACTTTAAGCCAGTGTGAGAAATAAACTCAGAGAGATTGTTCGACATGCCCATACTTACAGTTTATAAGTGACAAAGCTGAGATTTGAATTTAATATTCTAGCAAAACAAACGAACAAAATACAAGTCCTTGCTATAACACCAAGCTATTTTTGCATGGTTGAAGGAGCCAAAGATTTTTGGAGTGGAAAGAACAAAGGCTGAGGAATGAGGTGTGATTGATATCTTCAGCTATTTGAAAAAGAATTGTGTCAGACAGAGTGAATGGATTTGTAGGGGACCCATGAGATATGGTTGGAAATAAGAAGTAAACTCTCTGAGGAGATGATTTCTCTTCCTCTTCCTTTCCTTCCTCTTTTTCTTCTTGCTCGATCTATTGGTAGAAGGGAGAATTTTTTTAAAGGCTTAGAGCAGATCTATTTATAGAAAATGGAATGGTTGACCTAGGTAGGACATTCCCAACTTCTTGATGATAATCTTGCAGAGAAGAATCAAGCTTCTGTGTCTCCTGAGAGACAGGAAATGTCTGGGCGGAAGTCAAGCAACCCGGAGATAAGACAGTTCTAAGAGCCTCTTTCTATAAACAAACACGCACAAGCAAATAAATATCATTTTATCAAGCAAACAGCAGCCCTTTGACATGGTCTTTGAAATGTCAGGACATTGAGTCTCTCTTCTTTCATGCCTGTAAATCAAGGTCCGCTTTGGGAGCAGCTGAAAAACAAAGACCAAACACCTTTATGATTTTCTCTTTAATTTTCTAGTTGCTTTTTTTATTAGCATGTCTGTGATGAGAAACAAACCCTAAATGAACAAGACCCAGAAGGGGTGCCATGTCAATGCATGGATGGTCCAAGATGCTGGGGAGACTATGAGAAAGGTGTTTGGAGACATTGCAAGAGCATTCCAGCAACTCTGATGCATAAAACAGACTATAAATCAGCTCTTCACCACTGCCTACATCTCTGATTAAAAGACAGACAGTCCAGTTTGAAGCAAATTTTCCAAGTATTAAAGGCTGGAGTTGGTTCCTAATGGAACCAGAAGCTAGATGGCCCTTCCAGAACCCTGATGATGATGCCCACAAGTGCCTATTCCTCAGCAAGTGTTGCCCAAGTCATGACTCCAAAGTAATTCATTTAGAAAATATCAAAGACAAGATCCAAGCTCAGGGTTATTGATTCTGAGTTTTGTACATTTTCCTATTTCATTTTCTGCATTTTTTTTTCTGGAGTCAACTCCTGAAGAGCTTAAATTGGCCAAAGTCTTCATGTTTTATGGGACAAGCTATTTGCTCTATAACTTGAACACGGTCCCTGCCGTTGGCGTAGCCAGCATGGCTCTTCCACGGTCCGTTGTAATAAGAGATGTTTCCCCATATGGGGAGTTGATTATATTTTAGTCTTTTTTCAAATTTAATAAGACAACATTGTAGAATAATGAGACAGAGATAACTCAAGGGCGTCCAACATTTCCTTATTCTCAACCGGAAAAAAGCCCACGTATTAATTATCAGCCCAACTTCCATTCCTGGTGGAGAATATTCTTCGGCAGCCCAAGCAACCCCGACCTCCCCATCTGGTGCGGCTCCGTTGGGTTTTGCCCTCAGTGCAGAGCTAAACCCTTGTTGGAATAGCCTGGCAACCTTTCCCAAAAGCATGGGTGTTGCATCCTATTTATTATCTTTTGGGGTAGAGAAATTATGAGCTCATGCTGCTCTCAATCACAACTTTGCTTCACTTTATTTAGGAAGCCAAGGGTGGGTCCTTTCTGTCTTTGGAAGAAAAGGAGTAGAGATTTAAAGATAGAAGGATAAGGAGGTCGGATTTCTTTTTGCCCCTATTTCTATTGTACAGGTTTAAGCTGTACAACTCAATGCTTTGATGTCTGTAGACATTGTGAAGTCATCACTACCATCAAGCTAATTAGCGTACCTGTCACCTCCCAGGTTTACCCTGCTCCTTTGCTATTGTGGTGTGGTCTCCTGGGATCTACCCTTTGAGCTGATTCCAAGTGTAAAAACAGTATTAACTAGGATCCCCATTGCCTCCCTGAGCCCCACAGAACATACTCATTTTGCGTAGCTGAAATTTAGACCCTCTGGCCTACGTCACCCCATTTCCCTCTGCCCCAACCCTGGGTAACTATCACTCTTCTCTCTGCTCTACGACTTTAACTATTTTCGATTCCGCATCTAAGTGAGAGCATGCAGTCTGCGTCTTTCTCTGTCTTTATTTATTTATTATGCCTTCGCTTTGCATAATGCCTTCCAGGTTCAGCAATCTCCATTCTGGATATTTATTCCAAGGAGTTAAATCAGAATCTCAAAGAGATACCAGCTCTCCTGTGTTCATTCAGCGCTGTTCGCAACTGAGAACACATGCACACAAGCTCAATTTGGAGCAACAAATAAATGGATAAAGCAAGTATGTGTATACCTCTCTATGTATATAAGATACAGAACATATGTACATACATATACACACATCTTGTTTTTAAGGCTGAATAGTATTTATATGCATGAGTATCACTCAGCCTTTACAAAGAAGGAAGCAGGGTTTCTAAACATAGCATCTTTAATCAGAGGATTGACAGATTTTCTTCTTAACTTTATTTCTTGTATAATATCTTCTCTGTGTGCAAATGTGGAGCTTATCTTTCCAGAGAGGATAGATCTTTTACAGCTTAATCCTTTGTCTCACAGAGAGTGGAAAATCAGTCAGCTGGTTGTGCCACAAGATTTTAGGCCCTATTTAAGTGAGTCCTGACATCTCTGATAAACACAGGCTTGCAGACTCAGATTGGGGACAGAAAGTTGTAGGTTTGAGACTTGGCACTGCCAATTTCTGAAGACATGAACTCAGATCACTCATTTGACCCCTTTAGATGATTATTTTCTCTTCTGTAAAATGGGAACAATAATTATACCTCCTAGTCTTGTTGTAAGATCAAGCGTGTGCAGTTTTATCATGGGGTCTTACAGAGAATACAGCAGATGCAAACGCTGCAGACTGGTGATCACCAGAAGAGAGGACACTGAAGGAAGGCTGAAGTGTGTGGAAGAGATTAAAGGGGTCACTCTTCCAGGTACAGAATGAATAAGTCCTAGGTATGTGGTTTACAGCATGGTGACCATAATTAATAATACTGTATTGTGTATTTGAAAATGCTTATGGGATGGATCTTAAATGTTTGCATCAGAAACAAAAAGCACGTAACTTTTTCTGGTGATGAATGATAAGTAGACTTATTGTGGTACCACATATAATGCCATATGTTAATTTTATATAATAGAAAAAAGAATAAGTGCTCACTAAATATTAACTTGTATTGATTTTTTTCATCACTGCCCTCCAGACCCTTGGGCATAGGGGGACTCATCTATCCCCCAACTATGTGTCTCTGCCATTCCTCCTGTCTTCACCTTGAATTCCCTGGTGCTGACAAGTCAGTTTCTTGGGAATCCTTTTCTCCAACGGGTGAGATGTTATCACAGAAAAATTAAAGCAAGAGACAGCAAACCTGCAGTACCCACTGTTGCCAGAGAGGCAGCACTGAGGGCCCAGCGGTGGTTTTGGAGGTGAGCTGGGCTCAGGAATCCAGCAGGAGGCTGGAGTCTCAAGAAAGTGAGTTAGGGAATCACAGGTAAAATAGATGGAGAGGTTGAAAATAGCAGAAGGAAGTAGGGCAGAAGCTCGCCCACCCAGAAATGAAGCGGCAATGTGGATGGAGATTGGAACCTGGCGTGTTCAAGCTCCGGGCTATTCTTCTTCCTCAGGGCACACGCCCCACGCTTGGGCTCAGTGGTGCTCATTCTGACATGTCCTCTAGGTCATCCATCGATTCACGGACAAGAACAGAGCAGCTGTTTTAGCTTTAGGGACATGTTTTAGTAGCTTTAGGGACATGGACTCTGACAAGGGGCTGGCCTCTCAGGAGAAGCACCACAGGCCAGCTGGGTGTGTAGTCACTGTCCTGCACTGGAGGTGGATTAGCTGTCAGGGGCTGGGGTACAGGCAGCCCAGCGCTCATGCTGGCTGTGCGGCCAGGTAGTGGGGAGCAGCTTCCTTCTTATGGGGTCAACGTCTCTGTCCCAGCAGAAGGAGGTCCTGAGTAGCCTCAGGACTGTGTTTCTGTTTGGGCAAGATAAGCACAGATCAACTCCAGATTCATTCCCCCGAGGGCAGAAGAGGTTTGTACAGTTGTTACAACGGTTTCCAGCAGATGGCAGTAACGAGGCTTAAGGACGGGGCACCATTTTTAATTTTCCTTGAGTACTGCTAACACTGGGTGTGGAATCTCAGAGAAAGCAGCTGAACTTTGATAGAAAACAGTATCTCACTTAATGGACACCAATGTGGATCCTGACAGCATCGATAAGAGTCCCGACTACAATGAAAACTGGAAGTGGTGAGGACTTCTGGACACTTGAACCGACAAAAGGAAACCTTGGCATATATGCATTTCCCCCAATGGATTGAACAGAGATGAACATGATTTTCAAATTTAATAACAATATATAAATATGGTAAGATTTGAGGGTCATGAATAGGTAATGAGGAAGTCGTTTTACCTGCCCTTAATACTTGCCAACGTGTATGTGTTTGAATGTTGTGATTTCAAAGTGAGTCTCCAATCCCCTTTGCCTGTGTGTGGGTGGAGAGGGTGGCAGACACAACTTGACTTTAGTAGCTTTGAATAGAAAGGAGAGCAGACATTTTTCAGAACAGACCAAATATCAAATGAGTTTTGATTTTTCTTTTGAAGAAAGCAGTAGTTATCATTGTTGCTATCCTTATTTTTATCTTAGGGAGGAAAACTTTTCCTAGTTAATTGCTTCATCACCATAAATTATTGTCACATTATTGTGTCTCTGAAATAAAGATTGTCAAAAAGTTTTACTAACCTGATGAATTTCTATGTTGCCAATAAATCCATACTATCCAAGGCAGTATTACTTATGAGAAATGATTCAAATCAGCATGAGTTTGAATATATGGCTCATCACATACTTCTCTCAACACACGTATATACACAGACACACCATAACTATTTTCAGAAATACAATTTTACATTGACATAACACTGAAAACAGTTGTCTTCTTGCAGTGGACTTATGCTCTCTTTATATGCCTGTGTTCACTTTTCAGTGCATTGCTTCAAAATATTTCCACTGTTTCCAAGTACACAATAGGAAACACTCTTTTGTCCAAGATGTTAGATGACGCCATGTGATTTGCCTTTAAAAAAAAGTAGAAATTATGTTTGGTTCCCAAGTAGAAATTTGTAGCAGCCAGTGTAAAATTCACTATTCATTTTCCCTAGCTTAGCAATCTTGGCGCTTTGGAGCTTGAGTGACGATGATCTAGACCAGAGACCCCCACCCCACCACAGAACAGACCTGAATGATAAGAAATAGGTGCTGCCGTCATGACTGAGGCTTGAGGGTTATTTGTTATAGGAGCGCATCCCGTCCTGTCTGACTAACTCGGCTTCTCATCTGTTCTCCTTCGATGGGATCGTGCTCTACTGTGCTGCCTTTCCATGTGTTTGGGGGACAAAGATGCATGGATTGCCTCTCCCACCTCATTTAAGAGGTGATTACTTCGCCCCATCCTGGTCACAGTGCAGTCCCTTCTCCTGTCCTCAATGACTGGCTCACAATAAGCAAATGACCCAAGGCAGGGAAAAGAGAACAAGGTCCCAGTTAGAGCACTCGCTGCACAGAGGCTCAACAGCGGGCAGCATTCGTCAGCTCCCACGCTGCCCTGCGGGGAGGGTCCCTCCGAGAGAAAGTCTACCCCAAGGAGTAAGGTGCAATGGGGAGAAGACAGACTCCTGGTGATCTTGTGTAAGCATCCAGATCCAGAACCTAGAACATTCTTGCTTTCTGGTGATCTTAACCAGTAACTTCCTTGACATTTTGTTGTTAAGTATCTTGTCATTTGCAATTTGTAACTAAGACTCAGCTCCCTGGGGGAAGTGACTCAGTTTCTTCTCCAGAATGAAGACGAACTTTCTTAGCAGAGCCTCATGCCTTCTAGGTTTGAGACCCAACATACAACATTTCCGACTATATCTGAATCTCACCCGCACCCCACGTCCCCTCCTGTACCCGACTGTCACTCTGGACAACACACTGGCCATTCTTCAAGGGCACCTCGGACTTTCCCTGGGTCACAATCCTGCTGCCTTGGTGACTCCTTCGTGGGCCTCTCCCTCACCTCCAACACACACACGCACACACACACCCATACACACCCACACATGCACACATGAGTGCACACACATGCACACTCACACACATGCACACACCCACACATGCACCCACACATGCACATATGCACCCCACATGCACCCACACATGCACACGAGTGCACACACATGCACACACACACTCACACATGCACACATACACCCACACATGCACACATGCCCTCACACACACACTTGACAGTGAGCCCACTAAAAGGGGACAGTGTCTCATTTCACCTTTCTCTTCTTCAACTTTGCAGCAGGTGCTGAGTCCATACATACAGAGCTGATGCAAAATCTGCATTCCCAGAGCTCCTCTCATGGCACCCTGGCAGTGTCAGACCCTTTTAATAAACCCTGCATCTGCCTGCCTAATTTTTAAAGCAAAGGTGCAGGCAGGAAGAGAGAGGGGGAGAAAGCACTTCACTTATTTCCCCGGGTCTCACACCCGGGACCTTTAGATGGACGTGGGCTGTGCCGGGTTAAACCGCCAGGCGGTTTGGGAAAGCCACCTTGGCTGGTTTCTGTTCACCCAGACATCCAATTCCAGGGCCGCGGTGGCGTAAGACTTTCTCTTGCGGTTGGCTCTTTAATTGGTTATGGATATTCTTGCACTGATCTCTCTCCCAGAAGTGAAGAGGGTTTTGATTAATTAAAATTAGTAACTTTCTGGAGAAAAAGTAATTTATGATCTTCTGCTGTGCTGTATTTAAAACATACGTTTAACACACACAACAGACCCGGTGGAGGAGTTAATGGCACCCATTCTGACAAAGACACCGTTTTCACGTCTTGGTCCAACCTGATCAGCCCTGGCACCTGACGCTCTGCAGGGAAGAGATAGTGGAAGGAGGGCCGGGCTGGGGAACTGCTGTGGCCTTTGCAGGGCTGTGACCGTGGACAAGCCACTGAAGCATCCACAGTTTGTTTAGTCCTTTGCAAAACGAAACTAAGACCCTCCACCTGGAGTTCAGAGGATTAAGTGTGCAAACGGATGCCCACCTCTCAGCACCGCCAGCCCGGCGTGGGGCTCTTCGTGGCTCGCAGCAGTGCCCGGATTCCCGATTCCAGGGAAGGCACGCGCCTTAGATCATCGCCGCGGGCGGTGGAGAACCAGAGCAGGGCCTGGCGGGCAGCGGATGCGCTCCCACCCTTAGCGAAGTCTTTTCTCCTAAACTTCTCTCTCATTTTCTAAGTGGGCCAGTGACGTCTACTAGGGGGTTGGGGTGAAACGAAGGCGTGTTGGCAAAATCCTGAGACCGGCACCTCGTAAGGGGTACGATCCATACAGCAGCTTAAGAGAAGATGCCCAAGTCCTTTCTAAAGCCACCGGTCCTCTCCATGCCGTCTTTCTGGGTTTTGGCTCTTGGGGCCATCCCAGATGACCTCGCCAATGCTCTTCCAGCCCTGCCTGTCCCATCACGTGGACACAGAGCCAGGGCCAGGCCAGAGCCAGGTGGGGCCGGAGAGCACTGGACAGCAGTGTGGTGGAGTGGAGGTCGACTTGCCTTCTCCAATGTGGAGGCCAGATGCTCCACCCTAGCCCCTCCCCGAAGACGAGACGCAGGCCGGCCCTGTGTGCCGCACATGCGCAAAGACTGGTCATAAAGCGGACGTTTTTACGAGGACATACGCTTCACGCCCAGAAGCTGTTAGGCCCGCACGTGACGCCTTGGCGACACCTTGTTTCTGTCTCCACCGAGTCCAGGGAAGCCTCGCAGGCCTGCAAGGCTGCAGTTTTGAAATGAATTTCACAGCTGCAAACGCAAAGATGACCCAATTTGTCTTTTCCATTTCTGCCTCCTCTCCCATAAGTATGGAAATCTGCACCCGCGTCTCAGTGGTGGGTTGTATCAAATACACAACAGGACTCAGCGCTCAGCTTGGAGAGCTGCGAACTAGAAGGACAGCTGCCAACAGGACGGCGGGTGGGCGGGGCGCACAGACCCACGTGAGGCATCTGCAAGATTTCTGCTGCCCTAGCCCCAGACGCCGACGCTCCTGCTTCCAAAATTCTCACCCTGCAGGCAAGAGAGGGAGACGAGATTTATAGATATAGATGCCCCCTTATCTTTCCCCGAGAAACCCGGGCCACCCATCCTCCCAAGAAAATCCCAGATGGTAAACGGAACGGAAGTTTGCACATAAATTCTCCCCAGGGAAGTGGTGGTGGGTGATAGCGGGGCTAATGAAAAATTTTATTGTGGTTATTACATACAATTTGTACAGTATATCATGCACGGGAATTTTTTTCTATTCCTATAAATCTCGAATTGCCAGCGTAAATGCCCAGGCTTGTGAACTGCGGCAGAACACAATTACCTCGAGATACAAACTCTCTTTAGGACATAAAAATCGTTGCTACTGAGAAGGCTGCCTTGCACTGGCACTTTTGTAAATATTTGAGTGATCTATTTCCTTTTGGATAAGTTTTCATAGCCTTGGAAAGCTGTCTCGTTTCTTAATGCTTTTGTTGGTGGGGTGTGTGTGTGTGTGAGTGTGTGTGTGTGTGTCTTCCTGCGTCTCACTTGCGGCCTGATTGTTGTTTTCAATCATGTTTAGTAAATCAGACTATTGGACAAATGTCATTTATAAAAGGCTCAGAATGGCAAGGCCTTCTGCTGTCATTAGGAAGGCTGTCTTGACGGTGTGTTTCTTAAGGATGCCAGCAGAAAGAAAGGGAAAAATGGCGCAGATGAAACTCAGGCACACCTGTGCTGTCTGCCATCTCTGGTCTGGTTTTCAAGCTGGGAGCTGCAGGCGAGGCTTCCATCTTTAATGACGCTGACCTGCGGCGGCTTCTCTCCACACTCCGGCCTGCAAGGGCGGCCTGGACACCTGGGCTTGATGTCCACGTTGCAGCACCGGACACTAAGGCTCTACACGCATTCTAGCTAGAGTTTATCACCAGGTATGATGGGGAAGGGTGCTATGCCCTCGGATCGATTTTCTACAAGTTCTAATATTGGAGATGAGGACAGTTCTTCCATCAGTTTCCAGCAGACAGGGAGCAGGGATTGTTAAAACGCCGCAGAACAGCTTCTGAAGGAAGACTACGGTGATGGATTATAGACTGCCCTGGAAGCGAGGAGCCACACGCGCCACCGGAGTTCCAGCCACACCGAGAAAAAGGGACACACACCCCATTTCTCCTTCCTCCCTCCCACCTTCCCTTCTTCCCTGCCTTCCTTCCCTCCTTCCTTCTTCCATTTCTCCTTCCTTCCCTCTTTCCTTCCTTCCTTCGTTCCTTCCTTGCATGTCTCCTTCCTTCCTTCCTTCCTTCCTTCCTCCTCCTCTCTCTCTTTTACTATTTTATCTCATTGCATTCTCTTAGACAGCTATGAATTGGCATATCCTGCTGGCTCAGATGTTGAGTCTGGTATAATCCACGTAAATCCTGAGGACTCAAGTTGGAGATCCCAGGCCAGTGTGAACAACTAACTAATAAATGCTTCCTCCTCCTCTCTTCCTGTGGGCTTGCCAACTTGCCTTCATTCCTACCTGCTTCCTTCTTCTTAAAGCAATGCCTGTGCATTGCTTGTGATTCTGGATTCATGCAGCTGGAGAGCTGAAGTCTGATGCCCAACAGCAGGATGCAGTCAGTTGCAGGTGGCTCCCAACTTTGTTTTTGCATGTTTATCCTGAGTCTGACACTCACTGGATTGTAGAACACCAGCAGATGGTGTTCTTTGAGCTACTCAAGCATCACAGAATGCTATTTAAGATGTGGTAAGAGGCCGCCATACTTTCCTATGCCGACTGCCCAAGAAAGTAGGTTTGTATCTTCTGTGCAGAAGCCTGAAAGGAGAATTTTATAAAAGGCAGATGAAAGCATCTGGGGAAGCTGGGGATTCCAGATAGAGAAACTGAGGAAATGTGGACTTCTGTTGTATTAAATACATTTGCAAGGAAGCAAAATAAACCGAGCGCAGAATTGTATTTACCAAAGAAGAAGTACATAACAAAAAGGAATAAGAAAATATTAAAGTAATTAAACAATGCAAAATAAAATAA
The DNA here is from genome assembly GCA_004363575.1 of Solenodon paradoxus. Classification (NCBI taxonomy): domain Eukaryota; kingdom Metazoa; phylum Chordata; class Mammalia; order Eulipotyphla; family Solenodontidae; genus Solenodon; species Solenodon paradoxus. The sequence goes on from RJWH01002228.1 coordinate 177,443, forward strand.
CATGATCTCACTTTTCATCTATTAAAATGACTCTTATTTTTTAAAATGATAATTCCCACAGTCTTGAGGGACAGATGAAGATGTTGTGAATGGTGAACATCTATCTTCAAACACCCATAGAGGGCAGGAAAACTGATAGAACTCAATTGATAGATTTAGCTAGGCGTGCCCTGGGCACGCGCAGTGTGTCCGATTCACTGGGCCACTGCAATCCGTGAAAACGAGGATCCAATTCTGACCCTTGTGGGATTTATATTCCAGTGGGGGAAGAGATGCATTTCTCAAATAATCTCACTGTCCATGTAGAATGGCAAACTACAATGAGATGTGTTGGGGGGAAATCTGGTCTAGACTTGGGCAAATACATGGAAACATTGAGAAAAAATTAAGATGTCCCCTGGTGGAGTAGCAGTTAGGTCCGCCACTTCAAGCCGAGCGCAGTCCGCACACATCCCAAGGACCCAAGTTTGTGTCCCAGGACTGGGGGGAACAACCAGGATGAACAACTAAGTAAAGTAAATTCGTGCTTCCTCCTCCTCTCCCTGCTTGCCTGCTTGCCTTCGTTCCTGTCTGCACCTTTGTTTCCAAAAATTGAGAGAGGTTAACAAGTAAATTCCCCGAGGGAGTTGTGCCATGTAAAAGTATAAAAACTTTACCTTTGATTCAGCAATTCCTTCTATTAGAAGAATTGGAAATAATCAAGGATTATAGACATCTTTCTACACACAGGTGTTAAGTCATGTACTGTTTATAGGAACAGGACTTTGGACACTTGTATTCAGCAAGGGGGATGTACCTGAAGTAAGGTCTCAAGAAACCTGGCCAGCCCAGCCTGTGTTCAGAAGTCGGGCCTTGGAAGACCTGACGCATCGTGCCTGACATGCTAACACAGTGCTGCTTGGAAAGTGCAGCCTCAGAAGCGCGTGCTCGGGATGACTTTAATTGCATAAAACAGAGAGCGGAAGGGTGACAGAAGGCAGCAGAGTGGGACTGATTACAGGTGAGTCATTTCATCTTTGTGATTCTCATCTGTGTTTATCCAGATCGGCAATGAACCTGTGTGCGTGCATTGGCAAGAAAATAACAAATTTTTAAACAGACACGAGACTCCCATCTTGAGTAGATGTTGAGTGGGTGGGTGCCAGGCAAGCATGTGTGTGCATGTGCATGCATGTGTGTGCATGTGAAGGCCTTCCTTGCATTATCCATGACCTTCTCTCTCGTGAAGGGGGAGAATTGAGTTTCGCCATGAACACTGAGGGCGTGACTTATCAGATTAATTAACAACAAGCAAGACTGTTTGCCAGACACTATGCTGAGCACCCTGCAAGCATGAATTTATCCATCCGTCATACAAGCCCTGTGGGGCTGTAAAATGGGCGACCTCTGTGGCCAGCAGCTGGGCAGTTCTAGGCAGCTTCCCGTGGAGGAGACTGTGGCCCGCCACTCCGCTCCTGGCAGTCGATCCCTGTTAGGCACAGACACGGTATTTGTGGATTAGCCTCTTGGTTACATTTTTTGCAACCCTCAAATGAGTATTTAATCCACGTGGGGGTCATTTGTGCAGCCGCGGGTCCCTCGGTGTATTCCCGGAGGAATCTGAGAAACTAGCACTCGCTCCTCTTGCTTCCCGCAGAGGTGGCTTGAGGATGGAGAGAGTCAGGGCCAGAGGAGCAGGAGGCTTCGTCTCCAGGACCAGTGGGATGAGGTTCTCAGTTCTGTTGCTGAGCACGTCGCACCTTCATTTTCTCTTGTGTGAAACAGCAACCAAAGATCTCCCGGGGTAAGTTGTTCTTAGGAGTTCCGATGCTCATCTGTGGTATAGATCTCTGTATGTCTGCCCAGAGCCAGGGATTCGTCACTTATGCTACTTGTGACTTTGTAGAATGTGGTCGCAGCAAATAATGGCTGGTTATATGAACTCAAAAGACCTGAGAAGTATTCACACATATACACACCGATGTTCTCGATAGCTGAAAGATGGAAAAGCTCAGTATCCGTGGATAGACGAAGAGTTAAACAAAAGGTGCCTTTCCGATACAAGAGAATATTACTCAGTCCTAAAGAGGAATGAAATGATGCTAGAGATGACCACGGCCATGAGCCTGGGAAACATGGAGCTAAGGGAGCGGAGCCAGACACAAAAGGTCACAGGCTGCGCGATTCTGTTTACATGACCTCTCTAGGACAGGTGAGTTCAGAGGCAGAGGGTTTGTGGTTGGCAGGGCTGGGGCAGGGGAAATGAGTGATGGTTTAATGGGGATGGGATTTCCCTTTGAGGTGATAGATGTTTTGGAACTAGAGAGAGCTCAGAGTTGCATAAAATTCTTTCGTTCTTTTTTAGGGCACAGGGCAGCAGGAATGAAGGTGAGCGGGCAGGCAGGAAGAGAGGGGAGGAAGAAGCGTTGATTTTTTTCATTGAGTTGCTCATCGTGGTTGTTTCCCCTGGGCCCTGGGTCTTGAATCCAGGACTTTGAGGTGAATGTGGATGGCGCCCAGTAAGGCAAACCCCTGGGCGACCAGGGTGCACTGAATGGAGTTCTGAACGTATTAAATGCTGCTTATGGTGCATGTGAAAATGGTTAATGGCATGTTGTCTGAATTTCATCTCAAAAAGTCCTATGAATTAGGGATGGTTTTGTGCCCATTTTGCAGGTGAAGAGGTCAAATCATCTGCCCCAGGATGCGCTTGCAAGAGGAGGAGCTGGGATGTGAACCCAGGCCCCTGAAGACCAGGATGCACTCCACTCTCATGACATGTCTTTGTGGAGCAAAGCATGCATTTCGACAACGCACGTTCCTAACTGATGTTGGTTCCTACCTGGCCTTCTTCCTTTGCAAGCAGGAACCACATAGGACCCCACTGGACCTCCACGTGGCCCTTCATAGGTAAACAGATGCACGTATTAGTCTCATCTTCATCTTCTAATGAAGATCTAGCCATCTCTGATAAGGGGATCCATTGTGAGCATTGAGCATGCAGATGAATATGTGGCTTGGAGCTGAAGAAAGCAACCAGGAACCAAAAAAAACCAATCCAGACCTTCAGTTCTCTAAACGATGGAGGGAAAAATAATGGGCCAGAGGAGAGAACCCTGATTGCGTTCCTCAGGTGCCTAAGCCTTATCACTACACGAGCAGAATGCTGCGGAAAGGAGATCTGGTGACCTTGGTAATAACTCACCAGCTGCCAGGCAGCCTAGGACTTGCTGAGAGCACCTACCAAGGGTGGCCCTCGGGGTCTGCGTGGGCGGGGGCTCCCGCTGCCCTCCCGGCACTGAGACTCCGTGTTCATTCCAGTTGCCGATTTGATGGTGAGGACAAAAATGCATCCTCTTTCCAACAGTGATTGGGGTGGACAGACAAAGCCAAACTTACAAAATCAGCCCAAAGTGTTAGCCTAGTGTCCAGGGCAATACATCTCCTCCTCTGAGAAAGAAAAATACTAACTCCAAAAATCAGAGCACTTGGGGACTAGCGTTTACCTTAAAGATTTGGCACCGTATTTCCACGCATTTGTGATGTGCTTAAACCAATATTTAAAAGTTATTACTATTTAAGGAAAGGTGCAGACAGGGATGAAGGCAGGAAGAGCGGGAGAAGGAAGAAGCATTTTATTTTTATTTAGTTGTTCACATTGATTGTTACCCCGGACTTGGGACACAAACTTGGGTCCTTGGGATGTACGTGGACTGTGCTCCTTTGGAGGAGGTGGACCTAAAAGTTATTCTTTGTCAAAAGCGTCCATGAGATGAATGGATCACAGACATTCGAACATACATAAAATAGCTCTTTTCAGTGCTGAGAAAAATGTGTGTTGTTTAAGTAGAAACATAATTTATGAGCATAAGTGAAATGCTTCCATTATAAACTCAAGTGAAAATCACCCTTCTTTTTCCCCCAAAGGTCCTTATAAAACTGGAATTTTTTTCTACACCGGTACGTATGGTCGTTGAATTTCTAATCTCTCTTTTGGCTCCTGTGACTGGCACAGACAGCATCCATCCATCCATTCAGTATTTCCCATGTACTGACTTGGAGATAGGAGCTCACGAAACAATTTTAATAGGTGCTGGGGTTGCTGACCTGGATCTGCTCTCTTTCTGCTTCTTGGTCAGCGAGCAGGTCACTGTGTGGACAGTGCTGTGGGGACGGCCTAGAGCTGCGACCTTCCTTCCAGCAGCTGACTGTTGTGTGGTCTCTCAAGAGCACTGCAGAGCCTCGGGCGCTTTCAGACGCCTCCACCGTAAAGCGGAGTCATTTCCAGCCTGAAGTGCAGGTGGGCTCCGTCCTCCTTGATTCTGTAGTATGATCTGAGGAACCCAGGGGGCTGGCCTGAAATTCCACCAGGACATCTTTGGATGTTTATTTTCTTTGTTCCTGAGGTTCTCCACCCAAGGCAAACTGAGAATGTGAATAAAATTTAAGTGAAAAGTGAATGAACTTGTCCTGGGCTCCGCCAGAAGCAGTCAACCACGTCAGAGCCTTGCTGTGGGTCCAGACGGGGTGGGTCTCATCGCTCAGGAGGTGCGTGGCCCTGGGTAGGTTCCCCACCTTCTGAGAGCCAGGGTCTCCTGGGATGCCTGCCTTGGAGACCTGTCACTGGAGACAGGAACGTGGAACATGTAAGAGAAAGAGCGAAGTCCACCCTCTTTGGTGAGCTCTCAGCTCCGCGCCTTACTGGCGGGACAATCTTGGGTCATAACCTCTCTGTTTCTCCACTCCAGGGCGGTGCTGGACCCGTGGGAGGTCGTGAGTGCTGATGGCTAAATAGTGAGCGATTCTGTGAGCACGTGGTTAAACTGTTGGTCGATTAAAAGTAGCCACAGAGGAAACCCGTCTACACAGAAATCAGCTACCAAGCAGGGCTCTGGCCCCACGCTGGAGAGCCCGCTCCCCAGCACCCCTGCGCTCACCCCTGCGCTCACCCCTCCATGCTCGGCTTGTCAGAGTGACAGAGTGACGGCGGATTGTCTGTGTAAAGGTGTCCACACGATGCCTGACAGGAGGAACCCTTCCCAGAAATGTCTTCGCCACCACCACCACCGCCGATGATAACGGAATGATGGGATTGTAGCCCTTTGCATTTGGCAGGTGCTTGAAAAACTCAGCCTCTCCCCTCTGTTTGTTATTTTACTTTCTGCAGAGAGAGCAGGGAGTGAGTCCGTGTGAAAGTGGAGATGGCAAGGGACCATCTGTCGTCAAGGGTCACTTGGATCCTTCAGGGGACACGTCCTTCTTTCCTTGACCGAAGCCCAGGTGAACAGAGCCACACGCGGCCGCCGTCTCCCCGGTTCACCCTGGCCGCCGCCGCAGCCGAGCGCCCGGGCGCCCTCTCCTTACCACCACGACGCTGTCAGCAGCCACGATGGGCCCTGCAGCACGTCAAGGACAGTTTATCCGCAGCGCGCTGGCAGCAGCGGCGTTTATGAGACGGCGGCTGCTTCAGGTGGCAGCAAGTCCCAACATCGGCGCGACAAAAGCTTTGAGCTGGACCATCTGCTGCCACGTGGACGATATGGTGGCCTTGCCAAAGGCATTTATCCGCGTCGGCCACACACCCACATTGGCCAGTTTTCATGCGGAGCAGAAAGGAAATTTAAAGAAAGGCCCGTCATTTATCATCGTGGACAGCTGGGCTGGCGTGTGGGCAGAGAACTTTTGTTTTTCCTTGAGAAAAACAAGGACCCTGAAGATAGGCAATGCTCGCTCGGCCCCAGGCCTCTTGCGAACCACAGTCCCGCTAGCTCGCGCCTCTCCTCCGGCTTCTCCAGATTGTGGGGGCAGCGGCACGTGGAAGGCACGGCGCTTGCCCCTGCTGCATTCACGCCCGGGTGGCGCCTGGGGCTCTTCGGCGGCGGGCCGGGGTCGGCACACGGGTCCTCGTCTCCTGCAAGAGGCCTCCCCCCGCACTGCGCGTCTTTCCCACCCCCGTCCGGGGGTGGATGCTGCTGACGACTGACTCGGGGGCTCCCAGCCTCAGGTGGGAGCAGCCCTGACCTCGCAGATGAGGGGGACTCTGTGCCCTGAACCCCAGCTTCTTGTCCTTGTTCTGCGATATGGAGGGGTCCCTTCTACCCCGGAGTCCTGTGTGTGCACACAAAGCCCGAGTGTGACATTTTAGAGCTGCCCCCCTAGAGAAACGTTAAGCAATACCTTTGTCACTGTGTTGGTATAAAGATAAAATCTTGATGTTATGCATTTACACACTTTTTGTAACCTAAAAGCTCCTTCTGTTTTTAGAAGAGATGAAAACATTGCACGAACCCTGAACATGATTGCAGGCACTCTGTCTACCGGACTTAGTGGGTGAGCTGGCCTGTGTGTCCATGAAACAGCATGGATGGAAAACTATGTCACTGTTAGAATCATCTCACCAGGCAGTTACACTCGGAATAGTTGAAGAAGGGGAATTCTGAGCTCAGATTCTCTAAATCCTGTTAAATGAGAGTGGACAAGCTATTTATCTTCATCTATGTACACACATTTCATATATATGTAATATATATGTAGTTATTAAGATAACGCTATTGCAGCTACCTACCTCAAAGGCTGGTTGTCAAAGGTTGTGTGAGTTGATTCATACACAACTCTCCAGGCAGACAGTTTCATGGGATGTGCTAAATCTTTGCCAAACGTTAGCCCCTCCTCTGCTCACTTTGGGCTATCTTACTTATAAAAAGCTACTGTGTTGAGTCGCCGTTGACATGTGGGTAAGAATGGAGGCTCTAGATGGAGAAGACCTTTCTTAATGAGAAACAAAGTCCTAAGAAAACACCCTAATGCACAGATGTCCCAACTCACGTCACTCCTCCCTGCAGCCCTTGCTCCCCAACCCCATTGAATGAGCCTCACTGCACACACAGCCTTGGCTGGTGGGCAACGATGTGTCTACATGTCTTACAGGGTCTGCTTGACCTGCAAGGGATCAACCTTATGATGTGACTCAAGGCTCAGCCTTGCAGAGTCTCTCTCTCACCTATGTTCCTAGATACATCTCCAAAGCTGACAGAGCCTGAGTTGAAGAGTCTAGCCCCATGAAAGGTGGTTTTCTAGTTTCTGCTTTCCTAGTAGAGAAATGCTCATTGGCTGCACACGGGGACAAGTCTCATCTGCTCTCCCGTCGGTAGAATGACAGACAGGGTCCGGCTGAAGAAGCAGATGAGACGTGTCTTCTCAGGTGGCTGGGGTTTTATAAAGCTCTGGGGGGAAGTCCAGAGGACTAGATCTTGCCCCTCCCTTTCTTCCAGAAGGTGCCATCATGATCTCTCAAACTTCCTGGAATTTACAGAAGACGGAGTTTTATGGCTAAAAGAAATAATATGGTATGTAAAATAACATACTCCGTGACATGTCTATTCAATACTAATCATGACACTGGGAAGAAGTGGATCAAATCTGAGATAAAACTAAACAGGAGGACCCATAGGATCCCACACCAACCGCCCCAAAGTACAGCAGCCAACTCAGAATGGGGGGCGATGCTTAGACACGAAGCAGAAGCTGCTGGAGCGCTTCGGCTGCTGGAAATCTCCGTGTGAGTGACCACCGTGATGCCAGCCCAAGACAATAAGCCTAAGAAACTACCAGCCACCACGGTAAACAGAGAAAGGGCATCTCCAGAACCAGAAAAGTGAATTTCCCTTCTACGTCTTGTTGACCCAGCCCTACGCTATGCATTCTAATTTCTTCTCCATTTTTTGAAATTGAGATGAATTTATTTACAAAATAATGTAATTTTAGATGTGCAGGCTCACTCTTCATCAAATATATGATACTCCAGGTCTGTGACCACATTTCTAACTGTCTCTACCCCATCCCTCAAGCTCCACGCCCCCTCAGTCCCACTGTCGATGTCCAGGGCTTAGCCATTCGGAAGCTCCTGACCCTTCGACCTTCTACCTACATGATGCAAGTAAGCCAATGTGGGCCTGACTCCTGGGTACGTGGCTTTGAACTCCACAATGACCTTGTCTTCTGCAGCTCTAGCTGCAAGTCATGTGTGCATCCTGAGAAACCACTCACTCATCTCTCAATTAGGTGACCGAGATGCCAGCCAGCAGGGCGGAGCTTCCATATTGCCCACTGCAGCTGCTGGTTCCGAAAGCTGGGCTTTCAGTGGGTATTGCATGCAGGTCCAAGAGGAGAAGTCAAGTCCGGCCCTAAAGCAGTTGTCCTCATCTCTCAGAAAGCTGTGAGTGGAAAGAGGAAGGAGCCCAGTTGCATCTGGGTGAGGCAGCAGTCTAGCTCATAAACAGAGCAATTGCTCCTGCCCCACCTCCTTCCCAACCAGTGACCTCAGTTCTATCACCAAAACCCAATCTTTTTTTCTCCCTTTTTCCTTTGTAGTCCACAATGAATGAGATGATCTGGTATTTGTCTTTCTCCTTCTGACTTGTTTCACTTGATGTGATTCCCTCTCGTTCCATCCATGTTGTCACAAATGACTGGAGGTCATCCTTTTTCAGGGCTGCGTAGCATTTCAGTGTGTACACACCACCTCTTGTCCATCCATTCATCAGACAGTGGGCATGCAGGGCGTTTCCAACTTTTGTCTATTTCACCTCACTCTCGCTTTATTGGGATTGTTCCCTCCATAAAATATCAACACTGAGGTTTGCTTTATACTATTTACTAGGAACCCAAGTTCCTAGCCGAGTCTGACAAAACCCATCAACACTCCGGTAGCTTCTTTCTGACTGAATAACATTCCACTATGTAGCTACATGGCCCACACCTTCTGCATCCATTCAATGTCCATGGGCATTTGTGTAATTATGGGGCGTGGTAGAGATGACAGAGGAGTTAGCTGATGCTGAAATGTCAGTTCTTTTGTGATACAGAAATGCATCAAATCACATTCATACATCTTCAGCTTATATGATTTACATGTGAAATATATTTCAATACAACTTTTCTGTTAGCTGACCAAGAAAAGTAAGAAAAGGGATAGGAATTTCACACGGCAATTTTGCATCTGTTGAATCTAATAATATATAGGCAATTAATTAAATTGCTACTTGTGTATGTAAATTTTATTTTCCTTGTAATCTTTCTCCCTTTTTATCTATCTATCATCTAGCCATCCATCTGTTTTCACCCATCTAATCTATCTATCTCTATTTCTCTATGTCTATATATTTAAATAAAAGCCTGGTTTGTGAAACTGACGAAGCAAGTCCTGCTCCATGATAGTTGGAGGAGAGGGCTGCTGGTACTGGGCACAGGAAGGGCCTTAGGACGCTGTGTCCCATGCACTTTGCTGACAGAGCCCTGTTTTCAGTACCTGCTAAGCACCTGTCACCGTGTTGTACAATGTGTGTGTGAGCAAAGTTACAGGCTCCTGAGAGGAGCTCAGAAGAATCACCCTTATCCTCCCTGCATGATGATTCTCACTTGACATCAGAGCTCAACCACCTGTGTGTGAAAAGTATTCTACTGACCCGGGAGAAACCCTGGGAACTGAGTTGCAATTGCAAAGTCTTTGCCTCTGTGACTCTCGAGACGTGCGTGTGCACACACGCACACACCCACACACACCAGGTCGTGTGCACACACCCCGGGGAGCACCCCACCAGGGCATACAGGTGCATGCTTCCTTTGCACTGCGGGTCTCTGGAAATAGCTCCTTTCCCTTTCTGCCTTGGTTGAGTTTTTTGTTTGGAGAGCCTGCCTTCAATGGGATGAGCTCAAGGGGTCACTTACTGCTGTCTCGGGTTTTTGTTGCTTTAAACCTTTGTGTCTGAACTGAAACCTCAGAAGCCAACATTGATATTTGAGCTCTGGGGCTGGAATGACTGGTGACGCCCCGACTGGTACATCACAGTGGAGTGTGAATTGTCTCAGTGGCCACAAGGTGGCGGGGGCACCCTCAGAGTTTTATTGCGCACACACACACACACACACACACACACACACACACACACATACACACAAACACACGTGCGCGCACACATGCGCACACACATGCACACATGGCCAGGATGGGTTTAGCTCACGTGGGATTAGCCTGGAGATGAGCACTGCGTCTGGAGCGGTTTGGCCAGGTCACCCTGACCCGGGACTTGCTGTCATCTCCTGCTGGGTAACAAAAGGTGTCTGTTTTCCACCCCAAAGGGTGGGTTACAATATCTTCAGCCAGATCTGCCCTCCCACCCCCCTAAAGTACTAAATGTGAGAACCCCCCAAGCTGCTCCTGCCCACCTGCACAAACCGCCTCGGAGTTTGGCCCCACTGGGGACCACAGAGACAGAATCGGTGTCAGCCTGCACATCTGCGTCTGCAGTGACCGGGCAGTGTCGATGCAGGTGTGTGTCGCCGTGCATTTGCGGCCCCACGCCCCACGCCGCTGGAAGCAGACCCCCGTGCAGACCGCACTTGGACAGATGAGGCCCTTCTGCCACCGTCACAGAGGGACATGTGCAGGGAGCTGCTCTCGTCTTCGAGCTGGAGCGCGGAGGAGTCCAACGCGGCTGGCACCTCTGAGTGTCCAGATGTCCGTCATGAAATGGGGTGTTTAATGTATCTGTGGCTGTTTGTGACATGGGAAGGCGCCCGCTTCTGTCAGCACCATGGGGCACACGCCAAGCGTGCTGCCATGGACATGGACATGCGCATGGTCACCAGGCACACAGGACCCGCTCTGGCCTCGCAGGGCAAATCGAACACTGTCCCCTGGATTTGACCTGCACAGAGCAGCCCCTGCCGCCACCCTGCCGGACGCCGTGACAAAGTGTCTCTGTAGACCGCTGCCCTCTGGACAGCATCAGAATGAGCTAGTGTATCTGTTTGGGTCACACTTGGACCTGGCACAGAGGTGACCCTTCCTCCCCTTGCTCGTAGCTCATGACATCTCCTGCGTCCCGAAGGAACTGGAAAAATAAACCTGCTGTAGCAGAGATGCCTTTAAGACAGGAGAGGAGAGAAACGAATTCGTTGCCAGCATCCAATGCCTTACTCAATCTCGTCCTCTTAAATTCTCCTTTTTACTGTGTGTGCTCATGTGTGTGTACGTGCATGCATGTGCGTGTGTGAACGCGGGAGTGTGCATGTGTGCATGCGTGTGTGTGTGCACGTGTGTGCGTGTGCATGTGGGCGTCCCAGAGACCTCTGAGAATGTGTTGACAACACTGGGTTCATTCTCCAGGGGGAGAAATGTATTCATGTTCCCCACATACTGTAGTGATTCCACAGAGTTCATGGATCTTCTAGGTGTCTGTGTACGAAGAGTTTGTTTTCTATTTTCCACCTATGGCTCAAAGTACATTAAAAAGTCTATTAAAATTCAAGCTGATAGCCATCTAAACACACATCCTCTGTTCTCACTCAGTGCGGCAGACTGGGTTTCATTAATCACACTTCTGTAATTTAGAGTAAACACGGTTCATGGAAAACACCTCTCAAGGCCCTAATGGAATAGACAGATAAATTGAAAATCTAAAACAATCAAATTGGAACTCAAAGATTATTTTGATCGAATGCAAGGAGTCAGTAGGTAGCCCATCAATCGTGTCTCCTATGCTGGAAGAAACGTTGGCTCCTTAAGAAATCCCTGCTCCAGGAGGGCGATGCGGGCAATGGATCCCGGGCCGCGCATGACACGAAGCCATTTCCCAACCAACCGCTCCCCGTGCAAGAGCGCAGTGAGGGCAGACAGACAGACCCATGTTCCGCGGCCACGCCGTCTTTGGGTCTGCACATGCCTGATCCATGCAGCACAAACTGTCCCCGGTTCCACTTCATCCCCTCTGCTGCCGTCATTGGGAAGTATCACCACTGCTCCTCTCACTGGGAAACACAGAGGCCATTCTCTTCCTGCCCTCAGTCCCCCAAAGCCGTACCCAAGTACCCAAGCCGAATTTGACGAGGCTAGAAATTTATAAATGCCTGGTTTCTGCTGCTGGGGGGAGGGTTGGAGCTAGCCCTCTCTTGTCTATCAGGCAAACTCTGCTGGGAAAAGGAACAGCTCAGCATCACCTCCTCCGGGAAGCCCTCCGTGCTGCTCCTTCAAGCTCCTTCCTCCGAGCCCTCATTGCCTCCTGTCTGCCTTGCAGGGTAGTGTTGGTCATACCACATTGTCTTCTGTTTCTGCACCAGTCCCTCGCCCAGATTGAGTTTTGTAGGGACAGAGATGGTGTCTCCATTTCTCTGACACCCTAACACATAGCACAATGCCTGACAGCTGCTTTTTTTTTTTTAAAAAAAAAGTTGTTATTATTGAAGGGATATTGTACTTTGACAATGATTTGTTTTGAGGTATAAATATTAGTATTTTTGCATTTACATATAGCATTGTAGGTTTACTAATATCCCCCTCTTTTTCCCTTTGTTTATAGTTAATTCCTTTCATCCCATTTTCCCCGCTTCCCCCATCACTTTGGTGCCCCTTGTTTGCCTTTGTCTCTCAGCACTAAAAGTCCATAGTTGTTTGGAGTAGTGTTCTCTGTCTCTGTGTCTCTTTGTGTGTGTGTGTCTCTCTCTCTGTCTCCCCCCATCCCAGTATTAGTGCTATTTAATTTATGACATTCATTGTTTTCTCTTTACACATCATGTGAGTGCCGTTATACAATGTATCTCCCTCTGGCTTATCTCACTCAGCATGATTTTCTCCAATTCCATCCATGTTGTTGCAAATGGCAGAATCTCTCCTTTTGATGGCTGCGTAGTGTTCCGTTGTGTATATGTAGCTGCTTTGTGGTGACTAGGACTCCACGGATGAAGCCTTCTTCTAGTCCTCTCAGTCTCACCGTGCCAGGTCAGGTGTCACTCAGCACGTGGTCCCTTCTCTGGGCCACATCGTGCCCTGTTCGCATCCTCCTGGCAGGGATCTCGAGCGAATCCACCTCTGCTGGCTACCTACTTGCCTGGGTTGACCAGACAAACCCCCCTCTCCTGGGTCATTTCCTGCTCTGAATTCTCCCCCTTCCTTTGCCCAGGCAGGCAAGCCGCCTCCTAATCCCATCACCCGTCTCTCCACCCTCCGTGTCCAAAGTCTGGGGTCCCACTTTTCCACGTTGCCCGCGGCGTCTGCTGCTGTTTCTCCGTGGAGAGACTGACACGGTGAGCCTCGCAAACAGGCATCTTCCCAGACCCTGGTCCTTCTTCCCAGCGCTCAGTAGTGGGCGCCTTGGGGGGTAGATGAAGTCGCCTCACTCCTGGGATGTTCCTTTCTCTTCACCCCAATGCTGCCTACGTCTAGAGTCTGCAGAGAAAGGGACATTGCATCCCCCACGGAGCGTGTGCAGGCCTCACACGCAGGCTGACTGACGCGGAGGCGTGGAACCCAGGTTCTCAAGCGTCCAGGCGAACAAGCATCGCTTGCCATGTACGGGAGACCTGGTGCCCAGGGTCCTCTCAGGGATTCAAATTTGGTGCTTCTGTGCTCAGAAGTCTACGTCGGATGAAACCCCAGATGCCAAGCTCCGATGCAGACTTGTGCGCTCGGGCTCACACAGGCTGTGGTTAAATAGCCAGGCCGGGGCAGCGGTCACGGAGTGGACCAGAGAATGACCCGTCTCCGACTTGTGCCTTCACGGGGAGCTGCCACAGCACACTGGCGACAGTGTGGATTGTAGAGACGGGCCACGTTGGTGACAGTCCAGCTGGGCCACCAGGGCCTGTGTTAGTTTTGGGCGCCACGTCAAGCTTCTTAGCGTCCATTTCCTGGTCTGCACGCCGAGGCCACTTTTGCAGGTTTGTCCTGGACTCAGAGATGACACCCTTGAGCAGTGTCTGTGGTGTCTGCAGGTGGCACGGAGGCCTTCCTGGCCAGCAAAGGAGCATTGATAGGGTTTCCCTTTAAACTCCAGGGATCAGCCCCAACGCTGCAGGGAATCGGAGCAGGGAGGGTCTTCTAGGATGCAGGGCCCCTGCTCCACTTTCTGCTCTCTCCCCACTTCCCTTTTAGTGCTAATGATGGTTTCAGATGAGAAGTTCCCTTCATTTTATTTTAAATACCAGAGGAAGTCAGATTTTGACAGCTCTCGTCAGCAGGAGGGTGATGCCGGGGAAGGGATGACGAGGGAAGCCAAGGCGTCCTCTCTGCCCGCGTGGAGGTGTGCAAAGTGCCTGATTAGCCAGATATTTTTAAAATTTCATAGGTGCGAGGCGGCCTCCCTAATGAGAGTTTTAGGGGATTTCTCAAATCTGAAGTGAAGGATGCCAAGAGTGGAACATGACCTTGGGGCTTTCCTGTACATGTTAACTAATATCACAAAGAAAGTCCTGTGAAGTCAACTTCTGCGGGAGGCACAGGGAGCAGGTGGGGCTCTGGGGACCGCAGGTGGAGCTAATGATGGCTGCTATGAATACGCTCCATCCCAAGCCTGGGGGAGCCACTTGGGGCTCTGCTGGGAGCAGGGGATGGAGGCTCTGAGCCAGAACTCGGGCCAAGGGTCCCCACCACCGCGTTTTATTTGCAGGTAAAAGGGAAAGACAGCCATGTGTAGTCGCCAAAGCTGGACACAAGCCCTCCAGCCCCCAGATAACCCTGGAACCCCCTGCCCACTCTTTCAAAGTAAGGCGGCTGGGACCCCGGCTCAGAGTGGCCGGGCGTGGTGGGGAACCAGGACATCTGAGCACCTGCTACGGGTCAGCACCCACGCGTGACCGAGCTGGGAGTTAGCTCCACCCTCCCCTAGAGGCCGTGGAGAAGGGGTCCCACTCTGTTTGGCAGATATGGTGCAGGTGATGCCTTGCAGAGGCTGAGAAAGGGGGTGAGGCTCACACAGATATCGTCTATGGAGCTGGCTTCAGGACTCCCTGCGCTGACAAGTGACCACCGGGTGTGAGCATGAGACTGAAGTGGGCAGCATGTGACGTCTGTAGGGACAAAAGAGGAAGTTCTAGAATCCACTGGGATCAAAGGCACAGGTGGGAATCTGAGCTCCTGATGGGCTGTGCAGTAGTCACTGGCCGGAGTGGCATGGGGAGGACACTTTCTGCCTCTCGGAAGGAGCCCGAGTACGGCAGGTGAGCAGCAGAGCTTAAAGTCTGTTGGAAAATTCTGTGTCCCTGTGGGGAAACTGAGGCACAAATGAAGGCAAAGGGACTCGACTTCTATGGAATCAAGGGAGGACCTGTGAATGGAAGGAGTGACTCAAAGTTCCCTGGGGACTGGGTCGACTCCATGCTGTTTGCTTCCAAGCCCATCGGATCTGAAGCTGAGGGTTTCGATATCCGTCTGCTCCCCGGATGAATGCCCGCTTACGCACGCCTACCCCCGTCTCACTGCGGGTGACTCTCAACAGACGACTGTGGAGAAGTGGGAGATGGGAGTTCTCCACGCAGCACTGGCTCTGTAGCTGCGTTCTGGGTGGACCTGCAGCGAGACAGTGAACTTCCCTGCAGACTCGTCTGCAGACTCTGCAGAAACTCCACCCCGCGGCCTGTGCGGAAGTGAGGCGGCCGTGCTCCTTGTCTCACAGCCCGACGTGGTGGGCTCAAACTGGAAGCATCTTTGAAGTCTTCCACCTCATGTTGAAAAAAAAAAATCGCACACTTTCCATATTCTGTGCGTTGATCTAGTCAAGCTTGTTTTAATAAAATATCATGCTGTTTTCCCCACCTCCAAATCGAGTCCAACTGAAACTCCAGGAAGACACCTTCTCCTCCCCAGCCCCACATCTCCATGTGCCCCCTGGTGCACCGGGTGCCCCAGTTTAAAAGCCCTTTGAAAAGAAGAAAGCAAAAAATAAAAGAAAATATGAGGCACCGAACAAGTGCAAGGCATTCTTAGAGCTCTTATTTATCAATAAATAATTGTTTTTAATAATTAATGCCAATCAAATCTACTTAAATGGCCCAAGTCCTTCAGGAATTAGAAGCAGTTTCAGCCAGAGCTAAAGACAAGCACAGTTGGAAAGAAAACATCTTTCCTGACTCAGCTCTCATGAACATTTTGCTTTTCTCCAGCCTGCTGTCTCGGACAGGGGTTCTGTCTTCCGCCACACCTGAGAGGGGCAGTCGCCACCAAAACCCAAGAGAACACGAAGCAACCACCGCTCCAGGCTCCACGAGGAGCATGATGCTAAATGTTTTAGGGGACCCTGTCTGTCTCTTCCTCAGCAGTTACAAGGTGGCAAAGTTGCAGAAGAGGAACCCGTGGGAGGTGGGTCATTCTTTCCCTGACGCACCGTGGGGAAGCCCACCTGCAGACAGCAGAGGCCTGCAACCTGCTAGCTACACCCTGGGTCACAGCTGGCCCGGCCTGCGCTGGCTTTGCGAATAAAGTTTTATTGGAACACAGTCGTGTCCACCCACTTTCGTGCCGTCTCTGGCGGCTTCCGTGCCATAACGGAACAGCTGATTTGCTGCAACGGAGCCTGTAGGCTGCATAAACCAGCAATGTTTGCTCTCTGGCTTCTCACAGGAAAAGGTGGCCGGTGCCCACCGAGGGCTCTTACTGTTCACCATTCTTCTTTTGAGTGCCTCTGGCCTAATGAGTGACTCGTGCATCCCTGTAGCCGGGCCCAGGCTCATGCGTGTTGGTGGGCAGTGCTCCTCCAAAGAGGAGAGTCTGTGCTTGACCTCTTCAAGGACTGTTCCCTGGTGGTAGGAGCCCTCCTCTCGCTCGTCTTCCTCCGCTCCCGTTGCCCCGCTCACTGTGCAGGCAGCTCCGGGCGTTCTGCCATCCTGACGACACTGACCGAGCGGGAGGCTGCTGCCTTCCTGTCCCCGTGCAGTCTCGCCGGGCTCCTTAAAGGGAGACTTCAGCAAACTGGCCAAACCGTCTAGAAAGGCGTGTGATGCTGTGTGTAGAGTCTGCTCTGCGGGGAGACTCAGACGGCAGATGGGCTGGGTAGCAGGAGCTGGTCATACCTGTCCTTGGGGGAAAAGTGCCTTGATGAGCTCCAAACTCCAGCCTTTCCTCCTTCGTGTGGACACAGCGAATCTCACCGCTGCCTGAAGATGGACGTCGTGCTCTCTGTGCTGCCCCTTGTGTGGACTGCATGCCTCTCTCTGACTGACTCCTGCTCACTCCTGGAAGCTCAAAGCAGAATTCGGGGG
This sequence comes from Solenodon paradoxus, assembly GCA_004363575.1. Lineage (NCBI taxonomy): Eukaryota > Metazoa > Chordata > Mammalia > Eulipotyphla > Solenodontidae > Solenodon > Solenodon paradoxus. The sequence goes on from RJWH01002228.1 coordinate 194,450, forward strand.
CTTATTTGGAGGGCTCCCCCCGTTGGATTCTTCTGCCTCTTCCCCAGCCTCTGACAGCCTTCTGTACTTCCTGCTCAGACATGGACCACACCTTCTGGAAGCTGTGGCTGCACTTCTTAATAATCCCCTGGGCTGAGGACTCTCAGGGTAGGATTTCCAGTCTCGTTCATCTACCTCTGGTTCCCCCAAGTTAGCACAGCATCTGGCGCAGGGCTGCGTGACACGCAGGATGCGTTTGGTGACTGGTGCTGAGACTGAAGCATCTTGAACCCACTTAAATGAAAGTCCAGGTGAATGAGTCCAGGCTTGGCTCCGACTCTCTGCAGAGCTGCTGCAGTGCTGGCTTCTTCAGTCTTTCCATTTGCCACCTGCTATTTTGGGGAGGTCTCCTTTCATGGTCCCCAGGTGTGATGTCAACTCTGGGTCATTCTCATACAGAGGCTTCCAAAGAGGTAGCAAGAGAGGTGGAGAGGTGCTGCAAAAGGTCTTCCTCCTGTGTGATTTCTTTTCCTGCTGACAGCAGGTAGCTCCTGGAAGCTGCCTCCAGCCAATGCTATCTCTCTGCCCTCTTGCAACACCGTCGCTGGAAAAGGGGGAATTTTGCTGATGAATGGCTTGTAAGAGTGATAAAGAGAAGGAGGAGGAATTCTATTATTGATCATCTTTTAAGATCAACAGCTTTAACCCAATGTTTACTCATTCCATGGATATATAGAGAGAGCTACTCACAATTCAAAGCATGATCTTTCCTGATAAAAGAAGGAGTTCCCTGGTCCACTTTCATCAGGACTCATTTTCTATCCAAAGAAAGTGGGAAAAACTCTTCCTTAAAACTCCATTTTCTCCCACCAGACCAGCTGAAGTAAAAATCTTCACTGACCCCACTGCAATAACTCAATACCTGCACAAGAAATTTTAGTTCTCTTCTGTTCAATAACCAATAACTGAGATCCTACTGCATGTCATTCTCAGTTTCAGACATGGGTCAGAGCTGCAAACAAGATCAAAGATGCTCTTTCTGAGACTGAGAGCAGGAGGAGGCCCACAATAGAAAGATGAAATGAAGGAACTTACCAGCATTGAAGTTTTTATTTCTTGATTGATTCATTCATTTATCAAGTATTCATTTCCAGTCTACTCCGTGCCAAACACCGTTTATCCGTGTTAGAGCTCCAACAATGAACAAGATAGAGGGACCCCTGCTTCCAAGAAGTTTGTGGTCTAGTTGGGGAGACAGAGGCTATAGATGGAAGATGGAAACAGGAAAAGGGCATCTAGAAATGAATGTCCCTCGTCAGCAGTGTAGGGGATGGAGCGTGAATGGGGCGATCCAGTTGTCAGGCATTCTGAGCAGAGGGCAAGGCAGATGGAAGGAATAGAGGCAGAAAGTAACTTTCCTGCTCCAGGCATGACCAAGGTGACCGCCCAGAGTAGCCAGGGAGGCTGTCCACGGACAGATGAGGTCAGGTGCTCTACTGGCCTTGCTAAGGGGTGTCTTTAAGACACTTTCGCCCTGCTAATGCTTCTGTTAACACGAGCAATGCAGAGAAGAAATGCATAAAACTCTTCCAATAGCAGCCGTGGGACTTGCTGGAGTGCACTGTTTGTTACAACGTTATTCGGGTTGCAGGATGCGGCCAGCTTGAATGGTGGAGCGTGAATGGTGCTGTTTGCACAGCCTTATTTGCTTGGTGTATACTGTGGTTTGGTTAATGCAGACGTCTGCACAAGCTCCCCGTGCTCTATGCTTCCCGAGAGAAGCGCCAGCATGGATTCAATAAAGCTGGCAATAAAGCCCATATTAATAATGCATGCAGAGCTGTAGATGTCTATTTATAAGGTGCAGAATTGCAGTCCAAATGCATCTCTTCTCTCTCCTCAGATGAATGTGAGTGGCCCGAACTGTGCGGGATGAGGCGTCTCCCCTGACCTGCTTCCCCGCCCTGCGCATGAAGAGGTGAGCTAATGCTGCAGCAGCCCTGGGGCCATCACACACACACATTACCCCCTGGAGCTGGGATGCTTGTTTATGCGGGAAATAGGAGATAAAACACGTCCTGAAACATGCTGTGATTCACAGCTGAAAAGGATAAGTAAGTGGGAAGCCATAGGAATGAGGAGATGGATGAGCTTTCTTGGAAGAGATCTTTAGGTGAGCAGAACCCGGGGTGATAGCAGAATGCAGAAGAGAAGGCGTCTTCTGTATCATATGCACCTACTATGGGCCAGAGAACATGCCAGGAGATAGTATGTGCATGTATGTGTTTGCGTGCATCCTATAGATGGAAGCTTTGTGTCTCCCCAAGCCCTGGGTTGCAACCTAATTTCCAAATTTCCTATGTGATGGCATATGGAGGCTGGGCCTTTAGAAAGTGATTAGGTCGGAAGGGTGGGGCCTTCTTCAATGGGATCGGTGCCTTTATAAAAGAGACCCCAGAAATCTCCCTCACTCCTTTCTTCACGAGAGGACACAGAGAAGAGGGCATCTGTGAGCCAGAAAGCTCCCACCAGACACCATATCTGCTTGAACCTTGATCTTGGAACTTCTAGCTTCCAGAACTGTGAGCTCCAGAGGTCTGTTGTCTACAATCCACTCCGCCTAGAGTATTCTGCGAGAGCAGCCCAAGAGGACTAAGATGATATGTGTCCTTTTTTTTCACATGATGACAGAAACACTCAGGGCATGGGCTTCAAGGGGGCAGCTCCTATTTAAGGAAACCAACTATGTGCTTGACAGTTCGACACATATTATTTCATTTCATAGACTCCTCATATCGAAGCCAGAATATCCCTGACCAGTCAGGACAGACTATATGCTGCTGCTGGAACAAGGGGCTCCCACGTCTCCAGAGATTCTAACAATGGAGGCGAATCTCCTGATCTTCTGACTTGCTCTTGGTGGGTGGGGCATCCCTCTGCCCCCAGACAACCCAGCCCCGGGCCGGGACTGCGGCGGCTGCAATAAGCAGGGCGTTGCTCGGCATCGCAGGTGTTGCTCGGCATTGGCTGAGGGAACAGACCACTGTGAACCACTCAGGGACTATTAAAATTCCTGCCTGGAGTCAGCACAGGTCTACTCCCCTTTACTTGGTGAGAGTAAGTCCTGTGGCCCAGCCTGGGTCAGACGGGGAGAGGGTCGCCTTCCCACAGGAAGGGGAACTGCAGGAAAGAGAAGCAAACGGGTGTGAGCATTCATATCATCCTTCCACCATCCATCAGCATTGCTGTTAACAGACGCAGAGAGAAGACAGTGATTCTGAACCAGAAAGCTGGTCCACGCAAGAGTGAGTAGTCTCATTGCATGGGGTAGCTTGCTAAAGGGGATTTGGATGTAGCATCCAACATGGCGTCCCAGGAGGTCATGAAACCTCTATGTGACAATGGACAGGTCACTTCTTCCTGAATCTATTTTTATTTTACTTTTTAAGAAAAGGTGTAGGCAGGAATGAAGATGAGTATGTAGGCAGGAGGAAAGAGGAGGAAGCAGCAATCTATTTTATTTTTATTTAGTTGTTGGCCTTGGTTGCTCCCCCCAGACCAGGGACACAAACCTGGGGCCTTGGGATGCATGTGGACTGTGCTCCTTTGGAGGTGGCTGACCTAACTAACTGTTGCTCCCCCAGGGTGCACCCTTTTTTGGCTTTCAGTAACTCTTTCTATAAAATACAGCATGTTGGTGATCAGTCCTGAGCTTCCTTCCGCTCTGCCCCATCTTAAGCACCCTTCATCTCAACGCAGTTGGGAAGGGAGGGGGTCAGGGGAGAGACAGAAGGATGGGTCCTAAAAAGAAAAGATGAGATGGGAAATGCATGTCTTTTGGTCTTAAATGATGCCAGATGCCATGCACATGGCATTTCCTTTTAACCTCACTACCGTGTGAGTCAGTTGTATTATTATCCCCATTTTGCATGTGAGGAAACAGCGGCACAGTGATGTATAATGAATGTCACGTTTTGAGATTCACCATTTTTCTGCCACCAAAGTGTCCTTCAATATCAGACGTCTTTTTTTGAGGAACGGGTTGATCACTTCAGGCTTCTTCCCATGCATTTCTGTTCAATTTTTAGCATGCTCAGGTTTGAGGAGTGTTTTCGTGTGGTCTAAGATTCAAGGCTCTGTATCGGTCGCGATGGGCTAGATTGTTCTGCGGTGACAAATAGCCCCAACATCCTAGTGGCCTGAAATAGCAGCGGGTTGTTTCTCACTCACATTAAATGTTTACACTGGTCGGTGGAGGGTGTGGTGAGGACTCAGTTCATAGTGGCATCAAGGAGCCTGTGCTGATGGAGAATCCACCACCAGGCCCCACATTGGCAAAGACAAGAAGGCTTCTGTCCAGAAGTGAGGTGTCATTTTGCTAGTCGATTCACATGGCTATCCATGATTTCAAATGAGTAGAAAACTACAATCCTACCTTGTGTTCACAGAGAGAGGAGAACAAGGATATTTGAGAGAGACCCAAACGTCTACACACCCAGTGAGTTTGCCCCTAAGATCTGGAAAATCTTTGGACAGCTGGGAGCTGGACAGAGCACTGACATGTCATAGCCAAGTCCTTCAGAACGAGAAAGAACAATGATGCCCATGAGAAACGTTGGACCCAATGGACTCTTAGCAGCCAGGGAATTGACAGAGGATGTATGGAGTTCTCGTTGTATTAGCAGCTTCTGAGATGCAGTCAATGTCTCAAAGGAAAAGGGGTTCAGAGACACTTAGTTGAGGATGAGAAGCAGCGCTGGAAAGAATGAGCCTTCCTGTTTGCACATCTGCCTGCTGGACCCTGGGCATCACCCTCGCCAACGAGAGTTGTGGAGGTCCCTGGGCACATTGCTTCCCTCATTCCACCCGGCTCCCACCTGAGTTCTCTTGGTATCCCAAGTCACATCACGCAGCTGGAGACCCTGAAGTCTCATTGATTCCCCTTCTGCATCATCTCTTAGATCTTCTCAATCCCCAGGTCCTGGAATATCTCCTGATTTCATTGTCTCTTCTTCACTATCTCATTCACCCAAAGACTCCTAACAGCTTCCTCACTGGTGCCCCTGCCTCTGGTCAGAATGATGCCTTTCCTTGCCATGCTTCTTCTGAGATCAAAACCCTTCATTCTTTCTCCCGTTCTGAAACTATGTAGGGAGCACCTACTATGTGCAAGCGCTGAGCAGGCTTTAGGACCATGGTCAAAAACTGCACCCTCTCTAAACTTAGCCAAGAACACTGGCACGCAAAAAATGGCAACCATGATCCGTTCTGCAGAGGAGAGAGACACAGGGCTGTGGAATCAAAGCCAAAAGCATGAAGGAAGCATCGTGGCGTGCAGTTATTTTTGCACTATGCTTTTTCTCTCTCCTCCATGAGTCTCAAGTTTATGTAGAGCAGGGAATGTGTCTTCTTCATAACTTTATTTTCAGAGACTCCTCTAGAGCCTGTTACACAATAGGGTTTTATTATTTCTTGTTGGCTGAATGAATGAATAAATAAACCCTGTATTTTCTTCTGTGAATTAGACTTGTTTCTTTTTCCAAACTTGAGGGGAATTGAGTGAAGTATCAGCAAAGGGGATAAAAATGAAGGTGCATAATGTTTGACCCTCGGGCCAGTGCCGTCCCAACACTTCAGCCCGAATTTCAGTGGAGCTGCTCACATGTTACAAGACCTTAAATAAAGTCTATTGCTACTCTTATTATTGGCACTTCCCCCAAAGGTTGTGTAAATACTGAATAAAGGAGGCATTGAAAGCACCTGCTATGTGGACATTGATAAGTACTCAGCACATACCAGGCCACATCAGCATTAGTATTGTTCACTGAAGATACGTTTTTGTGATATTGTGATTAATGACATATTTGGTTACTCATGACTAGTATTCATTTTTCATTTATATTTGGTCTTTATCCACAGCTCCTGGCTTATAGTTCCCACAGCCTTGGACTTTCCTAATTGTTGAAAATGAGAAGGTTGTCTTTCGTTATGTGAGTGGGGTGACTTTGAGAAAAGCCAGAGGATGGGGGCTGGTTGCCTTGGGATTAGAGGGTGGGGCTTCCAGTGTTGGCCCCAAATCTTGGAGGTGGACCTGTAGGTTGGAGACAGGGGCTGAAGGCTGAGTTCAATCACCAATGACCAGTGATTTAAGCAGTGATGCCTAAGTAAGGAAGCTGCCATAAAAACTCAAGTTGGGGGAGGTCCAAATAGCTTCCCGATGGTGAAATATGTAGAGATTTGGGGACACTGACCCTGGAGAGGGCATGGAAGCTCCAAGTTGCCATCCTCTGATCTTGCCCTGTGCCTCCATCTGCTGTTCGTGAATAACAGCCTGGGTGATAAATCAATGATCGAGAGAATCAAGGGGTTTTCTGCATTTTGTGAGCTGCTCTAGGAACCTCTGTTCTGGAGACAGTTGGTCAGAAGGCAGCTGACAGGCTGTGGTCAGCACCAGAATTCTGAGAGGATGGTTTGGGAAACTGCCCTCTTGACCTGTGGCATCTGATCAGTCTCCAGGAAAATTGAAGGAAAATTGAGCTGAATTCTCAAACCTCCTGATGGCATCTGAGAAGGACTTGCTGGTATGGGGAAGCCTTTACACGTGCATGCTTGGAGGTGGGTCTCTGGAGCCTCTCTTTATCTCTAAACAGGTACTTAAGACGCGCATCACCCAAGGCAATTCTCATAGTATGCCCTGACTGGCCCTTTGCACATGTCACACTGAGCCAGAGAGCAGAAAGAACTTTGTCTAAAGCACACAGAGAAGAAATCATTTTTCCAGGAAAATTATTGAAGTTTTCGCCTTGGTTGGACAAAATAAATTGATGTAGGGGATTTTAAGACTGGTCTTTAAGAATTTGCTTCCCTTTTCTAAGAGTCACTGTAAATCTAGGTTTTTGGTGTAAAGTGTTAGAGACCCATTCTATCCGTTCACAGTGCTGCTCCTTGTAGAATGACTCAATATATTTTACCTTTAGTGTTTTGTGTCTGTGAAAGCAACCACTTTTTTTATGCATTTCCGTGAATATTTAATACACATAAAATGCTGCAGACTTTCACTAAAAGCTTACATTGATTTTTTAAAATATACTTGGCACACAGAAAGCACTGAAGATGTTGGCAATTATTATTAAAATGTAGAGTAGGCAATTAGTCAGGATAAAGAAATAGATGCAGCCAGATGGGAAAGAAAGATGTAAAACTCCATCTTCAGATGACACGAGCTTGTGTACAGAAAGTAATAGGGATGCCCCCCCCCCACACACAATTATTAGAACCAACAAATAAGTTCAACAAGTTTGTAGGATCTAGTATCTATTTTTAAAAAATCAGCTGCATTCTGACAATCCCTCAATGTACAATCTGAAAACGAAATTAAAGAAACAATGGCATCCAAAAGAATAAAACTCTTAGGAATAAATGAATAAAAGAAGTGAAAGACTTGTACACACAAAACTGCAAATCATTGTAGAAAGAACTTAAAGACGGCAAATAAATGGAAAGGTATTCCATGTCCATGGATTGAAAGAGCAGTAGATAGCAATGCTACCTTTATCGATCGACACATTTGACGTCATTCCTGTACAAATTCCTGGCACTCCTTTTTGTAGAAATTGGCAAGTAGCTGATAAAATGAATAAAATGAAGTCTAAGGGGCCCAGAGAAAACAAATTATCTTGAAAAATAACCAAGTTGGCAGACTCCTGTTTCCTATTTCCAAACTTACAATGGCGCTGGAGAAGCCAAGATGGCATGGTGTTGATGGAACATAGACACTCAGGTCGGTGAGGAGGGACAGAATAAACCCTAGCTTGTATGGTCCATTGGTTCTGACAGTGGTGCCAGACCAACTGAATGGGGAAAGAAAAATCTTTTCAGTAATTAAATGTTCACATGTAAGAGAATGAAGCTGGACCATTACTTTATGCCACAGGTGAAAATGAATTTTCAATAGACCAAAGACCTAAATCTAGAGCTAAAACTAAAAAAAAAAAAAATAAATAAATAAAAGAAATAAAGACACAAATGTTAATAAGACATGTAAGGCACAGTAACAAGAGAAACATAAATACAATGAGCTTTATCATAATGAAAAGTGTTTTTTTTCATAGAATATTATCAGAAAGTGAACAGAATACCCACAGAACATGAGACAATATTTGAAAATGACATGATCAGAGTCCAATATCCAGAATAAATAAATAACTCTTAAAATTCCACAATGAAAACATCCCAGTTAAAAATGGGGCCAAGATTTGAATAGACATGTCTCCAAAGAAGATAGACAAATGTCCAAGAAGCATATGAAAAGATTTTTGTATCATTAGTCATTGGGAAATAGAAATCCAAACTACCATGAACCATCACTTCAGAGCTAGTTTAGGATTGCTTTGATCCACAAAAAAGTGACAAGTTTGACAAAGATGTGGGGAACCTGGAACTGTCTCAAAAAGTTAGACATAGAATTATCTCATGACTTAGTGCTTTGACTCTGTAGTGATTTATATTGAAGAGAAATGAAAACATAAAACCACACAAAAAAAACTGTAGACAAATGTTCAAAGCAGCATTATTCACAGTAGCCAAAACATGGAAACCATCTAAATATCTATCAAATGAAGAATGGATTAGAAAATGTGGTAGTCAAGCAACGGGGTATTGTTCAGCCGCAGAATGGAATAAGAGAGCATCTAGCTACTGGCTATGACACAGAAGAAACTTTACAGCGTGCTAAGTCAAAGACATCAGGTCGAAATATCAACATGCTTTATGATTCTGCTTGACACAGTCTACTTGACATTCAGAGAAGCAGAAAACAGATAGATTGTTGCAAGGACTGAGGGTAATGAGGAATGAGAAGTGACTGTAACTGTGATGGAGTTTTTCTTGGGGGGGTTGGAAATATTATGCAATTAGATAATGGGGATGGCTGCACACCTGTGATGATACTAAAAGCAAAATTACATGGTTTTTAAAAAGAGCAAATTATTTGGTAACTGAAAAAATAAAAGGAGGAAATTTTGTGTAGGATAACACTGAGCTGTAGTTAACTGTCTTTATGTTCAGATCTCCCCTCTGACACAGGCTCCCAGACCTGGTACGTGACACCTGGCGTTGAAGTGCCTCCTAGTCTCTCTAAGGCACAGGCTCTCTGGGTTGTATGGTGCGTGTGAAGTGACGAGGATGGTCCCTGGTATGCAGGACGAGCTCCATACATCCCTGACCTGGAGGATTATAATCTATACAAAGGGTTGCCACACAGACAGAAGATAGCGATGCACCAAGTCAAGTGCCATGGAGGAGCAGCAGGTTTGGGGGAGCAGTTGGCCAGCCTGGGGCAGCAGGGAGGATTCCCTGAGCGAGGGAGTTTCAAGGACAAGACTGGGTCAAGCAGGCAGAGAATCAGGAACGAGAAAAGAATGAGGCACAGGGACTTGGGTAACAGGCAGGTCATCAAAAGCCTCTGATACTTTTAAAAAATGGGGATTTTTTTGTGGGGGAGACGATAGGAATCTATTGATGGGTCTTAAGCAAGGAATGACACAATAGACTTGCATTTTATGTTGTTCTCTATAGCCAGCAGGTGGAGAACGTTTATGAACAGGCATAGAAAAAAGATGTAGAAAGATTGCAGTTAGGAGGCTAGCTCTGCTGCCTGGCTCCAAGGACAGCCAATTCCAAGCAGAAAGAAACCATCTATGTGGAGGTCGCTGAGCCTAGGTTGGCTTCTGGTCCTGGGTTTGGCTCAGGGGAAAGTGTGATCTTCTGCTGAGGTTCAGAGCCCAGGAGGAGGACACGGGCATAGAAAGAATGACCAAGTTCAGTTTGGGCAGATGAGAATCAGGTGTCTGTGGGGCCCCTAGTTCTGCAAGGCCACAGCTAACCCAAGGTTGGCATTGATCCATTGTAAGAAGTTTGCATCTCAAGTTTTCATACTTGAGTCTGTAATCACTAACAGGCACTTTTGTGAAGGCTGGCCACTTAGTTCTCTGGACCTGGATTTTATCACCAGCAAATTTAGGTGGAGGACGATCCTTCCCCTCTGCTGCTCACAGTGGGGAGTCTATGGGGGTGAAATAAAATCTGTGTCTAAAAGTGATTTACGTGCCACTTTGCATACATAGAAGGAGCTTTCAGTAGAACATGTAGTAATGAAACACTAATTCTATGAAAATGAAGAGTTTTTTAGATCAGTTTTTTTAAAGATTGTCAACGTTTGGGTCCATCGCAAAATGGCTATTAAACTCGGCATATTTTGGATGCTTCACTGTTTGACATACTAAGTTTCACATTTATTATCTGAGCAGATTCTTCCCTATGTGGACCGCAAGGCTACGATAATCATTCTGTAGAGGAAGAATAGAGATGCAGAACACTATTTCTATTCTATTTCTTGAGGTGGTTTAGCTGGGAAGAATCTGAGACGGGCTGACTCCAGTTCGAGTGCTTCATGCCACATGGCATGTTCTGGTACAAAGTCACCTGAAGGTTTGGTTGTCTAGAGTCTAGTCAATAGATGTTATGTGCATGGTATTTGAAAGCATTGCTATTACCTACCTAATATTTATTTTCCTCTTGTTACTTAGTAGCAAAACTAATGATGTTGGATGTGGCAAAGTGCTTAGTTACCATAATGCATACTCCAGCTCTCCTTTCCCAGGGCAAAGTGTGGATTATGTGACTTAAGTTCTCTTCATTACACGTAAGTGGCGATGCAGGGGGTTATAAGAAAACATTTGAGAAGAAATTGACTTCATTGGGAAATTGTTCCCTTTTGCCCTTCCTGCTCTGGTCATGAATGTGGAATGTGGTCATGATGGCTGGAGTTCCAGCAGCCGTCTTGGACCATGAAGACATGGTAACGTTGCAGGTCTGATTTTCTGAGTCAGCCTCTCAGCCCTAAATTGCCTACCTCTAAACTTCATCTTCAGATTTTTTGAGGGTATAATTGACAAATATAAATTTTATTTCTTTAAAGTGTACAATGAACCGTTGTTTAGCTATACAAATCATCACAATCAAGGTCGTTAGCATTTCATTGCCTAACAAAGTTACCAGTTCCTTTTTTAATTTCTTTTTCTTTTTCCTTTGGGTGTGGGGAGACTATATCAGTTCTACCTTCTTAGTAAATTTCAAGCACAGATATAGTATTGTTAACTATTATCCCATTTTTGAACATCAGATCTCCAGAATGCATTAATCTTACGTAATCAAAATGTTGTATCCTTTGACCCAGATCTCCCATTTCCTCTCCTCCCCTAGCCCTGGCTCACACCATTCTTCTCTCTGCTTCTATAAGCTACACAAGAGAGAGGAAAAGATTGACTTCAGTTAAGCCATAATCCTCGACTTTCTTGTTAAAGACAATGGTAGCTGATCCAAGAGCATAACTAAACATCTCTCTTCTAGGGGTCACAGCCCAAACCTCCCAACGCCTGGATAGAGGGGAGATAGGGTTCCTCCCCACTTAAATTTAGCTCTCCACGTGAAGTCAGTTAGCCTCAGAATTTCGCGGGATGGCAGGGAAGCAAGGGGAGCATCATTTCAACTCGTGACCTCCCCTTCCAGTATCCACGGGCCTTGGCGTCCCGGCACATCTCCTCTGTGTCACGCCAGGGGTCTGAGGCGTAGCACTGCTTTCTCGCAACACCACCGCCATCACTCCCAGCCATGTAAATGCACCCGTTGTTGTCCAGGCAGGGGGTGGGTGGCTGGACGGCCTGGTCAGACAAGTCAACTGGAGCAAATTGATGCTGTGCTGGAGCCAATGAGAGACCTAACGAGCATCTGGGTGAGTCTGGGGACGGCTGACACTGCGCCCCAGCTGTTTCCAGGACAGTTTCGTGTCAGTGTCCATGGAGTGCGCGGCGGCAGCTTCCAACCCTCAGCTTCGACTCCGCATCCGCTGACATTTTCCTTTCTTCCAAATTGGCAGCGGGAGCTCAGGAAAACCTAACCGTAACCTCCAGAGAACGACCGCGTGACGTTGGTGGGTCTTACATGCTTGGTTTACGGCTTTGAAAGCTAATTTAGCCATGCGATGCCTCCGTAAGTGATGAGGGCTGATACACCTGAACTTCTGTCATCGTTAGCCACCGTGGCTTCACTCTGTCTCTCGAGACTTCATTCTTGAATCACTGCTATCGTAAGCCCCAGAGGACAGCACTAATGAGTATTTGAAAATGCCAGGTTCTTGGCACTGTGTGCTGATTTTTAGGGGGAAAAAAAAAAAAGAAAAAAGCTAAATAACACTCATCAGTGTTATGGCCACTCAGTGAGGGTCAGGGGATGTATGATGCATGACTGGCCTCGTCATTTCCGTCTCTCCCTCAAATTCCCACAGTCTAAGTACCAGCAATTAAGCATCTCCTGGACCAAATCTTAATTAATTCGAGGTTCTGTGACCAAGACTGACACAAAATGCCATAGCAGCAATCTGCATAAAAATCACTCACCCACCACAGGGACACGAACACAGGACTCACTTTGCTGAGATCAGCGATGGCGGCCTCGTGACAACGCTCTCCTCTCGTCCGGGCTTCCCTGCACACCGCTCCAGTTAGAGATCCTTGCTAGGCGTCCACAGACTGTCATCTGAGGTTGCACAAATGGATTCGCTTGCAATCCCTTGGCAGTCAAAGATTCTCTTCTCTGTCTTCGTATTTTCAACATCTAGCACTCGGTTGGTCTTCAAGTTCTGGTTACACTAAACACAATGAATCAACATGGTGTCCCCTTGATATCAGCACTCCTGACTCTCATGCCCTGGAGAGTCTTCATGGTGGCCTGCTTGTCACATGGTGTTCCACCCAGTGGTGTACACACAGTGAACCTGTTGGCCTGGAGATGGCTGCATCTGGAAAGTACTATCTTCTTTTGTTCTCTCCTTGATCCTCTGTCTCAACCCAGGCCCCTGGGCTTTACATGGCCTGCACCTTAGCTGTGACCTGAGCCACAAAGGATGTGCCAAAAATAGCTACCTTTTCTGAAGTGGTGTAAACTCTCTATTTGAGCTGACGTTCATACATTGCTCTGAAAAATTGCATTGACATTACTCTTTGCTCCATAGCATTTGGAGTCTTTCAAGTGGCAAAGGGATCTTGAGCAGAAATAGTCTGGCTTCCATCTGGCCTGCAAAGGAGGACCATTGTCAACTCTTTAGGAATGGCCCTAATCAAAGTGTGCCCCCCCATTTAAGTCTTTGCTGGGAGCCTTGGTTTTTATTTGTCAAAACTGTGTCACACATGTCAGTAGTAGCCAGGGTCAGAGGTGAACCAGCACAGGTCTAGCCAGCTCATCCACAGGGTGCAAAGCAGAGCTCTGGGCGTCATACATCCAGTGCATGAAAGGCAGCGGCTCTCTCTGTTCTCTGTTCATTTGTCTTTGTTATAAGTATGTTTGTTTGGTGCCAGCCTGAGATCGAAAAGCTTACAAGTTTAATTGTTTAATTGATATAAATCTCCCCAGTTGAAACAGTGTGTGTGCGTGTGCGTGTGCGTTTGTGAATATTATTCAATAATAAAAAAAGAAAATCCTAACTTTCCAGGATAAATATTTTTTAAAAATTTATATTTGTCATCTTTTGTTCACCATGCTACATTCATTTGTGAATACTGACACTGTATCTCGATCTGTATTTCACGCCACACCCTCCAGAGTCCCTTACCACTACTTTTCTCCTCTTTCCTCCCACCACCCACCATTCATCAGCTTGTGTCTCCAGAGTTACTGCTGAGGTTTGCCCGCTTATTTGTTTCGTTTCCTTATGTTCCACAAATGTGTGAAACCCCTCTTTTTCTTTCTGACTTATTTTACTTAACATGGTCCCTTCAAATTCCATCCAGATTGTTGCAAAAGGCACAATTTCATTTTTTTCTTTCTTTCTTTTTTTAGTAGCTGCATGGAATTCCACTGAGTATCCAGACCCCAGCTTCTCTCTCCGTCATCTGTGGACGGACCTTTAAGTGGTTTCCACGTCTTGGCTCTTGTGAGCTGTGCTGCTGTGAACATCAGGGTGCAGATATTTTTTCTGATTAGAGATTTTGTGTACTCTGGGTCTAAGCCCAGGAGTGGGATGGCCGGACCCAATGGTTGATCCATTTAGTTGTTTGAGGAATCTCCACACTGTTTTCCAAAGAGGCTGCACCATTTTACAATCCCATCCATAGTGCAGAAGGGTTTCTTTTTCTCCACACCCCCTCCCACATCCAGGAAAAATTTTGAAGGCATGGTGCTAAGTGAAATAAATCAGCCAGAGAAAGACAACTAGTGCTTATATGTGGAATAAAAACCAAACTGACGTCAGAGAAGCAGAAGGTAGATTGGTAGCTGCCAAGGGCAGGAGGCAGGGAGAGAGCTAAAGATGCTTAGGGTACAAACTTCCAGTTATAAGATGAATAAGTTCTAGATGCAGGGCATAGCCTGGCATTTATAGCTATCAGCACTGAACTGTATAACATTTTCACACACACACAGTAGCTATGTGAAATGATGGATGTGCTGACATGTCTTGCTGTAACCATTTTGCAGTATATATGCACATCAGATGAGCCCATTACACACCTTAAAATAACACAGGATTACATGTTAGCTGGAGCTGGTGAAAATGAACAAACCAACACTCATCTGAAGGAGGTTAGAAGGTTGGAAGAGAGGCTCAGGCACACTCTCAGCAAGGCTAGGGGACCCCTGCAGAAGCCAGAAGGGGTCACAGGAAGTGGTGCTTTACTGCCCAGGGGAGGAAGAGCTGTTGCCTTCCGCCCAGCAACAGCTCAGCCAATGAGAGCATGCCACACCCAGCCAATGAAAAGCCATTATACTTTTAACCCCTACTTCCTCCAATGGACTCTTGGTTTACAACAATCCCTTCCACTTTCTAGAAAACACTTCTTTTGTTCTGAGGACATGTGTGCCTGGTTTTCCCTGGGGCTACATGTTTGAAATTGCTTTGCATAGTTGTGTCTGCATGAACCCATTTTGCTGGTGAAGTAACTGACTGCTCATTTATTTGATGCCAGAAAATCTCAATAAAGTTGGACAAAATTAAGAAGGGAAGAACAGACTCCTTTGAGGGAAGTGTCTACTTTGTGGAGGAAGGAGACTTTGACTCGGGCACTTGAGAGAGCCCCATGTAATCAAGAACACAAGGTAGAATTTCCCAAAGCTACAGCAGAGGTGCAATCAAGGGCAGGGGAAGCAATGCAAAGCAGCCCTGATGCCTCACTCCTGCTTTGAGGAAATCTGTTCCCCTTGCTGCAGGGAACACCTGATGTGAATTTGAGCTGATGGGTTTCATGTGCAATTGTAGGCAGTTTTCAAAGCAGCAGCTACTAAGAAGTGGCTGCTTCAAGAACTGAGATTTCTTTAATCTACTCCTCATCAACATGTATTTGTTCTGGATGCTAAGAGATTTCTGGAACCCATAGCTACAGTCAGCAAATAAACCTTCTAAAGAAACAATATTGTGCCTCTGAATGTTTCAGACACAGTCGACTATGTTCTTTTTCTTTCACTTTCTTGGCAACAGCCCCAGTTGGCTTTCCTTTATTTTGAGCTCGATCCATCAACAATCCAAGAGAATTAATAATGTATTTATATCACATGCTAGTAGTAGCGTAAAATTATCTATAAATGTTTAATAAATATTCTGTAATGCTTTTGGAACACATGTTATAAGTGATAAATAAATAACCATGGATGCCTTATGAAATATTTATGCCAGCCTGGTTATTATTATGTTATAACTGCTTGGGAAGCCATTAGGAACCAACAGATGGGAGGTATCGAAGCTAGAGATACAGGTCACCCACCATTTAAATGGAACTGTGTAGCACTTAAATGAAGGAAAGACTTTGGACATGGTAGCTGATGACTTGTAACTGTTCAAGTCCCCAGTCGTTACTTAGTCATTCACAGGCATAAAACACTGGCAACTGTTTAATAAAATACGTGTGAGGAAAAGCTGGGTCTTGGTATCATGCACATATTGGACTTTTGATCACTTCTCTGATAATGCTGAAGCTGAAGTCTTCTCTACATTTTCATGGGTTTAACAGAGCATTTGGAGGTAAACTTCAACAGACATCCATTCATTTGATATCACTGCCTAGATGGAAACAATATACCTTGGGAAGCCAGGGGTGAACATGTAAGAGGGGTTCTATCTTTGACCACTTACTTTTTTTTTTGCAAGTCAGCAAGAAGATATATTTATATCTTGCTTTTTAAAAAAATGACACATCCTTTGTATATAGCCAAGTTTATCCTTTGTGTATAGTTCCATGAGTTATGAAAAATACCCACATACATATAACCACTCTCAAAATCCAGCACCCTGCCCCCATGACTTTTCCCATACTCTTGGTCGTCAACCTATTTCCCCACCCATTGCTCTTGGAAAACAATGATATAGCTTCTTTCCTTCAGCATTAACACTGCTGAAATTTATCCACATTTTTGCATATATAAGTAGTTTGCTCCTTTACATCCACGGTGTGGATATACCATGGCTTGTTTATTCATTCACCATTTAAAGGACTTTGAGTTGTTTTTCACTTATTGGTAATTGTGAAACATCTGCCATACATATATAAGTGGTTGCAGCTTTTCCTGTGAATAGAAATTTTCATTGTTATAAGATGGATACCCAGGAGTGGGACTGCTGGGTCATATGGTAAATAGGTGTTTCATTTTATAAGAAAATGCCAAACCAGTTTCCAGGATGGTGGCGCCATTTTGGTTTTCATGAGCTAGGTCAAGGTGCTGGTTCTCTTCATGCTCATTAGTGCATGATTCGGTCATTGGTTTTCTAACAAGAGTAATTTGATGATGCTGATCAACACACACTTTGTTTTTATGATAGCCACATCACATGGAAACATTTTTTATATAATGTCACGTGAACAAAAACATCCCTGAGTTTTCGTCTCTGCCAGTTGTGTGTGAAATGTGTCTGTCAGGTTGGAGAGAGGATGGGGAAAACCTCAGGGGCAAAATGCAGTTGTCAGTTATGCACATGCTTGTTAATAAAACAAAAGAGCAAATCATCTTAAAAGTTGCCTTTTAAGTTGCATGAAAATATTCCAAGACAAATTAGCTATGTCAGTATGGTGGAAAGCCTGAGAGCTGCCTTTCATAGATATTTTTCTTCTTTTCTCTTTTCTTATCCTTACTAACCAGTGAACTAGGGAATATATGTATTTTTTTTTTGAAGGGAGAGGAGGGAGAAGCATTTCTTTCTTTCTTTCTTTTGTTGCTAACTTTCATTTTGGTTGTCCACTCCCTTTCCCCAGACCCAGGTCCCTAACTCAGATCCTTGGGCTTTATGTGGACCAAAGTGGAGCTACAGACTTAACACCTGAGCCACCCTCGCTCACCTGAACTAGGTTTTCTATGGGAGGTGTTTATTTCCTTATTAGGCAGAGAGGGCACATGAGCTTAGAGAGGTGTTAATGTAGTAATCATATAATGAATCCCTGTTATGTGCTGAACACTTGAATTCGTATAATCTTTTAAGTAATCCTAAGAGGCAGATATTGTTATACCCATTTTAGAAGTGAGGACAATTCATCCCAGAGAGGTTTAATAATTTACCCAATCTGGCTCAGCTAAGCAGTAACAGAGTAAGGATATAAATACAGGTTCATTTGAACACAAAAACCATGCATTTTCCAAGGCACTATGCTACGAAAATCATATAAAAACTCTCAAATAACCCCTACATTAATGGCCAAATGCCTTTTGACAAGGGTGCCAACACTGTTCACTGGGAGGCATAACAGCCTTCAACAAACACTGATGGGAAAACTGAATGTCACTCACAAAAGAAATGAAGCTCTTATCCTACATGAATTTACAAAAACAACCTAAAAATGGGTTAATGCAACCATGCAAAGAAGTAAATGTGGAAGCTATCAAACTCTTAGAAGAAAAAAAAGATATAAGAAACTTTTGTGACATTAGATTTACCAGTGACTTCTTGGGTATGACACTACGAAGTCACCAGCAAAACCACTGATGAGTAGGGTGTCATCCGTTTAGATACTTTGGTCCTTCAAAGGGCTCTATCAACTGTGACAAGGCAGCTGCAGAGGAGGAGGAAATATCTGCAAAGCATCTGTCAGATAAACAATTCATATCCAGAGTATGTAAAGAATTCCTACAGTTCAAAATAACAACATAAAATGTAACAAAACGGGCAAAGGATTGGAATAGACATTTCTCCAAGAAGATGCAGAGCTAGCTGATAAGGTAGGTGTTTCCTGTCACAGGTTAGGGAAAGGCAAATCCAAACCACGATGAGCAAGACTCCCTATGCGTTAGGATGGCTACAACCAAAAAAGAAAGAAACCAAGTGCTGATGAGAATGTGGGCATGGCTGTGCTGGTGCGAGCGGAAACAGTATGATAGCTCCTCACAAAGTGAACACCATGTAACCAGACGATCCAGAAATTCCGCTTTCTGTGCGTGTGGATCAGAGATCTTTGTGCACACCAGGTCCACAGCAGCTCTGTTAGTAATTATCAAAGATGACAGAAACGATTCACACCTCTGGAAGCAGCACCATCACCACCGACTGCCAGTCATGGGGGATGAGGTTCATATTAGAGGACAAGGCTGTTTATGCAAGTCATCGAGCCTGGGCTTGGGTGAACTCGTGTCCCCATATAACCATCCCAGTCCTCAAGTGGGGTGACGGCTTTGTAAAGGGGCCAGGAAGAAGGGGAATGTCCTGAAGCCTTTTGGGATGGGGTGGTGGACTCTCAGGTCTGGGGCCCCCAGGGGATACAGGAAAGGAGACAGGCAGATAGATGTGCACTCTAGGAAGTTGCTCTTTCATCCTTGTAAGGGAGGCACCAGGCTGATGGAACATTGAGAACTTGATTTTTGATCTTCTCTCTTTGTTTCAGGATGGTTTTTTCCACCAGCAATAAGATTGGTTCTAAGTAAATTTCAAGAAAGAAAGAGAAACAGCATGGTATTTGTGCGAATCATTGAGTTTGTGAGGTCTCCTTTACATCCACTGAAGCGTAAGTGGATACACAAAATGTGAAACATAGGAGATACACACACACACAATGGAAAAGGAATGGAATTCATGGCACAACGTGGATGAATCTTGAGGACGTTCTGCGACATGACATACACCAGCCATGAAAGGACAGTGATAGGATTCTACTTTTAGGAGATAACTAAAAACCATGAGATTCATAGAAATAGGAAGCAGAGTAGTGGCGATGGGGACCCTTTGACAGAGAGCTGCAGATTGGGGTGATGAAAACTTCCTGGAGATGGCTGGTGATGCTGCTGTTGCCCAGCAACATGAATAGATTCAATGCCCCCAAACTTTTTTTTTTAAAAACGCCACACCCTGGTGGAGTAGCAGTTGGAACACGCGCCTCCGAAGGAGTACAGTCCGCATACATCCTAAGGACCTGAATTTGCGTCCTGGTTCCAGGGGAACAACCAAGGTGAACAACTAAATAAAAATAAAATGCTTCTGAAGAAATGGTGAACATGGTAAATTTTATGCCATGAATATTTTACTCTAATCCTTAAAACCCCTTAAAATAAGACATAGTTGTATGTAAGGCTCAAAAGTGATTCACATAGGGTCCCATTGGAAAAAAAGAAACAAAATTAAAAAGGTTGATGATGTTTGGGGGTGGGTGGGAAGTCTCTAGAAGCCAGAGATCCAAGGAGCAGAGTATAGGTGGCAGGGATCTCCTTACGCTCACAGTATTTGCAGACAACTTTTTGCATCCTTATGATTTTCCAAGGGAGAAGTCCCATCCTGCCAAATGCTAAGTTACAGTGTTCCTTTTATTATTACAAAGCACCAGGCACTCCTTAGGTTCAGTATTCACCAGCTCTTAAGAGTTAAATGGAACCGGGGAGAAAAGATGGCATGTTAATTAAGGATGCATTACCCTGGACCACCGTGGAGTCAGTTCCTGCTTGTTAAGGAGGGACGGGAGAACTAAGGAGGAGAACCTCCATTTCTGCTAGATATTATTGCCAACTGACCGGATTTAACATCTTGGATCTTAAGCTCCTCTTGAGTTCAGTGAAGCTTCACAACTATTAAAATACTCAGGATTCGACTGATAACACCAAAAATAAAAGGAAGGCTCATTTGCATAACAAAGGCTGGGAGCAAGCGGGCATTGCATGAGCCTTTGCCAGAGCTCAGCTTTTCCAGGAGGAGTGAGGAGTGCAGTACAATCAGATGCATATTTTGAAGGAAAGTGGCTGCTTTGGGCAGCAACTCAGATAAAGTGGTACACAGATGCCAACTAGAAGTGAGAATAGGTCTGTGAGAAGCAGTGAGAGGACTGGGTCAAGGTTTGTAAAGGCTCAGATAGAGTATATTTTCCGGAGTGGACTTGCTCTGTCCTGACCCCGTCCCTTTAAACTTAAAACGTGCATTCCTCATACTCCTTCTAGCACATGCAATGAGGTCTCAAATATGATCTGACATCTAGACCAGGAGCTGAAAACTCAGAGCCGTCCCAGAAATGGGGGAAGGAAGTCAGGTGTGCTAAAACAGAGAGGGGTGGGAAGTCTGATGGATTAAGCATTTGTAAATTTGGATGCTTTCAGGATTATGATTTGGACATCACAATTTGGTCCAAAGAGGACTACTTTGGAAATCTCTCACTTGGCAATTAATCAAAATTTAATTGATATCCATGTCTATTTAAAAAAATGAGTTTATTTGGAAAGCACACTAGCCCATAGAATAAAAGTAGAAGGAAAAGGATGAACTGGTGATAGCACTGAGCAATAACACATCTAGCTTTGAGCTTTCTTACAGCCTAAAGGAAGTAGGAAAATGATGCATTAAAAACTTTATTGTCTGATTAATAATTGATTTTATCAGGTCTTTAGGACCATCATGCATTTTAACTGAAGTCTGATATTAAGATGGGACCAGGCATGGTATTCTAAAAAAGAATATTATGCAGAGGGA
This sequence comes from Solenodon paradoxus, assembly GCA_004363575.1. Taxonomy (NCBI): domain Eukaryota; kingdom Metazoa; phylum Chordata; class Mammalia; order Eulipotyphla; family Solenodontidae; genus Solenodon; species Solenodon paradoxus. The sequence goes on from RJWH01002228.1 coordinate 215,400, forward strand.
CGAGTAGAATGGAGGTCTAGAAGAAGTTAGAGTCTTGGGCTGGAGATGATGACATAGTTGTTGATTTATTCTTGATAGACACACTCATATTCATTCTTTCAGCCAATTTTTATTGAGAGCCTACTATGTGCTAAGAAGTGCCCTAGATATTTGACATTAAGGAGTGAAGTAAATATTTCTACTCTTTTTCTAGCAAAAGAGAGAAAATGTGTGAACCACGTCGTAACAAGGACATTGTTATGTTAGAAGTGGTAGATGTTATAGAAAAAACAAGAAAATGCAAAGCAGGAGGAAAGGGACTCAGGCATGAGATGGAATGAGTAATAACCGTTCTGCCTTTATCTCAAGATGACCCTGAGAAGCGAATGAAATCATGTAGGTGATGACTTTCCTGAGTTCTTTGGTAAAAGTCAGTAGACATAATAATTAGAAGGTTATTTTCAAAGGCTCCACACACAGACACACACAGACACATGAATGCGGGTGCATTTAGATTTTGGAGTACACCAAAGGACAAGCCATCCTGCTCTTTCTTCAGGTAAGTGATCATGTGTTACTAAGGGAAAATCCTGGCTTCTTAGCCAGTAGCAATTAGAAGATGACATTTCAGAAGATGAGAAGAAGACAGGACACTTGTGTTTTGGCTCTTGCCTCTCTAGCTCCCAGTCCATCAGTGGCATCACCAGGCTCGCAATGGCCAGAGAGTTGTTACAGCCTCTCTGCTGTCCAGCAGTAACCGACTTTCTTCTCCACTTGCTGATGGCTGGAGAGGACACTGTCACACCATTCCTTTTCTTTGTCAACAAGAGCATGATGGTTATCTCCTCACACTGGATACTGCAGTGTTCATGACCACTGAGACCAGTGAGCCAAAGACAAATTGGGGTTGACTGAGTCACTGGCACCAAACAACCAAGCACAATGTGCCAAGCTTCTCTAGAATTTCTTGTTTCTTTACAGAGTTACAAGAACCTTAGTCTATCAAGTTCTAGGCTGACAAAGTGGTGGTGCCTACAGGCTACCCCAGTGCATTGGATGTCCGATTCTTGATTAAGAAAGCAGTTAGGGATGCCTTTAAGGCTTCTGCTCTGAGCAGTTAAATAGTTCATGCTGCTTAGGCTGAGATGAAGCAGGCTTTGTGGGAAGGACCCGGGGCTCGGCTCTGGATATGCTGAGTGTGAGACATCAGCTAGACTTGCAGAGACGTTTAGAAGGGAGGTCGTTGTGCGTCTGGAGTCTGAGAGGGTTCTGGGCTGGAGGCCTACAGTTGTACCATCAGGATTTGTAGCATATTGTATTCAAGTTGCATCAGAGCAGATGAGAACTTCCAGAGAGTCAGTGTAGATTCAATGAGAGGACGCTGAAGGATGGAGTCCTGGGTCACTAAAATGCCAAGAGGGAAAGAGAGAGGAGAGGAGAGGCAGCAGTGGAGGAGATGGAGCAGGAGTACGTAGAGGTAGAGAAGAAAATGGGACCAAATACCAGTGGTGGGAGCGAAACATAGCAAAGCCTGCAGCATTAAAATCTATAGCTCGCTGGTTGCTTCAATGTTCCCCCTTCTGTAGGAGCGTCTACATCGTACCAACAATTAACCCCCAAAAGCTCGTGACTAGCAATTGTGGTCTTGATTTCACCAATGGAAAGTTCAGAGAGATTTGGTTGCCACCTGGGGTCACGCTGCTTTAAGAGCCTGGTGCTGGACTGGAGCCCAAGACCATCGAGGTCCTGCCCACCCTCCTGAACGGCACATTCATTTCTGTGTTCTCAGCAACAGCGGCCCCTCCACCCAGCCTCTGGGAAGGGGTGGGGGGGAAGAGTTTGGGGATTTTCTTATTCTTTTTGTGTTATCTTCACAAATTAATTTGGTAGAAAATGTGAATGAGCTCAATACCATATTGTGTTTGAATTATTGGCAACTATTCTTATTCTAACCAGGAAAAAAATACCACTTGGTAGAAATAAAGCCCCTCACTCCTACTCTACCTTTCTATTATTTAAAAAAAGCCTTGCTATTCTATGCCTATTATTTTACTCTGTAAAGCGATGAGGAATTAGAAAATTGTTATATAGCAGGTGACAAATTGCAATCTGATGGGCCAACATGAGCCTATAAAAATGTTATCAAGATGGTATTAAACAGTCTATTCCTTACTTAGCATCCAGGCAGGAAATTGGAGCTCTTCTGGCTGAGATATCTCACACTTTGATATTTTTCATTTAGATAATGCTATTTAAAATTTAACTGCATTACTGTTAATTTGTCTTTCAAAATGATGTTCCTGAGCTCTCAGCTCTGAATAGTCTCTTCCCTGTTTCCAGTGAAAGGTACCTGGTGTTCTCTGGAATTTCTGAAACTTTATAAAGAGCAATTAAAACATCTAACCTGAATTTGTTTTTAAGAAAGGAAGGAAGGAAGGAAAGAAAGAAGAAAAGAAAGAGAAAGAAAAAGAAAGAAAGAAAGAGGAAAGAGGGAGGGAAGATAGGAGGGAGGAATCAAAGAAGAGGGTAGGAAGGAAGGAAGGAAGAAGGGAGGGAAGGATGAAGGAAGGAAGGGAGGAGGAAGGAAGAAAGAAGGAAGCAAGGAGGAAGGAAGGAAGAAGGAAGGACGAAGAAAGGAGACCATGACTTCAGGTTTTGTGATATGGTGGTTGGACAGGAGTTCCAGGTGGGTCTGGTAACATCCCGTGGGGTCAAGTGTGTCTCTTTGTCCGCAGCTGTGTAGCACAGAGCCTGACGTATAGCAGGGACATGATCTCATTTATGAAATATTTTATTCGTCCCTATTAAACTTACACCAGCTACAATATCTCAAGGCAGCGTAGGTGCGAGATTAATGCTGATGACGCAAAGCCACAGGGCATGGATGGAGAACAGACCCCGCCTGATGCACTTCTCCCTCATCCTTCTTTCCTCACGTGCTTCTGGAGCCCGAGAGGGCGCTGCATTCTCAGAATGCAGAAAGAGACACCTGCTCTTGTCTAAAAGCAGAATTGCAGGTAGGGAAAGCTCACGTGGCATTTGGTAAGTGGGAGGAGGCGCATGGGAAGCACCGTCATGGAACTTCACAGAGAGGCCTGAAACACCCCTCCGAAGAAGTGCTATCGGGCACGAAAAGTCCATCTGGTTTTGACTCTGACTAGACTGACACAGCCGAGAAGAAAGGAAGGACTGAAGAATCACCTTCTTTTGCTCCAACAAGTCTAGGGCCTGTGTGTGATCTGCTTGCCGGTGCCAGAGGGACAGCGAGGACAGCACGGGGTCCCCGACTGCTGACAGCCCAGCAGGGGACGGAAGACAGAAGTGGCGGCAGGTGCAGCTGTGGGACCGAGGAGTCGCACTTGGCACTAGAACTTAGAGACTCCTCTGGGGAACATGAACCCTAGCCAACAGCAGCCCTAACATCAGTGGGAGGAGTGACCTGGGGACCCGACAATCTGTGTGGGAAAGTTCAGAAAAACCAGGACATTTTAGGGAAGCGCTAAAAATGAAACAAGGCAACACAAAAGCAGACAGCAAGAATAAGATAAGATGACCTGTTACGAGCAAACGTATCAGTTACACTAGTAAGTGCCCTTGGTTTAAATACTCCCATTAAAAGAAAAAAAAAAAAACTCTCATACTGAGAACAACTTTTTTGAAGCAATCAAATTCAACTAAATGTAAGGGAAACTGACTGAGGCAGAATGGAAACAACTCAAAATCAATAAGACAAGCAGAGCTTTATCTGGAAAAGCAATCCAAAAGAAAGGGAAAGTTTGTTTTAAGATTAAAAGAAGATACAAAGCAAAATTCCTGAGATGCATCGAAGTTCATTTTATGTTGATAAAACATAATCTGCAGTAAACATATAGGAAAGAGCCTGATTAGCAACCAAATGACATTGTTCGATATATAGAGTTATCAGAGGATGTTTTATGTTTCTATATTTGACTTTAGAAGCAGAGGAGTAGCGTTATGTCACTCGACATGGGAAAGTCCTGGCTGGAGTGAGTTTTAGAAGGAGGATCAGAGGCTCATCTTGGGACATAAAACATGCTCAGTGAAGGCACAGAGCTTGAGGGCATAGGCAAATCTAGAATCGAGTGTTTAAAGATACAAATGGGGGAACAAACGTGGGAGGAGAAAAACTGGCTCTTTATTAGGCACCGCATACATTCCAGGAATCCAGCAAGGACTTTCACAAATAAGTTATTGTGCATCATACTCATATACTGATTATTTGCTCTTGGTGAAATGAGGGTTATTACTACATTTAGTCAATGGGATTAGGAGGTAAGTCGGGCCCAGGGGTGCCTAGAGGATTCCAGTGAACGAACTGCTCTTCCCACTTACCAGGAGCGCTCACCAGTTCCAGGGGCCGTGAGGTGAAGTGCCCACTTGTCAGACCCCTGGTAAATGCCAGCCCCGCTGTCAGTCACAGATACGTGACTTCGCAGCTGTGACTCTTCAATCTTCTCTCTGACTTCTATCAGCTCTTCCCTCTGAAAGGCAGGACAGGGAAACGCTTGCTGCCAATATTACAGGAAGAGACTCCAGACAAGCAAATCACGCGCGTCTGAGCACACTTGCCATTTTCAATGTTTCTGAAACAGATCATTTTTTATTACAAATCAGTCTTGGCAATTATTCAAAGCAGGATTTCTGAGGACTCTTCTTGGCTCCCACATGTTATCTTGTCCACAAATCTGTTTCTACTGATGAGCTGGGATTCCAGGTCCTCATTTAATCGGGACCCCCTTGTCGCCTGTGCCGAGGGGAGCAGAAAGCAGGTCACAGGACGTCCCAGGTTTGCCTCCAGGGAGCCCGCGGCCACGGCTGGTGAAGAACAGCAGATCGTTTCCTCCCTCCTCTTTCCGCAGGTGACGGCCCAGGAATCCCGAGGTCTGTGCAAAGCAAGTGTGAGTTGCATAATCCCCTGATGGAAAAGGTTACCGTGCTTTCAGAGAATGCAGACCAGAGAAGGCTGGCCTTTCAAAATGAGGGCTTCCAGGTAATTGAACCTCTTAAAGCGAGTGTTAATATTTACATTATCTTGTTAACATCTTTGTACTTTTTTCTTTGTCTGAGCTACAGTCCAGAGGCCCAGGCTCTTAAGCAGACACCCTCCGAGGCCAGCTGGCTATCGCAGCATTTGAAGCGGCAGAGCCAGTGCGGTCTGTTCGTCTGAACCTGAATCTCGCCAAGGCCGTTTATTTGGTGGGATGCTCTTGTGAGTCTTGGAGACTCTGGGCCTTAATTCTGTCACCTGTGAAATGGAAACTGGGACCACTGACTCAGTCCCTGACCGAGAGGACGAACGACTGCCGGCACAGAGGTCCCCTGGAACTCGACAGGGTGGAACTACTATAGTTTCTTTTCTGTCGTTATCAGAGCTCGCTCTTAACGGTGATGCGGAGAAGCAAACACGCTCTGTTTCTGATTGCTCTGTCTTTTCCAGAAGTGCCAGCATTGCTGGTATGAACGCCCACTGCACTGAACATCATTACTAGCATGTAATCCTTTTCACAGCAGGAGGCATCTGCCGGGGAGGGAAATCACGCGGGGCTCCTGAACTCAGACGCCGGACCTGCCCGGCCGAGTTCAAGTTCTTGGCATCGCCGCCTGAGTAGGCGGATGTGTTGTCTTGAGATAAAAGCGGTCGGGGCTCTGGGCCCCTCAGCAGACTGGGCCTGGATAACTCAGCTGCCCCATTTGCTCCCGCCTGACAAACGGCCCTGCTTACTAAAAAGGGGACAAAATCAGCAGTCAGGAAATAGGAAGACAAAAGACACTGTCCCGTGTAGGATGGTACCTACGGTCGCCCTGCACATTAGCTTCCTGAGCTCAAGAAAGACACTGAACCTGTCTGCCTTGATTCCTCCTCTTCTAAATTTTGGTCATTGTGGTAGCCGTGCCTCATGGGTTCCTTGTGTGTTTTCACTTAGGCAAGACCGGACGAGTGCTTAGTACATGCAAGTAACAGTGTGCAGCAAATCCCAATGATCCTCAGCTGGCTGGAATTTAATTGCATCCGATGCAAAACTCCAAGTCACAGAAGGCATGAGACTACTCCTCCTTTAAGTGGTGAAGAAACTGAGTCCTAGGAAATTTACAGGCCAGACCAAAGTCATGCAACTACTTTGGAGCTGACCGGGGCCACTGCTGCCTCTCAAAGCAGTTACATGACCCAGGCAAGGTCCCAGCTGCTGGAGCTGCGGCCAGGATTTATTTCAAAGCCAGCACAGCACCCACCGCACGGCGGTGGCAGGAAACGACGCTGCCAGCCATGCATCTTCCCGGACACGCTCTGCTCTTGAAGGAACACTCCCAATTACTGTGGCTGTGTTCTCTGTGATTGCAACGTGTCGTGACATTTCCAAGATGTACGTTTCTTTGAAAAAGGCATTAGCACCAGGCGAGTGAAGCAGCTCATTTTTCAGACTTGGAAACTGTCGTTGGCCCTGCCCGGGGCTGGTGAAGCCTGAACACAGTGTTTAGTGAGACTCGCCGGCGACCCGAGCGCCCCCCGCGGGACACAATGCGTTTGGCTGCTCTCTCTCCGGAAGATCTGAGACTGCAGATGGGCACCATACCACCTCTGCCCAGACACACATTGCACCCTCTGCTCCCTCCTCCCAGCCTCTGCCTGGAGTCCAGTCCTCTCCCTGCAGGCTCACGACACCCCACTTACTGCTGTCTGCTGCTCCAGGGAGGAGTCGCCGCCCTTCACAACTCCCCATTGTTTTCAGGCCATTGTTTTCAGGCCAGCCATGGTTTGCAAGCCAGGAGCATTGTGATCACCGATTTCAGCAGCAAAGGGATTTTCTGCAAGTTCTCATCACTGGGAATGGCCAGATTAAAAACAAAAAAAAAACAAACCAGGAACAAAGGAAAGCAACACCATTGAGAATGCAGGTGGATTCAAGCCAAAGCAGCAGTTCAGTGAGGGAGCCCATGTGGGTGTCACTGGGACCCTCTGACTAGTTCAGGGAGCAGGAAAGTGCTCTTGTCTATTAAAAGGGCACTAATCTCATCCAGAGAGCTCATCCTCTGACCTCGTTTAATCCTCACCTCCTCCCATATGTGCCGTCTCCTAATACCATCAGGTATTAGGTATTAATACATTAGGTTGAGTGGTGCGGTGTCACCTAAGAATTTGGGAAGCAGCCCAAACATTCAGACAGAGCACCACCTTTCGCATGGTCTAAAACTACCTCTGAGGGCATAAGAAAAGATTATTTAATGCATTAGACCGTCAAGACTGCTCAGCATCTCTCATTCTGGCTCTGTACCCCGTCTCCCGTCAGCTCCATGCAGACAAGGGCCGCCATCTTTTCTGCATCACTGCTTACGTCCTGGGAAAGCCCAGCTGGTATTCACTCCTCAGCAATGTGCTCATTTAACTGTCATAGGCAGGCCCTGCCTTTGATCATCTGGGCCAGGATGGAGACTTCATGTGGCTTCTCTGCAATGAGGTTAGCAGAGAAACCCAACACCTGCACAGGCATCCTCCTACTACCCTTGAAATCTTGAAATCTTGAAATCTTTTTCGTGTCTGTGGGCTAAGAACATACCCCTGCATCCTTTTAGAAACCTAGAGTGCTGGCGGGTCACTCAAAAAACTGCTGCATGCGAATTACAAGCTGTTGGAAGCTCTGGCTAGAGATGTGGTGGGGAAGGAGAAAAAAGAAAGGCTATGTGAACAGGGAAGAATTTCAAATGTAAGCTGATGAAAAATAGGATGGAGAAAGGGAAGATAAAGGGGGTACATTTGAGGTTTGGCAGAATGTCTGTCTGGGGTGTTCATCCTGTAACTCTGTTTAACATTAATAATTGCTAAATGATATTTAATGATACATCAATCAGGTTAATAAAGCTTACAATATTTAGGGTATTTAGTTTGCTCAAATCACTGGCATCTGTGCCTATTAAAAATGACAGATGATTAGGATATCCAAAGTTTGGTGGAATCTGCTAGCTAACAAGGTAGAATTAAAATTTACATCTTGTTCCAGCATAATGAAGATAATTAAAAAGAGTGATAAAACCCTTCGATTAACCCTCATCTCCTCTTGCATAGCATTTTATTATGCAAATGAAACCTCCATCACTGTAAACTTAATATCAGTTAAGAATATGAGTATGTTCTCATTTTCAAAGCACAGAGATAGATATATGTAAGTATAAAATATTTGATTGAGGTTGGCTATGGAATCTGTTTTGCCATAAAGGGGAGCTCAGAAATATGTGTCATGTGGAGAAAATGATTTCCTGCAGTCCCACGTCTGGTCCGCAGAGCTACCCACACCATTTTCACAATTACTTTTATTTTGTTATTGAATTACCTTTATGCCTGATGGAGGACGGCCAGAACTCAAAAGAAGGATGGCTTTGTCATTCCATGAAGGGCTCCCTTGCAGGCCTGTTTTTTGCTTTCCTGAATTAAAAAGTGCACCTCAGGGTGACTTTAAAAAGCAGGAGATTCCTTGCCCACCCATCTGCAAGGTTTGAAGAAAGAATGGGCAGGAAGCCCTGGGGAGGAGCATTTTTCTTATTTTTAGAATCTTTGTTTCATCATGTAACCTCTCTCCTCCCTGAGATTTATTTCTTTCCTCCAGTGGTGCTAAAAGAAGACTGGGTGAGCAGCACCCCTGTGGGAGGGACCAACCTGGTGCAAATCGCCAACTTTCCCTTGGAAAATTGAGTTTATAGGTAGGAAAATAATAAAAGGTGTGTGTGCACGCATGCGTGTGTGTATATATATATATATATATATATATATTTTTTTTTTTTTTTTTTTTTTTTCCCCTTTTGTCAGATTTCTCTGCTTCTCTTAGCCCTCTTCACTCATCCTTCCCTATCCTCACTCTGGAAGATGAAAGTGCCATCATTATGAGATGAGAAATGCCTGGTACTGAGTTGGCCATGAGCGGGGAAGCAGGGAGAGGGGACAGAGGAAGTCCTCCAGTCAGGAGGCAGACCATGAAGTGGCGCCAATTTGAAGTCCTCCAATCATTTCACAAGGGAACCATTAATGGACGAATCGAAACTCTTGTCCCACCCCAGGCTACTCCTGGACAGAGATAAGGGTCACTAGACTCCTTAAAAACCCAGCCTGAAGCTCCTCATGGCCTGGTCCCCTCTTGGAATAAGACCCATCCTTATTCTGTCTCTTAAGGAGTGTACCGTCTTCAATTAACTTCCCCTGCTTTTGCTTGCAAAGAGCTATGCTGCATTCTTGTCCCCAGAGCCAGGGGCCTGAGAAGTCTTCTCTCAGAGCCGTTAGGTTCGTTTCCCTGTTCAAAATGAAGATGGCAATTTCCTTTAGCAAAGGCAGTTTTCTATGGTCCCAGGGTAGGAAGCTGGAGATGTGCACTTTCTGTAAGAGGTTGCTTCTCAGGGTGCTGGTGGCTGTAGATTATTCCTGATACTGCATCTGCATTCAGCCCGGCAGCTGCAAGAGGATTGTTTTCATAACAGGAAGAAAAACAGTGGTCTGTTGACAGTTGGTTATTCCTGCAAGATTTTAGATTCTTGTAAGGTCTTAGGCTCCTGCAAGATCTTAGAGGATCCGCAAGAACCCTGGAGCAAGACCACAAGATCCTTATGGTAACAAAACGCGTTCTTCAACCACATCTGCACCAGAATGCTATGGAAACATCCTCGCCAACCCTTCTGATAAAAAAAAAAACACACAAAAAACCCCCCAGCAATTCCCTTCCCTGGGTGCTGACGCCAGGCTGGCAGCAGACTGGTGCCTCTGTTTGTCTGCTCACTGAACTTTGTCTTCTCACTCAGCCAGGCACCAAACAAGAAGCATCTAAGAGCAACAACTGAAATCCAAATTTGCTCCTAAAAGTTACTCTGAAGGACAGGACCCAGAGATAAAGTGGGTTTAGGGGACGATCACGCAGAATGGGTTTTGTTAGCTCAAGGTTCTGGGGCTGGAAGAGGCAGAGAAGCTAAAGAAATGCAAGAAAGAAGAGAGGTGGGTGGAGAGAAATTTGGAAGGAGGCTGCAGAGGAGAAGGCAAAGTGATAATGTGATGGAGAGAGACCTGACCAACTGCAAGCAAAGGAATGCTGACAGCGACCCGAACTGGAAGAAGTGTGGGGCGGATTCTCTGCTGGAGCCTCTGGAGAGAGGTGGTCTGGTGACACCTTAGTTTTGACTCCAGGTCTCCAACTTGAGAGAACATTTTTCTGTGGTTTCAAGGCATCTGGTGTGTGGCAATTTGTGACAGCAACCTGGGAACTGAAGATAGCTTGTGGAATAGGGACACATGGATGAAAGGTGATGGGGACAGGGGCAGAAATGCATGGAATCTCCCAGACTGCGGGTAACAACCTGGGTTTGGAATTGTCATCCAAGGGGGAGGCCATCTCCTGGAACTGAGCCTTAAACCTCTGGAACCTGATGCTCCTGTAGAAGCCAAAGTGAAAATTTCCCCATTTCTCTAAAGGTTCTTCACAGGCTGGACGAATGAACAAATTAATATTTGGCACAGTTATTGAGAGAAAAGCTCAGATTTAATAATAACATACATATAAAGAATTTACATGGCAGTCAATTCTGAGGTTGCTGGGACACACACACTTAAATCTTGAACTGAGGCCTGGAGATCTCAGGGGAGAGAGGAGGGATCTCCACATGGCAAGGAGGATGACTCATCCTTACTCTTACTCTAAAAGAATAGATAAATAGCTCTCCTTTCTACATTCTTCTGGATAATAGCGGCAAGAGACCATTTCTTCATTAGGAGAAGGGTGGAGGCCCGGGGAGAGATGGATGACTTCTTTGACTAAGGGCTACAGGATTAGAAGAATCCAAGCTTCTCCTTTCCCCCTGGGGCTGTCCTCCGCTGTCCTTGATTCTTCATGACAGAGTGGGGCACACACAGGAGAAGAATTCTGAGAAACTGGGGGTGTCATGATTTAGTTCCACCACTGTCTTGTCAGGTGAGCATTAAACTCAGCAGGTGTCCTAGAATTGCTTATGGGTTCTGTGGAAGCCCCCTCCCCACCACATGAGAATTTGGTGAGCAGAACATAGAAGAGAGTTGTCTGTGTGTTCTCCTCTTGAAAAGGGACTCAGAGTATCTACCTCATTGGGTGGTTGAGGGATTGGATGGGGTCATAAATGTCAAGGTCTTCGACAGGTGCTGGGTATAAAAGCTGTGTTATTTAAGGGGAAGCTTTGATTTCTGTTATTGTTGCTGGAATTTATTACTTTTATTATTTGCCCACATTTACTCGCCTTCTTGATCATTGCAGGGTCAATACAAATAATTTTCATTTGCATGTCTATTTATAGAAAAAAAGACTGGAAGTCCATTCTCCAAAATATTGTGATTTCTGGTGATGCCATAAAATTTTATTTCCTTCTGCTTGCTTTTGTTTTCTCAGTTTTCAGCAATGAACATATATATTCCCTTGGTAATAAGAACATCACAGATTCGTTGTTCTTTTTTTAAAGATTACTTTAACTCTTAACAAAAAGCAAAGAAACCAAATACAAGCATTTTCAAAGTTAGTGAGTCAACAGAGCACACTATCTATGATATTTTTGATCAAAGCCTAAGAATTTCCAGATAGTAATTGGTGAATGAGCTAGGTGTGTGTTGGTGAGAAAAACATTTCAAGACAATTTTAAAGGTTTGCAAGACCAGAGTGCGATTCTCCTCAGTTTGTGCCTGAAATTCCAACACTACTGACAAGTTCTCCGACTCAGTGCTCTTTTCTAGGGGGGTTACTTCTGGGAAGGGCGAAGGGTGCCGTCACTAGTGACCAGGATTGATCAGTCTGGACACGTATGCCTCTTGGGCTGGATAATTCTTGGTGGTGGGTCTGTGGGGGTTGAACAGCCTGTCTGGTCTCGGTCAGGGAGCCTCTGTTCTTCTGCAGTGATAACCTGAGATGCTTCCAGATATCACCAAGTATCCTGGGGGCGGGGGGCCGGCATGGTCGAAGCATCCCATCACCTAGACAAAATTTCACAATTGTTTCCTTCTGATTCTGCATCAGGAAGCCATGGGCTGAGACTCAGAAGCTACTGACCATCTTCTGGAAGAGATGCCCAGGAGAGGCCATTTGAGAGCTGCGGATGCAGGAGGCTGGGGTTGCCTTCTCATTCTGTACTCACCAGCCATGACCTCCTGCAAGGTGCTATGCAGTCTGGTGGACAGCATCCAAGTTTGCACCTTTGTATGTGACTAGGAGGCAATAGGTAGACCCATTGACTTGGCTGTTTCCTTGCAAGATGGTTGGTATCTCAAAAACAAGAGGGATTAATGAAGAAGACTCTAAATGGACCCCCTCCCACTCCCATCAAATACTCATCCACCAGATGATGGACATGCCTCTTACGAAGCCTGGTTTTTCAAGCCTACTTTCTGCCCCATCCCTCAACCTCCTGTTAACATAAAATGTAGAACTTAAGTTGATGCAAATGTATGATTTATGTTCTCTGTGGTTTAAGAGGGTCTGGACAGAGAGCTCTTATCAAGGAGGCTCAGCTGCAGAAGGGGAGCTTTCAAAAGGGCCTCCTGGAAGAGTAACAGAGATTTAGGGCCAGACTCAGCTACAGAGCAAGGAGGATGCAGCGCCGGAGGCTGCCCTAGCCCTTCTCCTCGGCTGCAAGGGGCTTTCATCTACGTCCTCTGCCTTTGTGATGGCTGGAGGTGTCTGCGTACAGGCCGAGTAGGGAATTGCTGGCCCTGTGGCTGGACAGACAGCTTTGGAGTGGCGTGGATTTCAGTCTTGGCTCAGTGGGTTACGAATTGGTTGTTCTGAATCACATGACAATCTGTCTTGGCTTTGGCTTTCCCAGCTGTTCATGGGCGATATGAGCATATCTAAATTAATTAAGTCCATATCTGTTCAGTGTTTATGGTGTGCAGGGCTCTCTTCCAGGGGCCAGGGTGGGGGAAAACACACCTCAGCAATATCACCGTGTCATGGAGCTTACGTGCAAGGAGGGGAAGATCATGTTTAACAAACGGGGCACACACGGGTGCACAAGAGCACACACCCACACGCAGTGCACACAGGCGCACACTAGGCCTTATTTACAATATTTGCTATTTTCTGTAGTGTAAAATATTCACGTTATGGTTGATTTCAAGCTACTAAGGAACATTGGTATTTGGTTTCTGACTCTGCTTTTTTAAACTGGACGAGTGAGTACAGATCGTTTTATTAACTTTGAATTTTCTAGAAATTTTTTCTGATGTGTTCAACATGTGATTATGCCTATTTGTGGGTATTTAATTTTTTTAGCCCTATTTTGTGTCTGTGGTACAGTTTTATTTCACTGTTGAAAATCCCCTTCTACTCACATGTATTATCTACTTTTTTCATGAGATGTTTTAGTTGTCAATCAGTTTCCCTGTTACTTTAGCACATTTTCATGGTGAGAAAAATCAAAGATTTGGGGGTAGAGGTGAGTAGTAGTAACTTCAAAGTGCTTTTTTGCTAAATCTAACATTTGGGTCTTTTTTTTTGTTTAGTATACTGACCTTTAGTTTCTCTAGTTTTCTGGATCACGTTTTCCTGGTTTTTAAAAAGTAGAATCGTATAAAAAGCCATTGCATGTAAAAGAAGTGCAGAACTAGAATAAAAGAGTATCTACCCCGGAGAAGGGTTTGCTCCTTCCCCTCAGGCCTCTCCAGTGGGGGCTTCCTCCTCTTTAATCTCGTGCTCGCGTTGCTGGCTGGGCTTGAGCTGTGGCTGAAGTTTGCCTCTGCTCACCACCGCTTTTAAATGTTTTACAGGTGAGATCAAGACTCCCCCTTTGGCAGGGCTTCGAATCCAAGCCCCAGGAAGGCTTCTCAGATCTCTGTGCTGTGCTGTCAGGGCTCAGCTCTGCAAATCTTCCGAGGCCTCTCCAGGCTCCCGCCCGCCCGCCTGTTTTGAAGGTTTTGAAGAGACCGTGAGTCCTCGTGCCGCCAGCCTTCCGTGAGGCTCACCGCGACGTCTCTGGAGGGGAGAATTGCAGGTGGGCCTGCCTCAGGTGAGGTCTGTCCTCCCGGGCTGCCCCTGGCTCCTGGGTGGAGCTCAGCGGCTCACCGATCAATAGGAAGGCTGGAGAGAGAAGTTTGAAAGTGAATCAAGAAACAGTTGCTAAAAGAAGGGAGAAACAGATGCTAAAAAGCCCGTGGTGCCCCCGGCAGGATTCCAGCTCTCCAGCATGTTCAGAGTCACTTGGATTCATCTGGCCTGAGCTTACCTCTGCCTTCTTCTACTGCTGACCTTCTGTGTCCATCCTGCCACCTGATGGTGCTGTCACACGCGTGCCCAGACTTTTCTTTTCTTGCTCTGAAAGTAACACCTTTAACGTTTCCCTAGCACCACGCCACGGATTCCTCTTTATCCTGCGAAATTCCCTGTCCCCGCCACCATCTCCAGCAAGCGTCGCTCGGCCTGCTTTCTAGAGCAGCCTGTGAGTTCTCGAGTGCCCACCGGCTCGTCGTCCTTGCCCTCCAGACTGGGATGACGCGTGTGCACACCGGCCCCCTCGCCAGACTGTCCCTTCAGGGGTGAGACCGCGCCCCCGCTCAGGAGCGTCCTCGGGACCCCACTGAGCTCCAGCGACTCAGTGGCTGGGTCAAGAATTCCCACAGTGACACTCAGACTCCTCGAAAGACTCTTCTTGAGCCGCAGCCCCTAACGAGACTGACAAAGTGTGTGCCACCCACAAAGAGCACGACCAATGAGCTGTGTGTGCCCTGCTGCTTCCTGTTATAGGTTCATATTCTACTGTTTTCTATTCCCCTCGCCGAGTCGCAAAACCAGTTTCTCGGTCAGACTGACCAGGATGTGCTTGGCGCCCGGGTGTCTCGAATCTGGAGCGACAGGGACTGACTGGTGACTCCTCACGCTGTGCGTGTCGGCGTCCCGTGACCTGGGTCCCGAGTGGTGTCGCTGATGCTGACGCTGGAGGTGACCAGATGACCCCCTGTTGGGAGGATGCTCTCTGATCACGCAGCCCCCCGGCTCGGACTCCCCTTTAAAACCCTGCTGGCTTTCACTCAGGGAGACTGAGGACATGAGACTTGGTCTCCCCGTCTCCATTGCTTGGTAAATAAATGGACCTTTCCCTTCTGCCGTCTTGTGTTAGGTTTTCCTTGGGCACCGGTGTCTCAGACTCGGAGGTGAGTAACATTCTGCCTCCTTCACGATGAACACACCACACCGGTCATCTCAGCTCTCGGGGGTCAACGCCCGGTGTACCGAACACGTACTGGATCCGAGAACGTTCCAGGGATTGCTGTTTGCAATGCCCCAGCCGTGCCCCGTAGTCCTATGGCTAAACTCTCCGTTTGCAGATAAGGAAACTGAGGCAGGATGCTTCAGGAACTTGTCAGAAAGATCTAAGCCACCCGGCCGCACCTCTGCCTGCTGAGACCCCGCTCTTCCGTGAGGCTCGGGCCCGTGTCTGCGGCCTCCCCGGCTCCGCGGCCCTGTCTGCAGCTGACACTAAGCTCAATGTTCAGTGGATCGCCGGGCCCATCCATCTGGCGCGTGACGCGCAGCTCTGGGGAGCCCTGGCTCTCCCTCTTCTGCGTCTGTGTCATTCAGCAACTTCTGTTTCCCTCCGAGGTCACCCGTAAAGGTCTCGGTGTCATGTTTCTCATTTCTGCCTTGTCCAGGAAATCTTGCCAGTGCATCTATCAAAGTAATCATCACAAGCCTGATGTGAGAGTATGGTTGCTCTCACATTTTTCATTACTGGGTAATTTATTAATATCCTTCCCACCAGCGCCAGATTTATCTTGATAAAACCGCTATCAGCAGCGACACAGGCAATGCCACTAGGATGTCTCGCGCTCACCCCCCTCACCCCTTAATACCGCAGATGCCCAGCCCCGCGCCAGCCCAGGGAGCCGCCGAGACCCGGAACATTTTATCATGTTGATAAAGTCGACCTGGAGCGGCCTCGAGGGTAGCTACCTATCCCGCCTTTCTTCTCTGCTTGCAGCAAAGGCAGGACTGCGGGTGGATGCGTGAGTGCCGGGCCTGCCTTTTCAGTGGCTCACGCGCAGCTCAGGGGGGCTTTCCCGGGCCCCAGTGTCAGCCACGTGGGAGGGACCTTTGAGTTATTTCTGGAGGAAATTCAGGGCACAGACACTTTAGGAGCATGGGCAGAAGCGGCCTTTGCTGTCCCCGCCTTCTGCTCTCCTCGGGGTCCTCCTCTCTCCTTACTCATGATGAGTCCCCCAAGTGCAAATGCGGAGGTCCTGCGTCAGGTAGGGCACATGGCTGTGGGGGCGTCTTTGAGAGGGCACAGGGTCTCTGCTGTCCTTGATTTGCCACGATCCCAAGTAGTTCTTTTTGAAAGCGGATTTCCTAGGTCATTCTCTGGACGCCAACTCCCCTCCAAGAGTAAGGAACTAAATAAAAGCACAGTATGTACTGGGAGAGGAAAGTGAACTCTGCGGGGACTCGTGTGGGTGCTGCCCTGAGCACCTGGGATGGAAGTGCATTGCTGCGGGGGCTTCTGGTTTGGAAACAGAAGCTACGTCTCCGCCCCCAGACCCCCAAACCCAGATGGACTGAGGGAGCTGCAGGGGCCCCAGAAGCGCCATCTGTGTGCTTTGCAGGCTCGTTGGTCAGAGGAAAGCGCTGTTGCCGGAGAAGAGGGAAGCCGGAGAGATAAATGCTGGGCATCCCTGGTTTGGAAGAGGCCTGACCAAGCAAAGGGGGGCACGGATACCGACGTTTGACGAGCAAGGGCTGATCTGCAGCAGAAAGCCAGGCCCACATCGCTTCGCGGAGCTCGCCTCTTGTCTGTCCCTGGACAGCTGGCCCAAGGACCTGCGAGAAGCCGGGCCGTGGCTCTGGCGAGGGGAGCTGTGGTCACCGCTAAGGAGTCACCACGCGGTCTGGTCCCCAGACACGCTGTCGGGGGCTCTTACTGTGCTGAAGGCAACGCCAGCGGCGGGTGGAGGCAGGTGAGGAGACCACGACGGCAGGTGAAATCAAGTCCCAGGGAAGGAGGCAGTCAGGCAAGGTAAACAGACACCAGACCAGGCGGCGGCTGTGGGGTCAGACGCTGGGCGTTGCCGGGCCAAGACCACATAGGGTGGTGGACGGCGCCGTGCTGGCTCGCGCCGACCCGGCGTCGCCCTGTGCGCAGGCCTCTTTGCTGTGTTCTCTCAGCCTGCTTGCGCTGTCCCTGACACTGAGCCACACAGGCTCGATGAACACCTAAGGCTCGTCCCATGAGTTTTTCCACCTATGTCTCGTTGAGCATTTCTGAGGCTCTTAATTAATGTTTTCTGCGTCTCTCCTTCAATTAGCCGGAGTCACACCATCTGGCCCCCTCCCCGCCCCTCCACACAGGGTAAAATCCACGTGGAGCTGGAGTGAGGCTGACTGCGCCGGGGAGACGCCCGCACCCCAACAGCCGCTCTCTAATTGGCAGAGCCGGTTTTCATGCCAATTATTCCCGTAATGGTCTGGGCAGGAGAAAGCAAAGACCTGTTGTTTTTGCAGGGGTAGACACTGAATCTTCAGTTCAGGATCCCGCGTCCTGCAGGGGTGGAGTGGAGATGGAGCCCAATTAAGGGGGTGCAGCACACCTGCCTTTTCCCCTTGGTCACACTCACAGGTGGGGACACCAGGTGTCCTTGCTCCTTCAGAGGGGAGGGCTGTGAGCTCCCATCCATTTGGCAGGACCCCCCTTTCTACCTGCCGCGGAACTGGGGACCTTCCCAGCGGCCTCCCTGTAGCTGGCGAGGCCGAGCCTGTGAGCCGGTGGCTGCAGGAGCCTGCTGGAGGAGGGCCGGCTCCCGCGATTGTCGTTCAGATGCCAAGGACGGCGCGGGCCTCCTGGACAGATGGCCAGCTGCACGGGAGCTCTCAGAACGTACATATGTCAACAGTGACAGGGAGTTTCAGCTGTGACCAGAGCAGGGACAGCCGTCCAAACACAGGGCCATTCGTCATTGTGGCTGAGTCCATGAAATCAGGGATGAGGGCGCAGGTGGGGATGTGGCCTCGACGCTGTGGCTTGGCCATCTCGGGAGAAACCAGCGTGCCCCGGGCTTCAGGAGCGTGGGGGGCTCAGGCTTGTATGGATTCACAACCCACAGGGGCTGGTTTTCTCTAGATTTATCTGCCACAGCCAGTCACCTGGTCGTCACTCTAAAAATCCACTGCTGCGGGGCTGCTCCTGGACTAACAACGGCAGTGCGCCTCTTCCCCGGTGCCCTCGTCCAAGGCAGCGCCACGCTCCATGTCACGCCCCGCCTCCACGGACTGTTTTCCTTTCCCTCCTCGCCGTCTCCCTTCCCCTTCTAACTCTGGCTTCTCCAGAATCCAGCGGACAGTCCCAGAGGTGCAGGCAACACGGCGCCTCTGAGCGCCCACGTCCTCACTGGGTGGCCTGGGGACCTGCAGAAGAGGCCCGAGTTCCAGTCTCTTTTCTGCATCTTGAAGCTTAAACGGGGTGCCCCGTGTCAGGTGACAGCCTGGTGCCTCCATAGCGGGTGACCCAGGCTCACAGCACTCACTCCCTTTAGGAGAGCCCTTGTGACCAGAGGCAGGAGTTTCAACTGCTCTATGGCAGAGATTCTGAATCGGAGTGGTGCTGTCCCCTGAGGGCGCAGCAGGCAATGTTTGCAGACATTTGGGGTTGTCTTGCGTGTGTGTGGGGCTCAGTGATAGTCGTGGGGTGAAGGGAGGGGAATTTTCAGTATGTGAGGTCCAGAAGCAGTCATCACCACCCATCTGACGTGGACTCTGGGCTCTAGGATTAAATGAGGGAGCTCAAATCTGCCCTCTCGTCGATCGATGTCCTCACGCGGAAGGTCTCAGCTGGGCGACTGTCTTCCAGGGGAGATTGGCAGTGTCTGATCATCGCAGTTGGGGGAATTGCTCTTGGCATCAGCTGGGTAGAGGTGAGAAATGTCACAAACCTCCTCCACTGCATGGGACAGTCCCCCCAAGAGAGAATCATCTAGTCCTAAATGTCAACACTGCCAAGGTTGAGAAACCCTGACCTTCAGCAGGCTATTTGTTTGCCTTTTCTCTCATTAGATTTTCATTGTCTTCCAGCGTACACACATCAAACTCTCTTATATAGAGGCTTTGTTGGAGAGACGGTATGTTAATGCTGCCTGTTGACACCCTGTGGCAAAGTCTAGCCCGTAGGTGACTGTGGAATCCTGAAGGAGGGCGGCCTGGCTGGAGGGAGACAGGTCCTCTGATGGCTGAAATTTGAACATCCTGCGGTACTTGGACTCAGCTACATCTTTAAAACCTTCATTAGCTTTGCAGACTGCAGTAACAACTGATGTGTGGGATGTGGCGGCTTCCTAGAAGAGCGGGAAGGGACGGGAAGCAGAGGCCAGATGCTGGTGACCAGAAGCCAAGGCAGGAGGAGCGGGCGCAGGTGCGGCGGGGACGGCGGGGGCCCCACACCAAGGGGGCCCCTTCGATTCTGTGTGGTAACTCCGAGGTGCCCAGAGCGCTTTATTGCCTGTGTGCTGAGACCAGCTGGGGACGCTGCTGGAGACAGCCAGGAACGGTCAGGGTGGTTGGGACACATGCAGATGGGAGAAACAGGCCTGATTTAGAGAAGGAGTGCTGGGCCCAGTTTACAGAGGTCCAGTGACTCTGTCTCAAGGCTCATCTTCTGTGTTAACTTGACTCGGGCCATGGGTGGGCCCAGTTTTACTCTGGGTGTTTCTGGAAGGGACTGGGAAGAGGTGGTCATCCGAGCCAGCAGCCCAAGTCAAGCAGATTGCCTTCCTGATGCGGGTGGGCTCTGCCAGTGGTCGGAGACCCGCGAGGAGAAGGGTCCTGCTGACAGAGGCTCCACCTGCGAAGTTGGTCTTTTCCGGCTTTAGATTCAGACTGCAGCCTCTGCTCTTCCCGGGTCTGGTGCCGCCGGCTCCTGAACTGCATGCAACTTGCAGTATTGGCTCCTCTGGGCCTGCAGCTTGCTGACTGACCCCACACACTGCCCACTTGTCAGTCCGTATAGCCACGTCGCCTAGTCCCTGTAGTAAATCTCTCTGTGTCTCTCCCCCTGTGATCGTATGTGCATAAACATATCCACATACACACATACACATATGCATAGGCACACATACATACACATGCACACACTTACACACACATGCATGGACACATGAATATGCCTATGAATATGCATATACTCACACACATATACACATGCATGCACACACATCCATATAAATACACATACATTTAAACATATATACATGTAAGTGCACATACATAGACACATGCATATACATACATATGCACATACATACATATACGGATGCATATATCTCCTGTTGGTTCTGTTTCTCTAGAGAAACTTGACTAACACACAGAGCACATAGGTGTCCCTACTCTGTGTGTGGTACTGGGTGGAGTTCCATGCACAATGCAAGGTAGAAATGCCAGGTTCTTTCAGATCAGGTGGGTCACTGTCTGTGGGATTCTCAGCATGAAGAATGAGACCGCTTTCAACAGGAGAGGTGAGGGGCATCATGCGTTGAGTATTTCTTCCACGAAGCTAGCACAGTTAACTCCTCATGAGACTTCAGACGCTGAACACTATGCTTCTCACTTTCTAGACTGAGAAAGCCACACTGAGAAAAGCAGAGCAGATTGAAACCCAGGTCTCTGAGTTCCACCACCTTTGTACTTCGGGCTCCCTTGGCTAATTGCAAGACCCTCAGATAATGTTGATCGCAGCGTCGCCCCTCAAATTAGTCTCCACAAGCTTCAACCCCGTCAACTAAGGTTGGATTCAAGCCAGACACTGACATCTAGAAAATAGAGAGTCAAACTTCCCACTCAAGATGTACCAAGATCAAACACTCGTGACACTATGTGAGATTCAGTTTGACGTCTAAAACAGGCGTGGACACCCATGGACACAGGGCAGAAGTGACTGGTGTAACGTATGTAAGGCACCATCGTAGTCTCTGTTATTACAGATGTTTGGCCATATCTTGGAAATCCACTATTCCCCTTGTTTTTGTTGACATAATATTTCTCGATACCACATCCTCCTTGTCCTGCTCAAAACGGCTACTCCCTTGGCCACTTGGCTGCAGCCCTCACGCTCCAGATCTCTCACAGCACTGACCCTTCTGGTTGGAAGTAGTGAGTTTACAGTCAAGTGTTCTTACACTCACAGGCTCCAACGTGAGTCCTCGGAGCGTGAAGTCTTATACTTACCATTTTCCCTCAGTATTACCTGTAGAATAACACACATTCTGGAGACATCTTTAAATCGACACTTTATCAATCTATTTTTAAGGCACTATGTGCTTAAACTATAGTGACTCAGAGTAATCAGGAGCAGCTTAAAACACACTATGAGGGATTTAAGAGCTAGACCTTGGAATTGTGTGTCTATTTCTCAAACTCCAAAAGAGGGGAGATATGGATGTCAACGTGCATGTGCATTTATGAGCAGAGGAGGCACACACTGAGCTTGGGGCAGACACTCCAAGCTTCGACATATTTACCTGCCGATGAAACAAAGTCAGTCAGAATCTCCAAGTCAATGCATTTCATAATTAAGCAAATGTGTTATAGCAAAGATGGTGGTAGAGCCTCAGGAGATGGCTGATGTCTAAGAACATAAACCCCTACCCCAGGGAGCTGCCGAGATGGAGTGATGAGTCAGGAAGTCAGTAACTAAGCTCTCTGCTCAAGGTTATTCAGCAGATGGGAAAGTTTCCATAAAAATCCAATGGTCCCCTCTGGAACTCTCTGACTGACTGGGCTGATTCTTTCAATGAGTCTTAAGTTCCAGTGGGGGCCATAAAAGAGACCAATAAGGATGACAGAAGAGGTTCAACAAGGTTAGCCAAAGATTGAACCCCACAAGGGAGGTGGAAGTCTTCTACCTTTGCTGCCAATGGGCCTTTACTGCCCATCACAGTGGGGAACAAATGGTTGAGAGTAACAGAAGGGCTTAGAAACGCCCCCAGGCTGGCAGTTAAGTTTCTGACTCCTCCTCTGCCTTCCTTGGTAATGAGGAAGCTCATTAGCAGTGGGGACTAGACCAGGTTTTATAGCTCCCCTTGAAGGCACCAAAGAAACATGGACTTGGCTTGTCCTGGATTCTTTCTCTCATGGGTAGAGGTTGATCTCACTGGGGACAGGTCCATGTAAGAGTAGGTGTGGACACAGGAGAGACCTAGATCCCAAAGGAGAGGTGACCTGTAGACCAGAAAGAATGTCTTTTCACCCAGACACACTGCTAATGGACTCCAATTTCAGTTCTCTAATGACAAATCTGAGTCTTGGTGTCCTTCCCTGAGAAATAGGGACACTGTACATCCTTTAAAGGGGTACTGGGTGAGTCTGTGAAATCATTTAGTCAAATGACTTCGTGCTGTGCTAGGCACAGAGTAAGTGCTCAGAAAATGATAATTTTTGACACATCACTTTGCAGATCTAGAGAAACTATCACTGAACAGACGCAGAACTTGGCTCAGACCTTAGGGGACTCCACAGATGGAGCTGGGCTTGCCCTCCCCCTTCTCATTAGTCCAATATCTTATCATCCACTGGCCTTCCTAACACTTGTATTCCAGCTTCGACAGCTGCCCCGTCTTCTGATACTGCTTCCTCTCTACTTGACATTCCCAAACCAGAGTTTGCATCATCACGGACACCCATCCAGGTAGTCGCATAATGAGGACAATCCCTTTCCAGCTCTGCATTCCTTTGCATGTGGTCTCTTTGGCCAACTTCTACAAGCTGTTTCTCTGTTCAGAAAGATTCAAACCAGCATGTGCAAAAATATATTTGGAGAAATATCAAGGATGTCTGTCTTCCCTGATCCCACCTCCACACAGACTAGGAGCCAGAATTCAGACTCGTCTCAGCTGCTGTCTCGTGATGGAGAAGAAAAAAGATGTATCTCATTTATTGGAGATTTTAGAGCCAAGAGAACAAAGACCACCCTCACATATCAATCAATGGTTTCAGGGCAGGAAAGAGGGACTGTGAACAGTCAGACTCGATGGTGAAGTGAGGGCTCCCTCTGAATGCTGAAGGGTGAGTGTGTCTGGGACAGATGGGGAGAAAGGTTATTCTGTTCAGAAAGGATGGGATGCAGAGACAGCTTCCAAAAGCTCAGGTGGGTGAAGCATAGAATGTGTAACAGGGGATGAGGCAGCGTGGAAAGGAGAGCAGGCAGTAGAAAGGGACTAAGAAAGGCGAGGAGACCAGCTAGGACATGGAGGTGAGCATTTCCTCTGTCCTGTGCGAATTCAAAAGGCACATCAAGGACATTTATTTCACGGTCCAGGATTAGAGACAAGAACTCCTCCCAAAGAAAATGTAAAAGAGATTCCATCGCTGCAGAACCAGGCCCCTCTCCACTCGGGACCAAAGCGGGGCATCTTGGAACAGATATTTTTGACTATGGGTAAAATGAGCTGAAGTCCTCAAGCTCTTACAGTTCTATTTAAAAGGCAAAATCCACTGTGAGTTCAAAGCATATCCATGGTCAAGTTGACAACTCACCAGTGAACTCTCCCAGACATTAATAGGAGGAGTTATGAGGAACATAGTGAAGGAGTTAAAATTTGAAGGCAAAAAGGATTGGGGATTATATGGACTTGAACTATGGAAAAGGTTGAAATGCATTCAAGGAAGCAATGAAGACTACTGGACCAGAAACTCCCTGCTCACTTATGATAAAATATCTAGTTAATACCAAATAAAAGATTCAAATAGACTTGGTATGGTTCTTAAGAAAGTCTCTCTAAAATAATGCTGATATCCCCCCATTTTTTAAAAGCACTTTCACAAATAAAGTGTTGCCTTTAGGAAGGGAGATTGGCTGTGAGGAGTAAGCAGCTTAGTTATAAGGAAAAAGATATGACAGAAACATAATTTCTGAATTTGGAATTGTTCTTACACAGTTTTAAGACTCCTGCCTTGCAAACAAGATCCACCATTCATTTCATACAGGTGTGCATGGACTTCTGATCACATACACTTACCTTAAATACAAAGACACAGCCTGATTTCATGGAAGAGATGGAAAATTAAGTTGACAAATACAGTAAAGGGTAAATGTTGCTTACCAAGGACACATGTGATGCACTAAGAGCACAGAGGAGGGAATGCTCGGTTGTAAAAATCAGTAGGACATCAGAGAAGAGGTGACATCTGACTGGGTCTTGAAGGATCGGTAGGAGTTCACCACATTGGAGAATGCTTTCTGCTGGAATGTACAGGTCTGCTCCACGGTGAAGAGAAGCTGGAAAGCACAGTGAAGTGGGTATTGTACTACAGGTGAGGGCACGAGGATATAGGCAAAACACCAGGGGTTACTAAATAGCAGGTCACAGAGTCCATCTTCTGTCTTGATCTGTGAATTAACCAATGTTGACCATGAGAAATGCATATCAGAAAAAGGAACTGAAGGATGGTTAGCGGTGCATATTTTCTCAAATCCAGCATAAGTCAACTCAAACCTTTATCCACAGGGGGGGAAAAAGGAACAACTAAACTGTGCTGTCTTTCCTGTATTAGTTTTCCATAACTGCTATAACATGGTACCACACACAGGTAACTTAAAACAACAGAAGTGCATTGTTCCGTAAGTCCTAAATCCAAGTATCCTCCATTCCTTCAGAAGGTTCTGAGAGGGGGATCTTTCATGCCTTTACCCCAACTTCTGGGGCTGCAAGCAACACCTGGACCTCCTTGGAAGGTGACACTCCAACCCCTGCCTTCGTCGTCCTCTGTCTCTTCCCTGTGTGTCTCTCTGTCTTTGTCTCTGGTTCACATAAGAACACTCATCATTGGATTAACAGTCCACTCTAAATCTAGGTCAGTGTTATGTTGACACCCTGCACTCATTGCCTCTGCAAAGATGCTATTTCTACATAAGGTTATAGTTCTACAAACCAGAGGTTAGGTCTTGGACATATCTTTTGTGGCCACCAACTTACTGCACACCATTCCCCTGTTTCTGAAGTTTTCTCTTCTAGAGAGAAAGTGACCTGGTAGCTTTAAAGAGTGAAAAGGAGAAGCACTGATTATTGGTCCAAGGTAGCCTGTCTGGAAAGCAGAGCTTGAGGCAAGGATCACAGTCCAGGACAATAAACATAAGGGGATGATGGTAATGAGGCAAAGACAGATACGAAGGGATGTGCTGTACCACACTCTAGTGATGGCCACCACTTCAAAATAGGCTACAGAGAGACTGCTCAGCAGGCATGGGGCTCAGCAGAGGGAACTTTCTCAGGAAGGTTTACAAAAAGGAAGTATATCTAATGGAGACTCTGTAAGGGAGGAGCAGGAGGAATTCAATAGCACAGCTCCTTCTAGCACCTGCTTCCATGTGGTCATGCTTCACCTCATGGGAAACTGAGCCTCCACACTTGAAGGTACTAACACCTCCTCTTGAATGTGCCCTAGGAGGCTGCATCCCGCACTGGGTGTGCAAGACCAAGTACAGAAGGCTGATTTGAAGTGCGCAGGACTTAGTATATTTGGAATGAGGGTCATTCATATCCAGAGCTTCAAACTTGACCTCATCCAACTGAGGGAGTTTAGCAAGGGCACCAAAGAAGAGGGCAGCTAGAAGTTTATGGTACATTTCCAAAGAAGGAGCCTGTCCAGGGAAATATAGGAAGGCTTATATTTGTGTCTGATACTAATATCAAGGCACATAATTAATGATGACTGTATTTACACTAAAGAGTTTTACTTTCTGAAGTCAGGGGAGAGCAGCAGTAGTAGTATGGATGAAAAAGGCGAATAAAGGCTGCATTAACTAATATTCCCTTTTCACAGCATAGACGCTGATCAAAAATGAATACATACCCTTATCTTACGGGTTTAAGGAAATGAATAATAATTTGTTTCATAAAACAAAAGTGAGCAATGAAATGGCGTGTGTATCCTTCATCTGAATCACTATTTACCTTTTTTTCATCCTGATAGTCAGAGAGGGGAAAAAACAGAGAAATAGCATCTACCCAACCCTTGATTTTTATTGTTATTATTTTTTTAATGACGAATCTTGCTAGACCCATAATGAATCTCTGGAAGAAATAAAAACTTATGATCAGAACAAGCATTATAGACATTTATGTAAAACTGGAAGTGAAGAGTATTTTCCCATCTGTTCCTAATTCATAACTGGGTTCTCTCTGGTATTGTGACTGAAGCGCAGTTTTATTATTCATTTCTTGGCATCAACTGATGGGGAGTTCTCATCTGTGTTAAATTCACCACATCAGCTGTTCGTGAGGAAGTCACCATTATGACTCAGAGTCCACACATCCGTATCCATTCCAAGAGGCCCACTGATCAAGTGGTAAATGAGAGGTTTACAAAGACAGCTGAATTTCCAACACTCTCTGCCCCAGGAATGATTTGGGAGATGAGGACGTGGATCAGGTGCTTGATGTGAGGACCTTATATGCATCATTATAGTCCACTGGCCGCGGTGGCCCATTGTCTTCTCTGTGCTATGCTTCCAAATGCCAAACCCCATGAACTACTCATTAGCGATGGTGACTATCTGACCAAAAAGGAATGATCTGTGGCCTGGGAGGACACAGAGACAGAGAGACAGGACACACTCACAGGACACAGAGAGACAGTTGAGGGGGGAATTGCTGCCTGCAGACAACCCTACACTCTGACTTGCTCGTCTAGAAAAACGTCATCACTGAGAGCAAAGGAAAAGCAATTTTTAATAGCAACAACCACATGCAAACATTTCCATGAAACACAGGTCTTTAAGCAAGAATACCATTTTAAGCAAACATCTCTAGCTAACAATTGTGAGACACACAAAGGAAGACAGAGAAGACTGAACTCAGTCGAGATGTATTGCCCTGTAGCCCCAACTACAGAGTTTTCAGTAGAGCATATCTTTTCATCTCTCCCTGTTGGGATGTCACTTACTGGGTTCATTTCTAAGGCTTTGGTCCTATGTTGCTTAAGCTATCATTTTTTTTTTTTTTACTATGAAAACACTGTTTGTTTGGTTATTTGTTTGGTTGTAATCTGAAACAACAAAATATGCAAGGAAGTATAGATAACATTTCCCACATGTGTGTCTTGTATTATTGAACTGAGTTCATTTCTTTGAATCTTCTGATCCCTACCCTCCTGTATAAGATTCCTGAACTGAAGGGAATAAGAAATTAGCACAACACTTTAGAAAATAAATATAATTTTAGATTCATCCAGTTCAAAATGTTTGTATTGTCTGACATAGTAATTCTAAATGGAGGAATTCATCTTCAGGAATAAATGCTGATGTGAAGAAGATATTTTATACTTAAAGTATTGACCACAGTGTTATTTATAAGAGTAAAGATTTCAAAACCCTCTCAAGGAACTCTATGATTAGCAAAAAAAAAATGTACAACACTCATTTGTTGGGGGAAAACTGATCGTTTGTCTTAAAATTTATTTTTATGAATATTATGTAATGACATGAGACAATACTTTGAGAAAGATTGTTCTGGCTGGTAAGGCACACAGAAAGTGGGTCACTGTCCAGCACAATGCTCTCTGGTTATTTAAATGGAAAGGAGGAAGAAAATATAAAAATCACCCCCCTAAAAATATGCTTCATTACAATTTTCAGACCTGATCCTACTCTCCCTGAGTCCAACCTTTGACAGCTATTTGAACAAAATAATAACGGAAATATGAAGAGTAACAACAAAACTTTTCTCAAACCCCAAATGCAGGTATTGTTCTCATTTCGCAGATGAGAACATTGCCAGCTAGAAACATTTAATCCCCTCTCTGAGTCCTCAGAGGCATTAAATGGTAGCTGGAGCTTGGATTCAGTTGGATTCAGGTTGGTCTGGTTCCAAATCTGTGATATTGTGCAAATAGCATTTAATATATTTCCTAAGGTTCCAACTAGAGAATGTGAATTTACAGTGTATCAGGAGAGGTGACCGGTAGGTACGAAAACTGGAAAAACAGAGAAATTAAAATAGAAATGAGGGAGCTAATGAACTCTGAGGATATAAGGCCCTCTTGGAGAGGCAACACTTAGTAAATAATTTTAATCAGACTCTCCATAGCACAGAAATAATAAAGATGTCCACCTTTCAGGAACTGATAGCCTAAATGACATTCTATCGATGATGATTCCATCATCACGATAGGCTATTTCGCAGATATTTAAATTGTCATTATAAGAATTATGTGGAAATATGGAAATACTTTTTGTCATCGATGAAATGAGTAAGACAGAATACAAAACAACCTGGGCAATACTGATGTCATTCTGTAAAGAGAGGCATTTATTACCTTGGACTAGGAGGTGGCATATACAAATGAAAATAATGGTAGTTTGGATAATGTTTCCATATTGAAACATAATTGGGCTTTGATAGTCTTCTCTTAATAATAGAAATAAGCACACAAACATTTTAGGCATCATGAGTGTCACCCCTTGGCTCACTTTTAATATAGAGAACTCAATCAAATAAAAGGATAAATTCCATGCACTCACGCAAATGCAGAAGAATAACGAACCCACTGCATCCATGATCTAGCAGTGAAATGTATTAATTTTTTTTCGAAAGTCATTTGTGTTATTACAAAACAAATATGAAGTTTGGGAGAAATTAACCTCAGAGATGATAATCCAACTTGGGAAAAAGTTTCACTTCAAAGTTGAAAAGCTATTGATTGATTCAGTTCAGAACAATCATTCATCTTGTTTTTACATACGAGTCAGGAACTGTAGTCATTTCTAGTTAAGGGAGAGGTATTTAGGTTTGTTGACACTAAAGAAAATAGAAGTATGGGATAGAAAAATGCTAATAGTCTTATGCCCGGTTGTCAGATTATTGAGTACAGCATGAATCAGGAAAAATGCAGTCCACCACCAGAAATTTAAGGCCACCCAGAGGCCAAACAAGATGAGAAGTTAGAAGATTGAACTTCACCAAAGGATATGATGCCTCAGTGCCCAGCAAATAAATATGTTCAGACAAACAAGAGATAGAAGATGAAGAAGAATGAGAGCAGACTTTAGATTTTAAAGACTAGGGTTAAATGCTCTAGGAATGGAGGAGAAAATTTAATTCATTAATTGATCTAGTCATTAAACTATTGTTGTAGTTGTCCAACCATCCATTCACCCACCCATTCACCTACCCAGCCATCTACCCATCCATCCATTCATGCATTCAATCATCATCCATCCATCCAGCCACCCAGCCACCCACCCACCCATCCATTCACCCACCCATTCACCTATCCAGCCATCTATCCATCCATCCATTTATGCATTCAATCATCATCCAGCCATCCATCCACCCACCCACCCATCCATTCACCCACACATTCACCTACCCAGCCATCTACCCATCCACCTTCCCATCCATCCATTCATGTATTCAGCCAGCCAGCCAGTCAATAAATCATAACTTTCCAGGAATTATAAGTCTTTCAGAATGTTTGTAACATAGAGCATGGGGGAGCTCTAACAACAAGTCTAAAATGTATAAAAACTTTTTCTAAAAGTTTAGACTTTATACTGATCATGATGGGAAACTATTAAAGAAGTTTGAGCAGCCAGATGACAAGATGAATTTGCCTTCTGGAAGCAAGTGGCTAGCAATTAGCATATAGTCACAAAAGGGTCTCAGACTTTGATTTCCTGGAGAGGCAAATAAGAGAAGGGGAGTGTCTGAGTTGTCTGACCAAGTCTGGAGAGAGATGTTCTAGCAGGTTTTCTGAGGCTTCAGAACCTCCAATTATTCCAGGAAACCACGCCTCTCTTCTTTAATCATAAACAACCATCATCTATCAATCAGGCATTTAATCTAGTAGGTTCTGCTGAACTGAGCCTCTATTTTCCACAGTCATTTTAGAATCGCATCTGGCTTGCCCCTCAGGGAAATTGGACAGCATAGATGAGCTGGAAAACATACTAAAAAAGTCAAGTCCTGATTTTTCCCACTATAATGACTCTATCACACCCCCTTCAAGGTGTTACTGGCTAACAAAGACATAAGTTTTAAAAATGAGAAATCATGTTTTTTAGAGACAGAATCAAGCCACTCATGGCAATTCTGCAGACTGCTTTCACTTTGGTGTCGTGTGGAAGAGGCATGCAGTCCTGTCTCTTTCCTCTCTCCTCACCGAGCTCTCCTAGCAGTAACCCCAAAAATATAACAGTCAAATATCATCCATGTTAGATCACTTTTTCAATAATAGATGATTTATAGTTGATTAGGTAATTAAATCAAATACAAGTGGCTGAAAGTAAATCTATTTTTATCATCCCTGTAAATTAAAAGTTCTGCATCATAAAAAATCATGACCATCTTGAAAATGACTAGTCAAGTGCCTTTTAGAGGCAAGGAGGATTTATTGTCAATTAACGTATTGAACTGTATAGTCAGCATAACTCTGTACTCGAGACTTTTAAAATTATGGGCTTCCGTTTCTGCAGCTCCCTGTCACGCTCCTGAAATGTATCTCGTTCTTCGCGTACTGAACAACTCCATAAGTTGGGTTTCTATCTCCCTAGAACAACATTTCATTTTATTATTATCTCCCATCCCCTGTAATGAATACAAATACATTCCTTCTTTTCCATCAAGAGTTTATCAATTTTCATTGATTTGCCTATAATGACTACAGTTGGGGAAAGAAAGGCAGACACATCATACCCATTAAAGTGTCTTTAGCTTCAAAAGTTTGTCGGTGGCATTGTTTAATTAAAAAAGGAAAAGAAAGCCATCAGAAAACTAATTAGAAAGAGACATTACTTTCAGGCCTGCTTATAAACAAGAAGTCGAAAGTTCTTACATAAAGGGGTTCCAGAGCAATGCCACTTAGGGAAATTTGGCATTTGTCTCCAGCCCGCTAGGGAAAAATAAACCGATTCATTCTGAACTGATATTTAGGGCATAGAGATAATCTTGCATTATCTAGTCTGAGTGTTTCACATTCCTTTCCAAGTTCATAAAGGTCAAGTGGAACTGTAAGAGCTAAGGGGCATTTGTGACAAGTTCAACCTTTATAACAAGATACATACTTCTTTTAGGGCAAAGCTCATGAGAGCCAGCCTGACTGTGTGTCCTTGTGAAAAGCACGTCTTTCCAGCTGTAGCAGGATTTCCCCAGCCCCTTTCCAGAAAACGGATTTCCTGTTCTCAGTAGCACTGAATCGAGCTCAGTAATGCAATCTGCTTTCCCCAGGCCTCACTGCTTCTGGAATCTGAGCCCAGACATTGGACTCCAAGTCACGTGTGCTCCATCTCCATGCTGGACAATGAGCAGGTTTCACTGGCAAGTGGAAGCACAGATCCCCAAGATCTATGAATGGAAGCGGGGCTTATATTCTCTCCTGTGCCTTTTCTTCTCTTATCACTGTCTCTTGCCACAGAAAAGCACCTCTGGAAGCTAAACAGGCTTGATCTAGAGTGAAACATCATCCTGCATCCTGTGCAAAGACGTACAAAGAAAGCAGCCACAAGAAGGTCATGTATATTAGAGAGGCATTTGTCAGTATTTGAAAGCTCCTTCACTGAATCGTAACTATTGTCATCAAAATCCAAACCCTCATGCATTTTGCAATGTCCCAATGTCCTATAACCATGGCCTTTGGACTTCACATTTGCATCCTCCTAGGGCGGTGCCACATGGTATAAAATGCAGCAGCTTAAGGACAGCTTAGGATTCTAAAAGAGGAAAATTGGTGATACAGCTAAGTATTTTAGATTTCTTCCTGTTCCCTCTCTGTTTGGAATTGATGCGAGGACCTTGGTGAGAATAACATCTGGGCTTTCTAATTTTACCCTAAAACAGATTCTGATGTTGAATTCAGTTCTGATGGCCAAGTTTCTTTCTTGGGTTAGAGAACTTCTCATCTAGAAAGCTACTGATGCTTCAAGCTTCCCTACCTTCAGACAAAATACAGACACTGTGCCTCATTTAGGGACACCCATGACATCTGTCACTCAAACAGAGGCACAGAGATACTAGGCAAAAATAGACTATCCATGAGAGAAAGACATTTTTTCATCTTTCTTATCCCTTCCACATCTTCTGCCCTTTGCCCAGAGTAAGTGCTTAATAAATTGTGTTGAAAGAATGTCATGTATTTTTATTGAGCTAGAACTTAAACAAAGTGTCTCCCATAGACCCCCAGCATCAGCATCACCTGGAACGAAATTCAGAAGCTCACACCCCACTCCAGATTTATTGAACCGGAGTCTGAATTTTAACAAGCTCCCCAGGAAATTCATTTATACTTTAGAGCTGGAGAAGCCCTGAGGTGTGCTCTATTGGGGTTGGAACACATGTTAGAGTCCTTTAACTTTCCTGATGATTCAAGTGAGTGGTTTTGAAAGGGAAACCCAGAGCTACCATTTCCTAGAATCCCTAATTTTCCTTACCGTATAATCTAGAGAAACTAACATGCAGGCACACAAGGGAATAGGTTTAACTGCTCACTGATACATTGTCCAAATGAAATATTGGAAACATCTTAAATGTGTATCAGTGAAAACGTGGATATACCAGTTGTGGTAAATCCTAACAGTGGAATATTATGCAGCAAAGAAAACAAAGGAACTGGCGCTATATTCATCAATATGTCTGCAATACAAATAAACAGTGGAGAGATCAAATAAAGTCATGGAAGCATATGTGGAGTTAAATAATAGATACAAGGTTAAAATATGCACAATGATACTACACATCCTTTATGGATTTATATATGTAGCTGCAGTTTGTAAATATGGAAGGAAACAGTAACCAGGAATTCAGGAGAATGTCTCCTGCCTATGGGGAGGGAAAAAGGGCAAAGATATCACAGTGGGGCTCATGGGGACTTTAATTTCACATGATCTGTTTTATTTTTAAGCGTGGTGGTAAATACATGGATTTTTTTGCGTGAGTTTTGCTGACTTGTATGGTTTCATAACTGCTAGGATACTGATGACCATATTCTCCTCCACAATTGCTAAATCAAAATGACCAAGAAGAGACCCAGGAATCAGCATAAGCACCTAAGGGAACTCTTTTGGGCAACCAGAATTTAAACCTCCTGGTGAGAAGAACTCCAAGGTGACTCGAGAAAAGCAAACAGTCACAAAAGCTTAGAATTTTCCAAAAGTCTTGAATACTTTTAGAGTACGACATGGGCTTTGTATTCTGGTAGGAGTGGAGTCTGAATTCAATGTGGCTTCACACAGTTATTGGATGAGTACAAACCTCACTTTGCTCATTAGCAAAGGGAATTGCTTTAAGGATTAAATAAAAACAAACCAATCCTGGTCTAGGAGGCAGTTTGCAAGGGTCTATTCATTCTGTTTTAACAAAATGCCAAAACTAAGCTTGCATTGAGAAGATGCGAACCCCCGTTCACCCAGCATTCAGGGAGAGGACAGTGTCATGTATCAGAGACACTCTACAAAAAACAGACATGACTTCTGTTCCCAATGAGCCAACGGTCAGTTAGAGAGGGCAGACAAGCTCTCGGTAGTGAGACCCTTTGGGACACATGTCATCTGTCATTAACCATTTTATGTGCATTCTACATGGTTCTAGTGCTCTATCCTCTGGCTTCATGAGCAGGCATGCAACCCAGATGGTCCAGCCTCTGCCTCCTCCCTTCCAGCACTAACTGCTACAAAGAGAGAGTCTGTGACCCTAACTGATCAATCAGAAATCTTCCCTGGGACTTTTCTGCAAGAATTCTAGGAGAGAAAAGGAATATCCTTCCTCTAGACTCTAAACGAGAGCGTAGCAGACCTTTGAACCACAGGGGTGCTGACCCCTACTCCGTGAGAAATTTAATTTCGGGTTCCTCCAGAACTTAGTTACTAATTGCCTACTATTGACTAAAAGCCTTACTGGTAGCGTAAATAGTTGATTCACACGCATTTGGAAGGTTATGTGTATTATATACTGTATTCTTACACTACAATAACCTAGGGAAGAAAAGAACATCAAAAGAATAAAATATGCTTTTATGCTGATGTAGTATAAATTTACATCATCTATTCACAAGAAAATCTCAGTAAAAGTCAACCCGAGATTTCAAACCTGGGTGGTTCAAGAGTCCAAGGAATTTTGGATCTTAATTTCTTTGGACTGTGTTTCTTTCCTTCCCAGTCATAGGGGAAAAGACACAGGAACAGAGTGGAAATTTGAATGAAAGGCAGATACTCTATGATGCTTTGGATTAATTTTCTTTCTTCCCACCGATAGGAACCAATACATCTCTTTATTTCCTTAAATATGTGTGTGTGTGTGTGTGTGTGTGTGTGTATGTGTGTGTGTATGATACCTTGGTTGGCACCAGCCAACATTGTCTTGATAAAAACACATCCTAAGATAACTTCTTCTGCAACACAATCTATTTTGGGTTGATTACAATGTCAACTCTCATTAATTTGCAAAGTCACACAACAATACACAGTTCTTTGTGTGCAGTTGTACCCACACAACTGGGGCATGTGCTTGGCTGCTGGAGCAGAGATTCCTGTGGAGTCACTCACACATATAGGAGGTACTCACTCATGCTGGAGTGGCATGAAGGCAGATAATCACACAGGCTCAGCTTAGACACAGAACACACTTCAGGCTACTTTTTTGGTCCCCTTAACACTGATTTCCATCCACACATTTTTCTGTGGCAGAAGACTTTTTCCTTCACCCCAGTGCAAAAGTTAGTCTGCCAGGAATTTTCCACGGTACTATGGAGGTTGTAGCTCTGTCCTGTTATCATGACCAAGGACAAACAAGCATCGCCTCCCTACTCTGCAGCTGTACAAAACTGATAAGAGTTGCCAGTAGAAACTACACATAGCCAAGGAGATGAATATTTACCTCAGAGCATAAAAGTTGCTCCTCCAGACACCCCATAGCTTAGCTTTGGGTAACAATGCCCCTGGGCCAGCACTGGTGCTTGCAATAAAGTGCTGTTTCTCTATCTTCAAGTGCTTGGTTGTCAGTCTTCTCACTGTCTAGAGTGTTATGGCATAACACTTCCACAGTCCAAAGCCTGCTGGGGTACCAAGCATTCACATGATTAGGAGCCAAAAGGAAGAAGAGTGATGATGATAAAGAAAAAAGTTAACTCCAAACCAAGACCGTTCTTAGTAGGACACATTTCCCAATTCCACCCGCCATTTTCATTTATTCTTCATTGATCATAAGAACAAATGAGGTTAAGTGTTAGGCAGCAAGCAAGGAAATAGGGGTGTCAGTGTTCCGATAACACGTTTGCTATAAAAACAGCAGCTGATCTCAGTTTACCAGCCTCTATCCTCGAGAAAGGACTGAATTATCTTTCTGTTCTCCAGGTAGAAAGTGACACCACAAAATCTCAGGCAGATGAAAAGTGATGGATACGAATCAATATGCAAAAATCCAGTCATATGATGGATATGCATGTCAGATAAAATGATAGAAATAGTGTGAATCTTTTCTGGACTTTCTAACTTTGTGAGGCTTTTTTAATATCAAAATATGTCATTTGTCACCTTTTATTGTTTGGAAGACACACAATTCATATTAATACCTGCATTCTTATTAGTGTTTTTTTTTAGAGGGACTCTGAAGCTATGTAAGTTTTCAATCCACCAAAACCCAGATCCATTCCTGCCCAGAGGCAGGAGAAAATTGCACACTGGGGGAATTGCAAGCAATTTGATATTGCTTCATGCGAAATAGCGAAGTGATTAAAATCATAATCGGACAGCGTGGGCTGAAAACCTGGTGTTTCTCTTATTAGTTAGAAGGCCTGGAAGTTAGTTCATCCCTGTTTGTTTTGTTGGTTTTCATCTGTGTCATGGAGAATAGTGCTACCCTAGGAGGGCTGTGGCAGGAAGAGATGAGATAATTCACAGACAGGAACCAAGGCCATGTGTACGGTCTGGCAGACCTGCTTCTGCTCTTGAGGAAGATGAGAGACTAGCACAGTGTGGGGGCTGCTGGGGCAGCTTCAAAGGGCCACGTGCACAGTGCCATCTGTCCTGGAGACAATGGGGATTTCAGCATTTCAGCCCCAAACTGATCTGATCAGATTTCTAGGCACTCCTGGAACTGTGACTCTCCAGCTGTAAGAACAGAGGCAGAGGAGGCCAGTTCACTCAATACCTGCCGTGTCAGCAAAGTTGGAGGTTTCAGTTTTTGCCATTCCTCCCGGGGACATCGTCTGCTGAGTTATGTCACCGGCACCAGGGGCCTCCAGCAGAAGGAGATGGAATGCATCAGTGAGGCCGGCACGTCCTGAAGGACTGCAGTAATTAAAGCTATCTATCCACAGCACTGGGCACTGCGGGCAGGCGGAGGGGTGTGCATCAAAGACTGTGTCACGGCCAGTTCCTGGTGTCCCTCAGCAGCCTGAGAGGGCCGTCCATCCAGCAGTGACAGGGCACAGGACTCCAAGCACACAAGCCTGGCTCTTCATACTTGCATGCAACGTTCCGCTAATGTGAAAAGAAGCCAGGCACAGGCAATGTTACTGGGCGCCCAGACAAAGAAGTGGGAGCAGGTGTGGAAATGACCACACACTGGAGGTCCTGTCCAGATTGGACAAGGCCTCTCTTGATTGCAGCTTCAGACGATTTTCAGGTCTAGCTTTGAACATACTGTAATAATATTAATGATCATGATAATAATAAAAATAAATAGTAGTAGTAGTAATGATAAAAAAAATCTGAAATACTAAGGGCTCCCAAAAAGTCATGAGTGATGGGTGATACCATTTTGTGCTGGGGTCTTCATGATAGAGGGAGAGCTCAGAATAGGATGCTGCTTGAGTCACCAGACAGGCCCTTTTCTGAGCACTAGAGGCCAAAGAGATCAAAGCTTATCTCTAACCCTCTGGAAAGATTCTAACTCAATGTTTTCCCCAGGACAGCAAGGAGCCTGGGACCACCAGAATGCCAGCGGCCACTTCACACACCCGGAGAACTTCCTGGACAAACCCCTTCCTTCTGCTTTTGAACTTCCTTGTGAGCTCTAGTCTCTTGCTAAGACACTAGAAAGGGGGTCCTCCCAGAGCCCCCTTCCCAAGAGTGTGAAAGCAAACAGCCTCC
Source organism: Solenodon paradoxus (assembly GCA_004363575.1). NCBI lineage: Eukaryota > Metazoa > Chordata > Mammalia > Eulipotyphla > Solenodontidae > Solenodon > Solenodon paradoxus. The sequence goes on from RJWH01002228.1 coordinate 252,432, forward strand.
AGGCTGCAGGGCAGACCTCCCTGCCCAGGAGTCTGGCTCCTGTTTTGCTTTCGCTCTCCTCCACTTTCTCTAATAAACTTACATAACTGCCCTCTGACACTCAAGAATGCCTTCTTGAACCATTTGCTGCAGGAGCCCAGAGCCCTGCATCATTCATTGTGTGGCCTTTGGGTGGGATTCTCCACTGGCCTCAGTCCCAGTCTTTCCTGGTGTTTCCTGGTGGCACCTTTTTGACCCTAGACCCTTTTCTCAGTCTCTTCTGATAATGATCCTCAGATTGTTTTGACTAATGTCTTGTATTAATATCTTCGTGAATCTCTTAACAGACTCTTTGTCTCCAGACTCTGAGTAAATTGCATCTGTGTTTATCTCGATGTTGCCATGTGTCCTGCATGCCTTATCATCTGCAACCACTCACCGTTCTAAAAAAAAATAGCTTGTAGCCCCCCCGCCTGGGGCTGGTGAGTTCCTTTAGCGAAGTATCCCACTTCGAAGTTCCAAATAAACCCTTTCAGATACTCAAAGCATTTTCTGAGTCACTCCTCCTGTGCTCTGGAACCAAGAAATCCCCACATCTTCTCTGGGACCAAACAATAACAGACCATGTCAAGAAGAACAAGGAAAATCTCTTTGTGTAATACGTGGTTGAATATTTGACTTGCATCCTAAGTGATGAGCTCTGGGATAGAAAATCCTCTGTTGTTTCACTTCTGTGTCCCCTTATCTGACCTGGCAAAGCTGCGTAAAAGACATGATGGTCACTGTTCCGTAAGTGACCCAGTAACTTGGAGAGGTCCTCCCGGCAGGTGTGGGGCATCAGGTAGAAAAGCTTCTTACCTCTGGAGATGCCCTGGGGGCTTGTATTAACCTGGCTCTTAATCCTCATTCTTTCCATTGTCTTTTCTGTCAGCAGCTTTACAGCGGTATATTGTTCCTGGAGCAAACGATTCACCTATTTAAGATTGAGAGTTGGTGTTTTCTAGGACACTTCCAGGATGGTGCATCATCAATACAATTTTAAGAATGTTGTCATTTCCTGAAAAGAAACTCCAGACCCCTTAACCAGCAGCCCTCACCGCCGCCTAGAAACCCACCGATCTGCTTTCTGAATCAGCTCGTTTCCTAGCTCTGGACGTTTCGGTCATGGAAGTCACGTGCACAGCTCTCTAGCTGGCTTCCCCACTTCGGCGTCAGGATCCTGCGTTTCGTGCCCTGGCAGCGCTTCGTTTCCTTGTGCGCCACATGCTGTTCTAGTCTACAGCCAGGCTATGCCTTCCTTACCCTTCTTGGGTGGGTGGCACGTGGGCCGGTTCCATTTTTGAGTTTTTATGAAGCTCCTTCATTCTTATGCATCCGTGGGCACTTTCTGCTTGCTGAACACCGTTCTGAGTGCCCCATGTGAAGATAAGTAAGAGGTGCCCTGGTGGAGGAGCGGTTTGGTCAACTGCCTCCGGCCAAGCGTAGTCCACACACAGCTCAAGGACCCGGTTTGCAGCCCAGCCCACGGAGAACAACAAATAGATACAACTAAATAAAAACAAAGTGCCTCTTCCTGCCTGTCTGCTTACTCACCTTCATTCCCACCTGCACCTTCCCCTAAAACAAAACAGTCGATCTCTACCCAGGTAGCACATGGCCGTCTTTAGGAGAGGGTCGGAGCTGAGCCCTAGAAAACTGAGTGGCGCAGAAGCAAGACGAGAAATCCAGAGGCAGGAGCAAGAATGTGTGCAGCTCGGAGGGTGGAGCTCATGCTCAAGGCTGGATGAGTGGGGCTCGTGAGGAGCTGAGAGGCAGAGGGAGAAGAGTGAGCAGAGGGGTCCTGGGTGATGGGGACAGTGGGCAGGCTCTCGAGGCTGCTGTGGGCAGTGCCTGGGGGCGATGGGAAGTGAGGTCGACGAGATGGGGGAGCATCCACAGCAAGGCTCTCCAGCCCAGCCCCCCACGCCCCAGCCCTTTGCTCTCGTATCTCACACAAGAGCTGTTTACTGGGCTCTCATGGCTGGACACCCAGACTAGAGTAGGAAAAAGACCACGTCTTTGTGTCCATGACCGCCGCATCTAAATGTGGAAAGAGAGAGAGTCCACACATTAAGACATGCATAATACATTTTCCTGTCAATTTTTTTAAACAAAGGGATTATTCTCTTTATAAAGGATTATGCTGTACAGTCTTACAACTTAGTGTTTTATTTTTCACTTAGGAAGACATCATGGCAAATTGATCTATAAAAGCACTTAAGTGTCCACCTTCTGCTCTTTAAAAAAGTATCCACGTGGCTTTCCTGTTTGAGTCAGCAGAATCTTTTTTAAGCCGCATCAATTTGTGATCATTTAGTTCTTTTCCAGGCTTTCTTGTGACCAGACTGGCAGCAAATATACTTGCCGGCATTCTGAAGGTAAATGAGTGGAAGTGGACTTTCAGGGTGAAGAGCTGTGTGTGTTTAATGCTGTCATCACACGTTGTTCTTCGACTGTGGTACCTCCAGACTCCACCATCCAGTAAGAAAGCTCTGCCTGCTGCGGCCAGTTAGACCGGGATCTGGGCGTGACTGACTGTGTGCTTTGGAAGAATTATGTAGGAGCCGGTTTGATTTGGAGGCGTGGGTTTGACATGGGAGTGATGAGTTTGCAAGGAGAGAGAAAGAGAGAGAGAGGAGAGAGAGAGAGAGAGAGAGAGAGAGAGAGAGAGAGAGAGAGAGAGAGAGAGAGAGAGAGAGAGAGAGAGAGAGAGAGAGAGAGA
>RJWH01002229.1:0-115256 GCA_004363575.1 Solenodon paradoxus
TTTATCATTTTAACATGTAATCTAAATACACTAAAATGTCAGAACCATTTTATGTTTTATGTGATTTTATTTCCTGTGCTATTAAGATGTTTGTTCTTATTTTTTCTTTTTATCATTTTAACATGTAATCTAAATACACTAAAATGTCAGAACCATTTTATGTTTTATGTGATTTTATTTCCTGTGCTATTAAGATGTTAGTTTATATATAATTTTTTAAAAAGAATCAAGATGTGATTTTTCTCCAAAATGCTTTGTATTTTGAAAGGCTGGGAGAAATTACTCTGGCCTTTCTATATCCCCTATCATTTTTGCTGTCCCAGAATGTCCTGACATAGTCCTTACAAATAACTTTACCACATAGGCATGTAATGAACACAATTTTTAAGCCAGAGTCATGCCTCCCACTACTCTTGCCAGAATTCTCCTTCATTCTTCTCAGAAAGGGATATCACCACTGCTACTACTTAAAAAATAATAACAAATGAAGACATCACTTTTTGAATCCAAAAGACTGTCAGTCCTTCTTATAGAGGATGATTAATCATTGTCAAATAACAATTGCAAGTTTTACCACATACGATTTATCTTTCATGTTCATAGTCTCATCAACATTTTCTAGAAGATTCTAGATTCTCAGAAAAAAAATTGTATGAAAGCATCATTCAGCTGAGCATTTGAAAATGTTTTTTAAAAAATCAAGGTAATAGCTATTTATATTTATTGTATCTGTTTCCAAATTCAAATGTCACCAAAACATCTGTATTTTGTCAAGCATGCTATAAAATGTTATAATTCCTAATCCTTGATGATCTGCTTAAATTTTAATACATCTTAAAATATTTCTGCCCTCAAAATTTTAACAAATACTTTTTCACTAAAAACATCTATTGATTTTGTGTTTACCTTTGAAGAAATTTTTTTATCTGTTTTATTCATTCACCCTCTAAGCACCTAGACCAATGCTTGGCACAAAATAGGTACTAATTAAATATTTACTGAATAAATAGAAATAATCTTTATCTTCTTGTCCCATGTCATTTCCTTACCTTCCCTATGATGGGGGAGGCAGAGAGGGGAGGAAGAATCCTACCAATAGCCTCCTATAATAGACTGACAATTTCCTGAGAAGACCTTACTCGGTTCTGTAAAATAACATAACAAAATACAGAAAATTATCAAGTGTGAGTGAGAGCACGTAAGGGGCAGAAGAACAGTTTCATTACAATGTTCATCCACCCCATTAGTATGATCCTAAATAAAGAATCAGGAAGAACATGTACAAGCGGAAAAATAATCTTTACACTATCCATTCCCAGCTTACTTTGTTGACTTCTTAAATTGCGTTTGGTTAATCAGTAAATGAGAAAAGAATTTGGAAAAGTTGAGGCAGAAAACTGATTGAATGACTGCAATACCTATGAAGTTGAAGGAACCTGGAGAGTTCAGTTAGAAAAAATAAAAAAGCAAGAGAAACACAACTTACATTTCAATTATTAAGTATTTCCTAAGTATTTCAGAGAAGTTGTCTTGTTTAATTCTTATAATTCTATGAGGTAGATACCATGAATTCTCTGTTTTATAGACGAAGGAACTAAGGCAAGAATGTGGTAGAAGATCTTTTCTCTAACCTCAATGCAAAAGTTAGTCTATCAGGAATTTTCCACAGTACTACACAGGCTGAAGTTACATCCTGTTCTACAGAGACTGCAGCTACGTCCTGTTATCATACTACAGAGTCTGTAGCTATATCCTGTTCTAGGGAGACTGCAGCTACGTCCTGTTATCATGACCAAGAACAAGCAAGCATAGTCTCCCTACTCTGCAACTGTACATAACTGATAAGAGTTGCCAGTAGAAACCACACATAGCCAAGGAGATGAACCATTATCTCAGAGTATAAAAGGAGCTCCCACTAGATTGCCCATTGCTCAGCTTTGGGTAACAATACCCCTAAGCCAGAGCTGATGCTTGCAATAAAGTGCTGTTTTCTCTACCTTTGAGCGCTCAGCTGTCAGTCTTCTCACTGGACATAACAAGAAAAAGAAAGATAAAAAATTAAGTCACTTGCCCAAGATCACCAAGCTAGAAGGTGCTCAAGCAGCTTCCAACTCAGTCATTTAAAATCTAGAGCTAGACTGTTGGCCACACAGAACACTATACTGTAGATCAGTAGAGAAAAGAGGCAAGAGTCAGGGAGTGGTAGTGGATTAAACTCAAGGTAAGCTGCAGACCCAGCCTCTCACAAAACTGAAAATAGAGAATGTATGTGATTCATCTGCACAAACACCTGCAAAAGACTGCCAACAAGAGTCCATTGATGGGCATATCCCCCAAGAGCTCATCCTTTTGCCAGTTCTAATGGCAATCAGTGCCACTGTTCTGCTCAGAGCACTAGCAGTGGGGCTCTCACCTCATTTCATCTCACAAGGTACTTTAGAGATCTTCTAGGCCCAACTAGGAGCAGCCCGTCACTCAGAACTCAGATAGTAGAGTCTCTAGATTCAAATACATCCGCTGCAAATGGTTATGGGGTAGGGTGTAAAACTAGGGCCTTCAAGCAAGAGGATTTGAGAGTACAAGGTCAACTTTGGATATGTAGGAAACAGATTGCTAAGTAGTTAAATGAAATAGAAACAACAGTGCTGTTCTTGCACAGAGGTGCATTTAGGTGGTGACTAAGAATGTCTCTTCCCTAAAGTTATGACACTTTTTCAGTGAGAATGATTAGGCCAATGTCTTGGTTCTGCAACCATCATCTTTGTCTTATTCTATCACATTCCATTTTCCTCTTCTGTCTGGAGAACTGGGATTGGTTTCTCTAAATAAAAATCATAGAAAGCTTTTACAAAATTCACAGAACTCTTGAACTTTTTCCCAAATTGTTTTCTAAGCATTTTAATTTAATGAGTGACATTAGGACCTTAAGATAACATGAGCAAAAAAGACATCTCTGCAGATTTATCTAGCAATCCCAAGTTTCTTTCCCTTATTTTCCATCATATGGGAGTCTCTTATATAATAAATGGCAAGAAGCTATTTCCATCTCCATGTAGGGCAGCTTCAGAGGAGATTTACTTGAATTACGCCCTCAAGAATTGAGATTAGGTAAAGGATGATTTCACTTATAATGAGGTTAGGTCTTTTACTGTAATCTGAGTGCCACGTAATCCATTTTGTGCGTTCTTCCATATGAATAGCTGATATTTACATAATCAATACAAATGATTCTATATTGAGCCAAAATAAACAGAAGGATGACTATAGAACTAGTCAACCTCATCATCATTTGTTGGTTTTTTTTCCTTCTGTTATTTAAACAGTCTATATTGCAAAGCACTAGAATTAGTAATAAAGAGAAGTTGGTCTCTCTTTAAAAAGTAATAAAGGATGTCTTTTCTGAAGATGTTTTTAATGGATCCATGTCAAGAAGATAGGGGTAAAGTAGAAACCTCTAAAAATCTCTTCTGGTCAAGGAATGCAATGATTATATTATATGCGGAAGGAATGCCAGTTTCTTCTTGGTGCCCTGTAAATCTTAGAATTTGAGTGGTGATATTGATGATTTGACTCAGATTCAGGCAGAGAACACACTACCTCTCACAGTAATGGGTAGAAAAATAAATGAATAAACAAAATCTAATAGGATAACCATTTGAATGGCTATTATCAAAAAGGCAAGAAATAAGTGTTGGTAAGGATGTGGAGAAAAGGAAATCCTTGTGCACTATTGGTGGAAATATAAATTGATGTGATCATTATGGGAAAAATTATGGAAGTTTCTCAAAAAACTGAATGAAGAACTGTTCTATCTATGATCCAGAAATTCCACTTTTGGGTATTTTTATGGAAGAAAAGGAAAACACTAACTCAAAAAGATATATATACCTCATGCTCACTGCAGTATTATTTACAATAGCCAAGTTATAAAAGCAAACTAAAGGTCCATTCATGGATGAATGGATAAATAAATAAAGGAAATATACGTAGTATACATAAATATATATACATAGATGTGTACATATATGACCCTTGAAAAACTTAGGAATTAGGGGTGCTGACTTCCAGGTAGGCAAAACTTAGAGTATAATTTTTGATTCTCCCAAAACTTAACTTCTAATAGCTGACTGTTTACAGGAAAACTTATTGACAACAACAACAAAAAATAGTTCATTAACATATTTTGTATGTCAAACCATTATTTGCTGTATTCTTGCAATAAAGTAAGCTAGAGAAAAGAAAATCATAAGAAAAATGTATTTACAGTACTGTACTGTATTTATCAATACCTTATGTTCAGTCACAACACTTGAGCTCAAGGCAATAACAGGAGATGGCTACAAAATTATTATAGCAGTTTAGTATGCACTAGAGTTAATTTTATGTAATTATGATTTTATACTGCATCTTTACATTTGTTTTCTTTTTCCTCAAATGTGAGAGATCTGCTTGTGTATTTAAGTTTTGATAAACTTTTATAACAGATTTTTGTAGTTTATGGTAGTATATGATAAAATATACTATTATTTATGTATTTTTGTATTCACGACATAACATATTTCATCTTTTTTCTTTCTTTTTTAAATATAGTCTAGGCTATGTGGTTCATCTGTGAATTCTTTCAAATTGTCACAGACCTCAAAACATTTTCCCAATATATTTATTGAAAAAAAACCTAAGATAAACCCATGTTTGAAATGTCAACTGTATAACAGAATATTATTCAACCACTAAAAGAAAAATTCTTCCCATTTACAAGATGGAAGAAATCTGAGTGTATTATGCTAAGGGAAATAAGTCAGGTAGACAAAGACAAGTACCATAAGATCTCACTTATATGTAGAATTTAAAACAACAACAAAACTAGACTCATAGATATAAAGAACAGATTGGTGGTTACCAGAAATGGAGGGGCTAGAAGTTGGTGACGGTAGTCAAAGGGCAAAATCTTTCAGTTATAAAATAAATAAGTTACGGGGATGTAATATACAGAATGGTGACTATAGTTAATAATACTGTATCACATATCTGAGTGTTGCTAAGAAAGTAAATAATTTTTCCCGACCAGCCCTAACTAGACTTATTGTGGTGGTCATTTTGCAATATATGCAAATCTGGAATCATGTTATACACCTGAAATTAATATGTTATATATCAATGAACCGCAGTCTAAACACACTTTTAAAAAGAGATCTTTAGGCTTTGATTTCTTTCCAGGAGTGTCTGACATCTTTGAGTTTGCTTACCCCCCGACCCCTCCTCTCTCTCTCTCTCTCTCTCTCTCTCTCTCTCTCTCTCTCTCTCTCTCTCTCTCTCTCTCTCTCTCTCTCTCTCTCTCATACACACACACAAATCAAATCCTTCCTCCTTTTCTCCTTCCTCCATCCCCACCCCTTTGCCCACAAAAAATATACATTCCAGAAAAGTGAATATGTTATTTTTGATCATGATTGTGTCCTAACACAAATTTGTTGCCAGGTTTCAGTCTGGGCCACTTGCAAATCAGGACAAGTTAAAATGTCATTTTTCCTTTAAAGAGATGGGCTATCTCAAACCCTCTAGCATTCAGGAGAGAACTTATATTGGGATACCTGGTTAAACCTACACTAAAAAAAGGGAGAAAGTAGACAAAAGAAAAAGGAGGAGAGGGAAAGAGGGAAGGATGGAAGGAAGGAAGGTCGGTCTAATGGAGAAAAAGTGAGTAAAATTATAGTAAACCATACCACTTGTGTTTGCAAACCAACATTTCCTACATCCATGTGGTAACATTTTTCTCAAAATGCTGCCCTTGTGACAATGCCTGACACAAGATACAACCTAAAACCAGTCCCTTCATCTTTCCCTTACACAACCACCTTGGCCTTGAACCAAACTCCCAAAGAGCAGGTAGAAATTGCCATCCCAGGTAGGTAAATATAGTGAGAGAAATGGAACACCCTTTCTTTTTTTCAGAGGCATGCAGTACTTTGTAAGCAAAACAAAGATGTGGATTTGCTTGATATTTAAAGAGCTGTAGGATGACTTGCAGCATAATTAGTTCACAGGAGCTAGCAGCCAATGGAAAAAACATGCAACCCTCTGAATTACTTGTAATAGACAAGTCCAAACAATCCATAAAGAACCAATATCACATAATTGAAAAATAAAACATGTAAACAAGTTGGCAGTTTCTCTGAGCTTGACTTCTTGCCCATGCTCTTTACAGTAGAGTGAGAAAATTTCAGGATTTAACATGCGGCTCATTTTACCTCTTTCAGACTTTCTCATTATCTGTAAAATGAGAGTGATAATTATACCTACCTCACAAGATTACTGTGAAGATTAAATAATAATAATGATGATGATGATGGCAAAACAATACTTTTTATTACACAAAGGTTTGCTGGCATTAGGAAAAAATGCAGCATAGTCCTCTTCTAGCATATCTTCTCAGTCTTTTAGGGTGAAGATAGAATGGAATGTGTCCCAAATTAGAGAAAAAAAAGTCACTCTCCTGTAAAAGATCTGCAGGCCTCTGTGGCCTAGACTCTGCATTTCATCAGTCTCCTAGGGAGTACCACCAAGATCCCCCAATGAGTTCCTTTAGTTTAACATGTGAATTAACTCATTTCTACTAACTCCTTCTCAACACAAAATCCTTTGGGAACTCATTGGGCATAGAAGGTGTGTCAATGTGACTATATTATTAGTCAGAGAACAAACATTTCAGGTAAGCAATTTTGCTTTCTCCCAAAGATTAAATACATTCTCACCTGCAGAGATTAATGACTTCAGGGATCTTTCTCTATATATTTAACAATGAGATAACTAAGTGGCAAAGTCAACAATAATCAGAAGGCAGGTGCAAGGAACCAAGCAACCTTTTTACAAATACTGTTTGTCCTTAAGGGAAATAAGACACACTTTTAATGCAACAGCTCTGTAACCTGAAACAAGAAAGAGACATGGATGGAAAGAGGAAGATTGCCAACCAGGAATAGGTTCTATTAAAGCAATCAATTCAGCTCTACTCTTGGCAGAAAAAGAGAAGTTCAGGACACTCACAAACTTCTTTGAGCTTGGTCAACCAATTTAAAATCCTTGGATCTAACTTTGAACACTTTCTTCGTTCAATCTACCAAGTCTACCCTATTACTCCAGTAATAATTCCTTTGAAAAGTATTTATATTTTCTTCTTCTTTTCCATTTCCACTTCCATCTACCATCTCCCTATCTGTATATTGTTCGTCACTCATATTGTGTTCTCTAGACTTGTCTCCATAACTACTTAAATAGGTCAGAAAATGCTGGTTCTCGTGCTAAATATGATTCCAAACACATTTACTTCTCTGAGGTAAGAACGTATTTAATCTTTTTGTTTTCTTTAATTTGGATAATCTGCCATTCCACCATGGTCTATTAAATTTCTTCAATGAAATCAATCTTAGGAAATCAATTCTCAAGTATTTAAAATAAGAACAACAATATCAGAATTAGCATCAATAAAATCTCTAAATCTTGAGCTTAGGAGAAAAGGCATTGGGTGAATTAGAAAAACCACTGGAGAATAATTTAAGAGAACTAATTTCTAGGCACCATGCTGCCACTAACTAGCTCTATCATCCTACTTGAGCCATGCAGTGTTGCTACAGAATAAAGAGAATAAAGGGGTTGAAATGGGTGAGATTTGTGGTCTTTTCTAGCTACTTCTTTCCATGATTCTAAAGCTGCCAACCATACATCAGAGCCTACTTTGGTCATGTCTGACAAGTAGAAGCTAAGAAATTTCTCCTTAGGAAGCAAAAAGCTCTACTGCCTCTTTTTTCTTTTTTATAATCACAATAGCAATATCTATTGGGAAAGTTGGTATCAATTTATTCCCTTTTTTAGGTATTATGTTATTGTATTTTCTAGATCAAATACAAAAATGACAATGGGTTGGTTTTCATTCTCTGTAAGTCATTATGAATATTCTGAACCAATGCATTAGTGACCTGCTTGAATTTGGCTATCATGAAACTATATGAAAATTTTAAGAAGGTTTAACACAAATTTGGGTAAGAAAGAGTTTAAAGACACATGCTGAATGCCATAGTATAGACCCAAGAAAAATCTATCCATAAAGTTCTGTAAAGAGTATTTCTCTTATTTTCTAGCCAAATGCTTATTGTAAGTGACAAGGAATACTATCAAAGTCTGCTATAAATCTTTGTGACCTTTTTCATTGCTTTTTTACTAATCTGGAGAATGAGTTTAAAACAAAAAAATAGTGAAGACAAGTTATAGTAAGGCACCTATGAACGTTAACTTATAAAACACAATATACATAGAAACGAGAGTGTTTTCTAAGGTAGGGGAGTAGTAAGGAAGGAAACATGATCAAGGTGGGTGGGGCTGGGGGTCTTCCAAGGATGCTAGTCAATAAGAAAGGTAAACACATTACAAAATCAGTCACACTGTGATTCTGCTGTGGAGATCTTTTTGATTCATTCTTCATTCATTTATTCATCAAATTCTTAGATAATGTATTTGGCAGTTGGCATATGATAGAGGAAAAGGCAGTGTCTTACAGGAATTATGATTGAGTAGGAAGACCCAGGGTGCAAGTTATTACTGTCTTTGGCTCAGGACTCACTGTCACCAAGTACCATGCTGAACATACCAACCCCATGACAGCATTATTACCCTAGTATCACAGCAGAAGGTACTAAGATGCCTGTGAACCCACACAGGAGAACAAATTCCAAAAGCTCGGAAGAATGGATGGGTATCTGGCCTCTCACCAGAGTTCAAAAGAACTTGATCTTTCTCTGTAGATTCAAGGCCTTGGTCTCAGGCTACTGCAGCATCTGAAGCTGGTGTGTGTAAGACTAGCCAGGATGTGACAGATAGCAACTAAACCAAGTCACAGGGGATACAAAGCACAATGCCTCAGCTGCTTTAGATTCTCTACTGATCTCTGACAAGAAACACACACACACAGGTACACATACTCCATGGTTACAGCAGTTCCTCCAGAGTAGTTTATTCAGAAAATACCCTCTTCTTCCCATCAAAACAGAAATGGCTTTTTATACATGTTTGAAAGCTAAAAACAAAACAAAACAAAAACCCTCTCCTGAAAGTAAAGGCCCCAGGGGACTGGGTAGCTCCATGGTTGTTTGGTCCTTCCGGGCTGAGCAGCTGCCAGAACTAAGAGGAGCTCAGAGGGGCATAAGGGTCACAGCAACAAAAAGCCATAAAGCTTCCTTGACTCTGGGGAGGACACTGTGAGCTCAGCTGGCTGCTGGCCCACCTGCTCTAACGCCAAACCTAAGTACTGAGGGTCTCGTCTGAGACCTTTTTTGAATCATAACACTGATGAAAAAGAAGTTTTGTGTTTTCTGGTGTCTCGTCTTTAGTATTTGTTTGTGTTACCCTTGTAGTAAATGGACATTTAGATTGCTTCCAATCGTTCACTACTGTAAAAAACACTGGACAAATATCCTTACACATTTTTTTTTTTTTAAATCATAAGCTAGTTTACTTTGGAGATACATGCTTAGAAGAGAAATTCTCAGTCAAGAGTCTGGGCAGTTTAAATCTTGATAGAACCAAACTGCCACCAGAAAAGTGTGCATCAGCTTACAATCCTTCAAAAGTAGGCAAAGGATGGCTTTTTGACTACAGTGAGATCTCAGAGACACCTCATCCACCAGCAACAACCTCCTGAAGTCTCAAGTGGAGGAAGGAATTAAGTTTTATCAAGGCCCCTTGAAGGACTATATCCCACGCATTATTCTTATTTAAACTTCACAATGAGTCTTGAGATATTACACATCTCTTTTATAGGAGGGAGGGAAAAAAGGCAAGGATCTGTGCAATACTTAATAATTTGCTGAATATCACACAGCTTATCAGCAGGGTCAGAACTAGAGGTCTGTCTGACCCCAAAGTCCAGGAAAAGAATTTTTTCTGTGGAAAACAAGTAGCCAGAACAAAAGAAATTCTAAAAAGAATATGACAATGTGCCTCTTTATTGTTTAATTATCTACTTATTTGAATAGAAATTATATGCACAAGGAAAACATTTTAAATGCTATAAAAAGACATAAAATGAAGATAAAGAGCCCTTCCACCCTGTTCTTGCAGCTCCCAGTTCCCTTTATCAGAGGCAGCTGCTAGTAATATTATGTCAAGAAAGGCTATACATATATAAACATACAGGTATGTACATAACTATTGTTTTTACACAAATGACAACAATGTTCTCCCCTTCTTAGACACCTAGTATATCTTGGAAATGTTCCATGTTGGTACATATAGACCTGCCTTATTCTTCTAACAGTTGTTAAAAGAATCTATTAGAGGTTGTGTGATAACTTATTTAATTATTCCCTTTAGTAAATGGACATTTAGATTGCTTCCAATCTTTCACTATGTAAACAATATTGTACAAATATCCTCATACATTCTTTTTTGAAATCATATGCTAGTTTACTTTGGAGATACATGCTTAGAAAAGAAATTCTCAATCAAGACTATGTGTAATTTAAATCTTGATAGAGCCAAACTGTCTCCAGAAAAGTGTGCATCAACTTACAATCCTTGGAATACTCATGCCTGCTTCCCCCAATGACTCTAAAACAGTGTTTCATTCTTTATTTCTAAGAAAATCACTCATTTGTTCATCTGCACCTCACATACTTCCATCAGAGTGAAAAGGAAAAATGGATTTGTTCAGGTCTGGGCATTAGATTTTGGAGTAAAGGCAGATTTTTGGAGTCCCTTGCACTGTAGAAGATGCTGCCTAAAAGCATCTGATCTTCAATTAGATGATATTGTCAAAGTAGGAGAATAGAATAATAAATCCCTGAAAACATGCAGTTGACTGTGACTAATCTGTTCACTTCATCAGGGTACCATCTGAGCTATAAGAATCACCTTAGTATCCTGGTAACCCCACCAGCCTGATGCACAAAAAGCCAGGGAAGACTGTGAATGAGAAAGAGAATGCCCAGTGCTGCAAACAAGAGATTCAATATCTAATGCCCATTCCTGCTTGTTGGGGAAAAAGAATGTGGAGGAAGGACAATTCATCAGAAATATAAAACTAAAGAAAGACCGCCAAGTATTGAACAACGTTTCTTACTGAAACGATGGGGAAAATGGATAAAGTAAAAATAAAACACCCTATGGCTATATTTGCCATAAAAACTTCCTGGAATGAATAAACCATAATAGCAAAACAAATATCTCCATCCAGTGATGCAGTCCCAGTCCAATCAAAACTCTAGGATCTGGGAATGCACCTGGGTTGTAGAGGCTGAAAAAAGGTGAGCTACACACTTTTTCCTTGTCTTACCTTTGCTTAAATATACTGAGTGTCTAGGTTTGAACATCCATTCAAGATGCATCACCAAATGTTCCTCTTGTATGTGGCGATCATCTGCAAAACTGTCAACAACTGAAGAAAAGAACTTGCTGGCAGCCATGACCTGGAGAGACTATTAAGGAAGGTCAGTAACTTAGATGGGTATTGAAGGTTACCTGACATGAGTGGCACTTAGTCTCTAGAAGGGTGATGAGGTACTAGCAGGGGTCATATTAATGATGGTAGCTTGTGCATGGACTTTCCATGACTAAAAAAACAAGTGCTAATACCACCTGTCAAAGATTTTTAAGCCAAGTGGTTTCCATACAGAGGTGAGTATTTTAACCATTTAGGGGAGCAGTCCACTAGCAAGTGACAGAATGCCTTCTAATCATTACTTGTGTAAGAATTAGCAAAAGTGTGTAAAAAATTAGCAATGAACTTCACATTGTCATGGACGCACTGGTGGAAGTTGTTTGCCTCTGTACACATGTATTCAGATACTTAAATGTAGGTTTCTAAGGCTTCATACACATGATTATAAAAATTACAGGGCTGAAAAAAAAATGATTTCATATGGACTTGTGTCAATCCATCAGATCTGAACTGCCTCTGGGTCAGCTGCACAGGCAGTCAGAGGCTAGTGGATAGAATCCGTTGTTGCCCAATTCACATTCCATCAGCAATCTGTACAAGTTAACTTGATTTACCATTGTTAGCGCTGCTCCTCAGAAATCACTCCAACTCAGTCACTAATTCACTTTCAAATAACATCCATCACCATACAGATGAGCTTTACTCAGTTCTCATTGAATGAGTTTGATTGACTGATTGACTGATTCCCTTATTTAGTCACTCATCTGAACAGAGGGCAAACTAATGTGGAATACTCATATTCTAAATTGCATTCCAGGGGTCATTTAGCTCAGTGTGAGTTTCTCTGATTCTCTCTCTTCTTACATTCCATGGAGTCCTTCCTCTATTATACACTTCTGGTGTAGAGAAAGATTTCATAAACATGAATAAAAAGAGTCTATGAAAAACCCACTATCTATTATAGTAGTTAGAGGGAAGCTAATGTCTCTTAGTTCCTGCAAATGGGAAATTCATAGATAACCTAGAACATCCCTGGCCACCAACAATCTTAAGAGGTGCTATTTTTTTGCCTACATTCCCTTAAATTAAATTTTATATGCAAGAGGTTTTGACCAAAACAGTAGGCACGTTTACTTAAAACGAAAATGAACTTCTACTAAATATGCCTATACTAACATTTCACATATTCTGATTTTGATTGAATCAATTCTTGAGGTAAATTGATAAGTAATTTGAAGAAATTTCAGAAGAGTAAAGCTAACCATCTCATACAGAAATTTCCTCAGAGGTCACTTAATCCATTAGAATCATTCTAGAGTTTTACACAGGCTCATGCAGGTAGATAGAAAGAAAACCAATACAAAACTCAAGCATTTTAATGCCTCAAACAGGTAGAATCAAAGGAAGCATTTTATAGGAAGCAGTTTTCATTAGATCAAATGAGATCATTCCATTTTTAATAGGCATCATTGCTTAGCCATTTATGTATTTATTCATTTGTTTAGTCTTGCATTCATTTCACTGTGCTTCCCACCTTGGCTAAAAAGAGATGTGAGTTAGCTTAGAGAAATTTATGCCATGCAAATCATATCAACATGAAAGAAAAAAATATTTTCTAACAGTTTTGAAATATTCATTAGTCACAGGATATACACTCCATTATAAGAAATTCTGAAAATATCTTTACTAATTGGTGAGGGTTTATCATCCTATTTTGTGATAAAATGCCCAACACCACACCAATTTTGAATGTCATATTACCACTATATATCTTTCTCTCATTTTCCAGTTTCTGGAGAAGACTGAAATCTAGATGACCTGCAAACCCGAAAATATATTACAAGTGAGTTCTAACCAAGATGTGAATGCTAAACACATAGTCAGCCTCTGTACTAAAAAATCAGTAGCTGACCCAAGACCCCAGCGTGATCTGGGTGAGACTCTGACCTTCAAGTTGCCCAGTCAGCTAAGTGACAGCTGCTTAAGGGTCCCAGAAGTTCTAGAGCAACCTGTGACATTTCAAATCTAGTTCATGTCATAAAACTACATTTATTATAAACAGAGCTTTGTTTCCAAATTGCTGTAATTTGGGAATGTGACAAAATGTATTTGTTTCTCACTTTTTGAGCCTCCAGGTATTATTTCTGAAATCACTTCTTAGCCCTAGAGGACCAAAGAACGATATTTATGCTGCCAGTGGATAAACTGGTGCCACCGACAGCAGTGTGAATAGTGTTTATAATTTTGGGTCACAATTCTGTTTTTATGTTAAATGTCTCCATTTAAAATTATAAATGCCCATTCATTTTTTTAACACCAAGTTCAAATACCACCTCCACTAAATCACTCTGGCAGATTTAGCTGTGCTTTTTTGTTTTGTTTTGTTTTCTATTATCCTATTCTCTATGCTACATTATAATCATTTAATTTGTGTGTTTATATGTCTGTCTCGCTTCCCTGACTGTAAATTTCTGAAAAGCAGGAGAGAGGCCTTAGTGTCTTTTATTGATAGACATCAAACACCTAATAGGTATACAGTGGAAAAATAACTACCATCATTTTAATAAAAATCCATACAGTATTTTGAGTTGTTTTCTTTAAGTCACGCTGTGGTAGGACCAGAAGAAAATTCTATGAGCCTCTTAAAGATTCCTTCTGGTTTAAGTCTAGGATTTGGAGTCTAGCTTCAAGGTCAGCAGATAAGGCAATGGTGATGGGAAGAAATTTTAAATATCAAAGTTTTCAGTTTTTCTTTAATTTCTTATGCCCTTCGTCTTCCTCATCGGATGCTTGAAGCACAGCAGTATAATGAGGTGGACACATCTGTTGTTTCTGTCCAATCCGATTCCTTTCTTTCTTCTTTTGGTAACAGCATCCTGATTTTGCTTTAGAGAAACTCCTCCATCAGATAGAGTTGAGTGTGGGTGCCCATTTAGAGGCCCTACCCTCCTCCAGCCAGAGGTAGACCCTGACCCAGGTAAGGCCTAATGATTCTTCTCTCTGGATTATGAACAAAGAGCAAGAGGCAGATTGACCCTGAATGGACACCCTGAACGGATCATCCATGGATCCTTCTTCCTGTTAGGCTGGCCCAGAGGGACAAATGGCAGCCATACCCGGGAAAAAGGTGGCTGACGTCAGACTGAGGGATTGACGCCGACACCTGGAATCACAGGACCAATCCCCAATCGCAAGGTATGAAGCCCGCGAAATTCTTTTGCTTAAAGAGCGCGCTTCCCTTTGTTCCGCGTGACTTCCCCGGCCCTCTTTCTGCAGACCGGAGAACCTCGCCCGGGTGCGCAAACCTCAATAAAGCCCTGGCTATTACACTTTTTGTCTGATTGGCATTCTCTCCTCGCGGAGCCCAGAGAAAAAACTTTTCACTTCCCAGCCCCACAGTGATCTCCCGCTCCTAACCCCTGAAAAATCCATAAAAATGCACCCCTTCTTCCCGGGCGGTGCGACTTCACTGGCCTCCATCTTGAAACCCGTGAACCTCAGCTGAGAGCACTCCCCCAATAAATGCTGCTTGCGTGCTGCTTCAGTCTATCTTTTCTTTCAGTCTCACTGCAGCCTTGGTTGTAACCTGACAATTAGCAACCTACTTCCAGGCTCAGTTTACCTCATTTAACAAATTCATACACAGTCTAGGTAAATAATCTGAGAAATTTCCACACACACCTCCCCCCCACCCTTTCAATAGTCATCCTGTTCCTAAAGAAACCCTGTTTTCCCATTCATGCCCCTGGCCAACCTAACATACCTTGCTTGCAAAGCAACCCAGTAGGCTTGAATAATTAAGCAATAATCAGCCCTAACTTGTCCATTTCTCACTTAACCACCCATCCAGTCTGCCATGAAAACAATGGCACTTTTTCATTACTATCAGATTTCCAAGTGAACCATATGTCATTAGCTCACTTCCAGTTAGTAGTTTTTACCTCTGCTTCACCAGTAATCACCAATAGGGAGTCTAATTATATTACTTCTTATTTAACACTTTATAGTTCTTACTGTGTGCCAGGCATTATTGGAAGTGCTTAATATATTATAACTTAATGTATTATAACTCACTTAATCCTCATATAAAACAAAATACAAACAAAATTAAAAAAAAAAAAAACTGAGATAAGAACAAATTAGGAAAATGAGGCATAAAGATCTTAGTAGCTTATACAAAGTCTCAAAGCCCATAAAGAGCACAATCAGGACTCATACGCAAGCGGTCTGGCTCCAAGTCTGTGTTCTAAACCATCTAACCATGTTTTGAGATGATGGGTTTATTACTTGGCCAATTAAAGGGAAGGGCTAATAATATTTTAATCTGAAGCAGTTGACAGGGTATATTGACATGGAAATCAGATGAGTCCCCTCACATCAAAAAGCAAAAAACTTAAAGTCAATTTTGTGTGCCCTCCAGGCCTCCTTTTTTCTTAAACACCATGGAAACCAGCCAAAGCAATTTTACAGCAGTTCCCATTCACACTGAGAAGATTCTAATGCCTTGGGTGGAAGATACTATTCTTTAATTGGCCCAAAACAGACATACTAACATTCTAGAAAGTTTGAAATGTAAATCTACTGCTAAACTATTACTCCTTATTATAGCCCAGTGTTTCCCCACCCCTGGGGATGGAGGGAGGATGTCGCTACACTTGTTCAGCACTGTTGTGCTAAATGACTGACATTCTTACTTCTCTCTCTTTAGTTCAAGAAAACAGAAGAAGGGACAAATCTGTCTATGGGTATGGGCTATACAATGAAGTCAGGTGGTCAAATCCTTCACGGACAAGAGTTCCAACCTTTCTTTAGGAGGACTATTAAGCCATCCATAAGCCATGCTTATTTGTATCATGCTTTTGAAATTGCTTTTGCAATTTCAAATTGCAATTAAGGTTTATTATAGGCATAACAGTCTTGTTGCATTATATGCACATTTTCACTTTTCTTAAATCTTTAAGTTTTCTGAAAGAGTATACAAAGCAATAATTTATAATATTGAGTATTTCAGTTTACCTGGGAAGCCAGAACAACTTCTCCCACTGATCAGAATAGTCTAAATAGATTTGGTTCCATGAGCACTAAGCATACTGTGCTTAGCAGAACACTCATGATATAATGACAGAGACAAAACATTGATACCAACTTTCTAAAATTAGGGTGAAATATAACAAAGTTAATAGTGGGTGTCTGTAAGAAGTAGAATTAAAAGTGAATTTTAATTTCTGAAACTTTTCTGATTTGATATACCCACTACAGAGAACACATATTTCTCTTATAAATAAACAAGGCCATATTAGCAAGTGTGTTAAGCTTTAAGTGTGCTTTTATGATACTTATAGTATCATGGTCATACTGTACAAGGTGTTTTTTCTAATCTGCATTTAATAACAATTGTAAAATGAGCAGAACACTGTGTTCTTTATTTTGAAAGTAGCAAAGCAAGAAAAACAGAAAAAAAATAGCTTAATAAGTGAAAAACTAATTTCAATTCTTATCTATATTTACATTCAAACAGTAAGATGAAAAATCATTTTTATCTAGAAAGGTGACAGAGGGCCTAAAATATGAATGATAGACCTGCCTTCTGCTGCCCTGAATGGGTTATATATCAGCTCTCTATGCTTTGCTATTCTCAGATGTAAAATGGAGATAATAACACCTCACACAGGGCTATGAAAGCACCTAACATAGGTTGTGGCACTGAACAGCCATCCAATAAATGTCTATTCACTCATTCATAAAAGCTTACTGACTGCAGCCCTCTACTGTGTCAGCACTTGTAAGGTACAGGAATAAATAAAACAGAAAAAAAAAGGCTTAGTACCTTCCTTCCTCCAAGACATTGTGATCCAGGGAAGCAGACAAGGAATCAAACACTTACAATGCAATGGAGAAATATTAGAGGGACTAGGAATCTTTATTTACATTTTCTAAATTCTAACAAACTTAAGTTTACCACTCTCTGGATTTCCTATTTCTCCAGGATGTGGAAATTTAATCTCAGTCAAATTGGGATTCCTCCATTTCTCTGTGAGAGACTGGAAATGGGTGAGTCTTTGGTCAGAGTATTTGTTAAGATGTCTTCCATCTGATCTTTAGCAGTTGGTCCATGCAGGTCACTGAGGATTCTGTGCATTCGCCCTATCAAAAGTATCTTGGGGCCCAACGCTCTTGAACTCTGTTGCCCTTTAAAGGTACAGGGGATAATTCTGTGGCTCCCACACCATACTGGGCTCCAAGAAAGTCAGTAGACCTTTCCCATCCTTCATCACTTTCATGTTCCTCTCAAGTAGAAGAAAATGGTCCTGGGCTCCCCAGGCCATGCGGCCTTTATGGCACCTCTGTGAGCTCCCTAATGCCTGTGCACTATACATAGTGTGCCACCCTTTCTACTTTGGGTTCTTCTCACCTCCTCAGGCTCCACCCAGGAAAGGAAACATGGGTTCCTTTTGTGTTCAGATTCCAAATACCTCTTGGGGATTTCTGTCACTTGGGGAAAGTCCAGGCAGACAAACTCACTCCTTTGTCAGGGTCCCACAGAGTCAACATACCCCTCCATTTCTTTTGTCTGGAGCACTGTCTCTCTCTGAAAACTGAAAGCTTAACTTGTTCAGCATGCCTTCTCTCTGGAACTGTTTTATCTATGCATATGTGCCTTCTCTTTTCCTGAAGGGCCCAGATTTTTGATATTTAGAATCGAAGAAAAAAACTTTATCATCTCCTCCTTGATGCACAAAAAATGCAAAACCAAAGCCAAGTCTGGGTTGATAAATAAAAACTATCAGCTAATATTTGAAAATTCTTATTCTACCCCATATGGTAGGAGCTAAACTCTTATTCTAACCTATATCATGGGGGCTAAGGCAGCTCAAAGGGAGAAAGTGCCCCACTAAGCAGGGATACTCAGGGAAAGCTTCACAGTGAACCCAAAGACAGAACCAAGTCTCTGAAGATGAGTGAGAGCTCAGTCCTACAGCAGTCAAGGGGGAAGGTCATTCCATTCAAAGGAACAACATATGCAAAGTGACACTGTTAGGTTAATCAGATTTAAATTTATCTCCCACAGTGTCTAAGCCATATAAATCACATCATATTTTAAGAATGGAATGAGCATAAACGTAAGTGTTTGAGCTGGACGTTACTTTTAGTATTACCAATCAAATCCATGCATGTAAATAGACAAGGACATTGAGGCTCAAAATGATACCCTTTAATCCATTGTTCAAAACCACATGAGACTAATTTCAGACTCCTATTTCTACCTACAGCAGGAATTCCTATGCTCAATGTGACTTCCCAAATATGTTCCTTGAGCCAAAATTGAACATCAACTATATCAATACTTATAACAAGCTTAGCTAATGAATTCTACTTTCTCCACATTGACAGGAAAATTACCCTCCAATGTTTCTAAAACATCAGTGCTGGCTTTGAGGAAATTATCCTAATGAGATAATTTATGGAGAATATAGCATATATGCTAATGTCAGGATGTTGTATTTGTATTAGCTCCCTTAATATTCCTAGTATACCTCCAAGGTATGAACTTATACTCCTTTTACAGATGAGGAAACTGAGGCATAGAAAATTAAGCAACTTTTCCTAGGTCCTAGGTAGTAAACAATAAAACTCTAATAACATGTATTTTGCTGCTACTACAACAAATTCCTCTTCATACTGTTATTCAAACTACAAATATATTATAAATACTCTTGAACAAATACATACAAACAAGGGTTTCCATTATATTGGGGTTTGATTTTTAAATAACTAGATATAAACTAAATAGCTATTAGTGGGGGTGAGCAATTTAATTAATTAGGGCATAGCCTCATCATACAGCCAGTAAAAATGAGATAGCACTGTATGCACTAACATGTAACAATCTCTAAGAAACAAGACACAGTTGAATTAAGTTAAAAATAATGACAAGATGTGCATAGTGTTTGGTATTTGTGTTTTTAAAATGAGACTACATAAACAATACTTAAATTTGATTATACAGAGAGTGTTTCTAAAAGGCACTAACAAGAATTTAGTAATAGTGACCGCCAAGGAGAAGAGAGATAAAGAAACTGGGAATGTGGAAAGGGAAGGAAATTTATATTTTACTGGATACCTTTTCATAATGTTGAATTTTTTACAATGTACAAATAAGCTTATTCCGATTCTACAAGTTAGTTACATTTTTTTAAACTCTCAACTAATGGAATATTTTTAACCCTGAAATAACTATCCAAGTTTTTAGAATCTAATTAAAAAACATACCTAACAATGTTTTCAAGTACTCATGTTGCTATGTTTTTATTTATCTATACAACAACTCATTGAAGAGATCAGCCTTCTTAACTTCTTGCCAGAATATTGATTTACTTCTGACTCTCAAAAGAAAATAAAGAACTAGCTAGATGTGTAGCTAGCCTAATGCCAGTTAGTATGTGGATGCTTAGGGCAAGAAATAGGATAAGGGAATAAAATAAAGAGACTGGGAACATGGACTTAGGTAGTTCTTTGTGCTGCTAAGATCCTTGTATTGAAAGTGCCATCCATATTATTCAAGACAGGAACTCAAATTCAGAATGCACAAGTTACAAAATGTATGAAATATTCCTATCATTGAAATAGATTCTTAAATCCCAAAACACCTCATGCCACCATCAGTATCCACATGAAAAATCACACTTAGTGGTTGACCCTGACATAAAATGCTCCTGCTGCTTTCTTCCTACATGCCTCTTTTGTGTTTTTTTGTTCCTTATCAACTAATTAGATTTTTTTTAAATCTCAATCAAGTGTTTATGAAATTTTACTTCCACTTTAATATTCACTAAATTCCCTTTTATTAGGGTATTACTTGGGCAGAGAGAGAAAGGAAGTGTTATATATGTTATATATATATAACATATATATATAACATATATATATATGTTATAAGCTGAATGTTTGTGTCTCCCCCAAATGATAATTCCCAACATACATAGCACTGCAAGGAAATCATATGGTCAAATTATATAAACACTTTAGAGAGCAACATGTGAATCTACAGTAAGAACCATAAAGAAGTTTATAATCTTTAAATTTTATACCATTGGGGATAATTTGACTATCAGAAAGTAATTTAAGTGAAAACTAATAAACTATAGACATTAAGATACTTAATACAATGTATCTATAATATACATCTATAGTTATATAATATAATTTAATAAGTTGAAAGCTATCTAAGTGGTCAAAAGTAGAAGTTCACAATTAAGATAGATAATGATAAATATTATCCAACCATATGAAGTAGCTTATTATTAATATAATATAAAAATATGGGAAATTTTAATATTGAGAGAATGCTACCTTAAAAAAAGTATAATGTAAAATAGTACGATTGTAAATAGTATAAAACACACAGGCCTATGAAGAGAACTAGAATCTATCAGGCAAAATATATTATTATATGGTTAAATATGATTATAATTGTTTTTAAACATCTGCATATATTGTTAACCTTTATTAAAATTTAGGACTCAAGGTTTGAAAGTATAATCTAAACACAAGGGGGAAAAACAGTCAATTTTGCAAGTTTCAGTTATTGAACTTGATATTTATTACTTTCTTATTTCTTTGCTTCAAAGAATTCACTGAATATTCTTATGACAGAAAATTCTTATGACATGGCAAATGCTTTCAACTGGAGACTAACTTCCTAAAACCCTGCTCTCTAGTCTGTAGCTACTAATTATTCAACTCAGCAGCCCATTATGGTAAGGATGGCTCTGAAATTGTTTTCCTTGCCAAAATGTTGGCTTTGATCGTTGTCTTTTATTTATACATGGAGGGAGAGCCCAGGCCGAGAACCTAAACCCTTTATATCATCAAGAGATACCTTCTTATTCAGAGGGAAGATTATAAATTTCAGCTGTTCTACTCCTGTTTAATATTTGCTTATGTTGCCTAGAGGAAAGAAGAAAAATGTGTTTTCACTTAATATTTATGACTTTTCATCATATGTTCCTTACAGCAATGCATTTAGCACAGAGATACTGAAGAATATTCAAGATAAAATTTCTCAGTTCCAAACAGAAAAGAATCTGACAAAATGTTATTTGTCCATTATCTTTACATTTTTATTTTCTGCCTTTTGCCTCAGGGTCCAAACTTGTGGATTCCAGATATGAAAAAATAATCCAGGAGCAGCTGGCCCTATACAGAAAACAAATCATTCTGACCTAGGGTGTGGCTGTTCAGAAAGAGACAAACTCCAAAGTGGATGTTCACTCTAGAGTTGGAACAGGAGCAGGTGCCCAAACAACACTCAGTCTCAAGACAAGAAGGCACAGAAGTCAATTAGAGAAATAAGACAAAGACCCAGTTTTCCTTAGCTTGTTTCCAACATACAAATTCAAGCCAAATGAATTTAATGTGACAAACTCCCAATGTGTGTGTGTGGTGGGGGGGGGGGGGCAGACAGAGATTCTTTTTAAAAATTTTGCTCAAAAGGAAGTGAGACCGTGTTTCATTCACTTTAAAAGGGATCTACTTAACCACTTGCCCAGAGAATAAAGCAATCTGGCAATAGGCTTAAAAGCAAGTCTTCCAGCCAGCATTACCTCTCTTTTCGCCATGTGACTCAAAATCTTCCCCTTTTGCTCAGTGAAACTCAACACTTTGAAAACTCTATTTATTCTTCTTTTGCATATTTTTACATGATTCAGTTTGAAAAAGAATTGCTTTTATTCTCTTGGCTTGGTAAATTAGTTGGCAGCTTCTGGAAGTAGAATGCAAGCTGAGGTGGAAATCTAAAAACCTATGTTCAAATCCCTGTTAAGGCACTAATTCACAACATAATTAATGACAAACCAGATCCTTCTCTAGGTCTCTATTTCCTCAGCTGTAAGATAAGGGAGAACAGCATAACTGCTAGGATACCATCAAATTCCAAATGTCCTGTAACTAATAGGAAAAGTTATAGATAGTGCCAAGAAACACTGATGGAAAGGTCTATATCTTTAAAAGTATATGAAATGTATTATAGAGGTGCTAGAGTTTTACATTTCATCTTCACCTAGTTTGATTTTTAAGACCTGAATCATCTCACGGAATGCAGTACTGAAAACTAAAAGACATATAGATCAAAACAAAGCTCTAAAAATAAGTGATAAACCTGTGTTAGGAAGAGGTGAGTGGGAGCCAGCGAAAAAATATTCCAACAGCAGAAGGAATTTCTTACATTCTTTAAGACCAAAGCAAACAAGTAGGAAAGAAAAGTTAGGTGCCCATTGCAGTACAGCTTTCTTCCTGGCAGACCACTTTCCCGGGATTAGCTTTCATGCTTCCTTCTGTAGCCAGAAGGAAAAGTTATCCATTTTATTTTTCAACTTTGCACTGATTTATCATCATAGAGAGCTAAACATGATCAAGTTAGGAATGAGAAATGTGCAAATAAGATACAAGGAGGGTACAAGTAAGTATAATCCATAAATCATTCCCAAATGTCACCTTATGAAATCATTTCAACTTCCTCCTTAGTCATAAAACATTTCTTCCTAGAGAAGATAGTAAGATACTAGATTTACTGTTTTGCACTTTGTCCTTTCTTCCCCAACTCAGAGCCAAGGTACTAAAAAACTAAAATATGTCCTCTCGCTAGTCTTTTTGTATAGTAGTTAGTCCTTTAGTAGCAAGCATTGGAAACTATCTGTATTGGTCAACTCAGATTGCCATAACAAAATAACAAACTGGGTGGCTTAAAAAACAGAAATTTATTTCTTAAAGTTTTGGACCCAAGAAAGTTCAAAATCAAGATAACAGACAACTGGGTTCCCCAGTGAAGGCTCACTTCCTGGTCTGAAAATGGCTGCCTTTTTGCTGGGGAGGAGACAGAGAGAGAGAGAGGGAGAGGGAGAGGGAGAGAGGGAGAGAGAGAGAGAGAGAGAGAGAGAGAAGAGATTGATCAAGTACTATTGTGTCTCTTATAATTTCATCAAGAAGTCCTCACCTTCACTGAAATCTAATTACCTCTCAAGGGCCTCATCCAAACACCAGTATGTTGGGAGTTAGGGTATCAATGTATAATTTCAGGGGAACATAATGTAGTCCACTGCACTATATAACAATGACATAAAAGAATTTATTTAAGGATATTGAATAGCTCACAGAATCAAAATGAAATCTAGAGAATAAGCAGGGTAGCTCAGTGCTAGGTAGCAGGAGTCAACAGTTCATTCATGGTGATACCATGATCACAAGTTAGCCAAAAAACAACAAATACTCAGTGTTTTCTCTTATACAAAGACCTAGAAGAAACCTAGGTTTCAATGCTGACTCAGTCACTCATTACTCATCTTAGGCAAATTTTTTAGACTTTATGAGCCTCAATTTTTACATTGTTCAAATAGGAAAAGTAGTATGTATCTAATGGCAATACTGTTTTGACTAAAGTTAAATCCAGAGCACTTAATGAGTCCTAAATGCTCAATAAATGTTAGTACCCTAACTTATATGTCTTAAACATGGCAGAACAGCTACTGATTTGCTGAAGAAGCCTGTGCACACGCAATTTACTTTAAAAATGTATAATAAAATACAAGTTGTACTATGTGGACATGTTATGCTTTTTATACATGTTTCATATATAAGGCAATTATCTGACGTCAAAGGGATAACAGACTTTGAGTCAGATTTAAATGAAACAGTTTTTGGTAGATCCTCCCAGACTAAATTAGGAAGTCAAGTTTTAATATTGGAAGCCTGGAGAACATACAGTCTCTGTGACAATACTGTTTATCATTTCTAAGAGCCAAAAATGAGCCCTCTGTTTGCTAAACACAGATGTACATGCTCCCCAGTAAGGTGTCCTGCCACATAGATTCAGAAGTTTAACTGGGATCTTTGTTCTTTGAATTCCTTAGAATTATATGGAAAAGTGTATATGGGTTTGTGTTTGTGTGTGTGTGTGTGTGTGAGAGAGAGAGAGAGAGAGAGAGAGACAGACAGACAGACAGACAGACAGACAGACAGACAGACAAACAAACAGAGAGAGAGAGAGACAAAGAGACAGAGAGAACCAGAACTACTGCCTTGGCCAAACAGAGGAAGGAACAGCCACTTTCGAAATTCTCTTTCCTTTGAGATGGACTCAATATTTGCCATCCTACAGTGTATCCAACTAACATCTACAACAAATGAAGCAGGAAGTACACAGAAAGTAAACAGCTATTGGCTATGCCATCAATAATATTTATTTAATGCAACAATTTAGCCAAGGAATTATTTTCAATAAAAATCTTCCCTGAAGCTGAGTATGTAATATTGATTTTTTTAGACAAATAAGGTGTATAGGTAGTTTACATCTTCATTGATTTACAGAAAAGACTTCTCCTGTTTTATAGGAACTGGAAGCAACTGTGAGGGTCCCTAGAGCTACCCAGGAGATTGTTTAGGCTGTTGATTTAGGATGGGCAGATCTACTGCTGATTCTTGTTCTCCAACCTCAGCTGCAGCTTTCCTCTTCCCCTTCCCCACAATGGCTCTCTCAAAGCTCTTCATTTAAGTTCTATCTGCTTCCCACCCCCTCACTCTCTGGAGAGCATATGGATGCAGTCACCAAGTGGGTCAGGCCTAAACTATGGAATTACTAATAATTGCTTTCCCCATGTCAGTCATTCTAACATCACCATTATAATTTTTGCCACATATTTTTATCCTATCTATACTAGTATTACTTATTACTTCTCTTTATATTGGTTTATTTACTCACATTTAAATTTTTTCATTAAAATCTTTTTATGGAACATTTTAAATAATGTATGTAAGTATAATAATACAAAGAGGGCTTATGTACTCAGCAGCACTAGTAATTATCAACTCATAACTGGTCATTTCTCCATATATACTCACTCACTTGCCCCAATCTCAAATATTAAACCCAAAGATGATATCATTTCATCAATAGATAGTTTAGTATGTATCTCTGAAAGATAAGGACCTGAGAGGGGGTAGGGCATGACAAGAAGGAAAGGTGGGAACTGAGGGAGCCATGACACTGGGAAAGGCATAGCTTAAAAGAGGTACTAAAATGAGATGGTATTTGGGGGAAGAGTTAATTGCTAGGAAATACTGGGTGAGGTGGCCTTGAAAAGGGGTGTTGGGAGAGTGAAGAGAAGGGATACCAGGACAAGATAGGAACTAAAAACGATGAAAGCTGCATATTGGGTGGAAGCTGAGCAGAGGTAGAGGGTTTGTGACTGCCCATCCTCAATGGCCCAAGGCTAAAGAATCTATGCAAATCATCAATGAGTTGCTAACTGCAAAACTCACTGACAGTTACTCTTCAAGGTACTCATTTCCCTGTGGCATTTCACTCTCTTGAACACCACTTAATACCTTTACACTTTTGAGTCCCATGACACCAGTTTTCTGTCTTTGGATTCTTAACATGTCCTCCTGGTTACTCTCAAAATTTTGAGTAGGTCTTATCTTCCTCTTCTTCGATCTTCCCTTTGGGAATGAACTCACCAGGATTAAATACTTAAGTGTTCTACATAAATCTTAGCTAAATTTCTAAATATCTCTCTAACCCTTCATGACACCTAGCATCCTATGAACATACACTCCACATTTGAAAAATTCCTCAAATCCCCCAAAATGGAAGCCAGAGCCTCCCTTTCCCAACCTCT
This sequence comes from Solenodon paradoxus, assembly GCA_004363575.1. Classification (NCBI taxonomy): domain Eukaryota; kingdom Metazoa; phylum Chordata; class Mammalia; order Eulipotyphla; family Solenodontidae; genus Solenodon; species Solenodon paradoxus. The sequence continues at coordinate 26,101 of RJWH01002229.1, forward strand.
CTAGAGACAAGGTGCAGGCTGATGAGCCACTGAGGAAGCCAGAGCTTCTAGAAAGAGTATCCATTGTCATGAGGTTGGAAGCCTTGGTAATCAGTCTAAGACAAGCAGTGATGCAAGTCCTGGTATCTCATATCTGGCATCAGTGATCACCTGTGTGTTGCAGTGCCTGGTGGTGCCAGTAGTGCACTGTTTACCACAGAGGCCCCACTGTATGGTGTGAGTATGGTTCCTGGCTGCAAAGCCTCCAAGCTTGTCATTGGATCTCCTGGAAATCCTGCAACCTAGGAAATATTCTTCCAAATCATCTTTCTACTTTAATTAGCTAATGGTGTGCCTTAACTTGCTAAGTGCCCTGACACTGAAGTCACCCCACTGTCCCAAAATCAGTTACTATCTTTTGCTTTTTGGATATACAGACTCTTCTAACATTAAGTCCTACTTTTCCATTCCCTTTGCCTCAGTCTTGGTTCTGGCTTTGCTGGCTATGTAGCCTGCCGGATGCCCTTGCTTCAGAATACCTCTTAATGTGTATGCCTTTGCTCATACCTCCTATGGAACTCATCACTCTATCACATGTGCCATAAAGACAGCTCCACTATAGAGTGACCCCACTCCTTTGAAGTCATCTGTTTCTATCACTGTCTTAGTCTGCTACTTTGCTATAAAAAAAATAAAATAAAAACAGACAGTGGTTTATAAACAATAGAAATTTATTTCTCAGAGTTCTGGAGGCTAGAAGTCTGAGGTCAGAGTGCCAATATGGTTGGGTAATGGGTCTCTTCTGGTTAAAGAATATATGATAGAAGATCTAAGGGGTTTCTATGGGGTCTCTTTGATATGAACCCTAATTCTATTAGATGAGGGCCCCACTCTCATGACCTAAACATATTTCAAAGGTCCCATCAGCTAATTAAGTCATATCAGGCATTAGACTTTCAGCACATGAATTTGGGAGGTGTACATAAACATTCAGATCATTTCAATCACTGTTTTGACCGTTAGGCTGGGAGTTAAGGCAGTCAGCTTTGTCAAAAAGCACAAATTTTGATGACACATAGCCACTTCAACTTACTAACTGTAGAACTCTGAGAAAGTCAGTTAACCTTCTAATTCTTAGCTTCCTTGGAATAATGGGTGCGATTATTTTCATGGAAACAAACTTAGCCAAGAATCAAAGACAGGACTAGTACAGATTCTATTCCCCTGGGTGCTTCCAAAGAAGCTTCCATCTATACCAAAAAAATGTTGTAAAACACCCAGGCTGTTTGCTGAGACTAGGCTCACATCCTTTCTGCTTAGGTCCAGGCTCGAGAGAAAAAGCAGTGTTCTTCAGCCCTACCCTCTCTGTCCAGCAACTCCCTTTCCTTCTCATGCCCCTTGAGTATGCTCAGCAGAACCCTCAGAATCTACTAATAGCCATACTGTACTGGCTGAACTCCACTGAGAATCTTTCCCATGGGATGATAGGAAAATAATCGAGATCATGGGTGTAAATTCATGGCATAGTACCTGACGCATGACAAGAAGCACTCAGCAAACATTAACTATGACCATTATTCATTCTGAGCAGAGATGCATCATCTTTGCATTCCCTCAGAAACTAGAGTAATTAAGAGGCATGGAAATTGCACTCAATAAAATTTTAAAGAACATATGTACCTATGAACAGATTCTGTTTTTACTGGACATAGGATGCTTCCCCTCCACCACCCTTACTTTTTTTCCCATTTAGCACAATCCTACTTTGTTTTCAATATCCAGCATAAATTGTACCCTTTTTACAAAGCCTTTCTTACTATTCTATCCCATCCCACTCCTCATGAGGACTAAGCATTCTTTCTTCTGGATTTCCAAAACTCTTTGTTTATAGTCAATAAAGAACACATCACAAAGCTCATGCCTTGATTTATAATTATTATTTTAATATAGCATCTCCCTAATTAAATATACAGTCATTGAGAACAAGCACCTACATTAGTTTCATTTGAAAGGTAATTTGATGGTTAATTTTGTCAGATTTGCTAGGCTATGGTACCCAGATATGTAGTCAAACACTAGTGTAGATGTTGCCAAGACAATTATTTTTTTAATGAGATTAACATTTAAATCAGTAAATTTTGAGGAAAGCAGATTACTCTTCATAATAGATGGGTCTCGTCTAATCAGTTAAAGCCTTTGATAGAAAAAAAAAAAAAAAGACTAATCTGCAAGGAAGAGAGAAGGCAGCTTCTAAACTGTCTTTATATTCAAACTACAAATCAGCTCTTCCCTGATTCTCTAACCTGCCAGTCTACCTGCATGTTCTGGATTTGTAATCCTCCACAATCCAATTCCTTAACATCAATCAGAAGATAGCTAGAGAGATAGCTAGGTAGGTAGATAGACAGATAGATGAATGATAGATTCTACTGGGCTATGTGAAAGATAAATGTGCAGATCTAGATGATACAGAGATGTTATTCTGTTTCTGTGAGAACCTGACCAATATAGTGTCTCTCCAGTATGTGCCTTCTCATGGTTGATGCTCAGTAACCCCTGCATGAATGGGTGGAGCTGGGAGTGAACGGATGGGGTGAGTAGAAGATGAAAATGAAAACCATGAGGCAATCAAGCACAGAGGCAAAGTGTTGGAGGGCAGGATGGGGGCTGGAGAGGAGGCCTGTGGGGATAGAACACCCTGAGGGTAAGCCCTCAGGAATGCCACCCTATCCAGTTTCCCTAGAAAAGGTCCAGAGCAGACACTGCCTGCTCAGTGATATGCTATGTGAAGCCCACAATATTTTGGTTGAATCTCTAAGAGACCTGGGTTCAGACAGAGTAAAGGTGAAGAAACTACCAAGTGTGAGTCAGTGCCCAGTAAGTGCTGCTATCTGAATAAAATGATGACACGTTGCTGTCTAGGTGTATACCTCAGTTCAGCAAAGCAGATCAGTCATGGTTCTCTGACCTTCCTACATGTTGAGACCCTTTTGACTCATGGAGACGACTGTTGTTGCCTACATCTCCCCTCATACTCTCCTTGACATCTTTATTCAAGGAAAGCCTTATCTCTCTTTGCTTTGCCCCACCTAGGGTATCCTGTCAGTTACACTGGACTTGCCAGCATGGACCAGCCAGGATGAAATTTAAAAGCCATCTCACTCTCCAGGAACTGTGCAAGCAGGTTTTTAAAGGGAAAACTGTAAAATGTGGACAGTAAATTACATTGCTGTTTTCCCCTCCCATAGAAAAATGGCAGGCTGTTAAGTGGTTTGGAGCTCAGTCAGTGTTTCAGATTAAAGGAGTCGAATCTAAACCTCATATTACTTCTAACGCATGTAAAAGATAGAACCTTAAATAGTCCCCACATCTGACAGGGAGAAGGGGGGTGACTGTCAGTCGTTATTGCTATTTTTGTATCTGTAGATAGATGGAAGGTCTCTGGAGCTTTTTTAAGCATGCAGATGCCCATTTTAAAGTAAGCCAATTTAAGAAAAGTCAGTCTAGCAAAACAGATGAATTAGCAAGTGGTTCTCTGTATTACAAAAGAATACTTTACTCCAAAAAGCAATTGAGATCGTCTCTATGATTATTAACGGTTTAAAAGTCTACCACAAATGTGTTTCTAATGATCCATTAGAAAATATTTTCCTTGTTGAAGGGTCCTAGTAATTATTCAGAGGCTATAATGAGCCATATCCATTTTGCATTATTTAAAATCAGCATTTACTGGAAGCCTGTATTACAAAGGATTTCCTATACATTCACAAATACCTGCTCTTAGGTTGAATTATGAAAGAAAAAGCAAATAAAGAACATAAATTTTAAAACGATACTATTTGAGATTCAAAATAATATCTTTATGTATTCATTTTTACATGGCATTAGCTTTAAACAAAAGACTGAGTACATGATATTATATTTCAGGTCCTTGGTTTCAAATACTTTGTTTATTCCACAGGTATATTTTCATTATCTAAAACCTCTATAGCACTGTGCTATCCCCTAAAGTGGATACAATATTAAGGTCATGTTTTCCTTCTAAGGAAGTTGGAGAAATAAGCCATTCATATGAACCACTTAAGAAATGAGGTCAGACATGATACAATGCCATCTGAAGGTCATAGACTGTAAGCATACCAGCAAAGGGGGCACCAATTGGGCTGAAGGGGTGAGAGATATGAAACTTGAGCTATCTGTGGTAGGAGAAATAGATGAGAGGAAGAAAGGCAAGAATTAGTACCTAAGTTGGCTTAAAACAAGTCTGGGAAAAGACTTAAAAATGAGAGGAAAAGGCAGAAACTGTAGAGGGAAAAAAAGGTATAATTAGTTAGATTGTCTATCTTCAAATAGCAATGATGGGAACTAATGGAAGATTACAAATTCAGAGGAGAAAACAGAGTACAAAATCATGAGATCAAACAGCTAGGCTGATTCTCAGAGCCCTGTTTTTCAGACTGACTCTGTTGGCAAGATTCACACTGCACTCTAAACTGACAGTATCCAAGTGACAATTAAACCTGTTTTAATGATGGACCTAGTTTAGAACTCACAGAACAGCTCTTCCTCTTTCTTTATTCATTTGCCAGCACTAGCAGTTTTCTGTCACAAAGTGCTTAACACAGTGTTAACAAGAGGTTAAGTGTTCAATCCCGGTCTTGCCCTCCTTTCAACTATTTTGATGTGTTCTCTCTATTTCTATAATAGATTTCCTTTATATAGCCCCTGGAGCTATTGAATTCTTCTCCAACTGTTGGAAATTTTGTCCTGATGATCCAAGAAACAAAGTGCCATTTCACTGCACTGTACTAAGGTGACAAACTTTGAGAAAGATCTTCAGGTTAATTGCCTTAGAATTAAGCCTTTAAGTCCCACAACAGGGACAAAGGTAAAAGTCATCCCTGCACAAAAGTAAATCCCTCTCTGGCAGCAGGCTGAGGAGCTGAGACTGTTTAAAAGAACCAGGCGAGAGAGTGGAAGAAAATCCACTTTTCATACCAAATATGCTAGCTATATTTTGAGATCATGGTATCTTTTAGCTACGTAGAGCTTTACTTAAAAAAAAATTATTTCCCTTACTTTGTCTCATGTTCTAAATGCTTTTAAATAAAAGAGTCTTCAAAAGTATTATTAATTAACACTTAACTAAGAATATTAATTTGCTTTGTTGTGTAATAATTTACATACATTACTGAGTACAAGTCTTAAACATATTAATTCTACATAGATAAGGTTAATTTCTATATATATAAATGAATTCCTATATATCTACAAATATACATAACTATCCAAATATATACACACACATATACACTCCTATGTAACCACCATTCCATTTCAGGATATAATGTATTTTCAAGAACTTAAAAGGCTCTCTTGTGCATCTCCCTCAATAATTTTTCTCTTCATGGCACTGAAACTTGGTCTAAAAATAGAAATTAAAGTTAAACAATAATTCTCATCTATGCCTACTACACTGATGCTTGGGGAAGCTGATTTTTGACCCATTGTTGTGAAAAAAATGAATGGAAAAAAAGAACACAGGTGCACCTGGTTTCATGCTGCACCAAGAAAAAAATGTACAGCCCTTCTGACCAGCCCATTGAATTCACTCATTAGGGATATTTTTCAATACATTTAGAACAAAAATCATACCTAAGAAATCTTGGTAACATAAATAACATTTAGAAGAAAAATTATACCTAAGAAATCTTGGTAACATAAATAACAAGTACCAGAAGACAATCATTAGTGTTCAAAAACTTTAAACAAGAAATAAAACCCATATACAGCCATTACAATATGTGAGGTTAGTGGAAAGAGGATAAAGGAAGTTGAGCAAAGGGAACATCTGGTCTGGCTATTTTGTGTGTGTGTATGTGAAGTCTTTTGTTGATTTTTGTGCTTTTAGCTTTATCTCGGTTAACATAGAAATAAGATACCAGCATAGATGTCACGAGGGCAAGAATCAGAAGCAAAAACAATTCCCAGAAAAGGGAATTTTACATCTTTCTGAGAAATTTAGACTAGGTTATTTTAGGAAACTATAGACTTATGACTATTTAAATAGTTAAGCAGGTGACATTTTTCCCATGTAGACCACATAACACAAACCACAGACAATAATTGTTACTTGTGAAAATCAGGCACGATATAGATAAGTTTCACAAATGCAATAAACTATAAAAAGATATAGATAGACAACACGAAGAGAGTTCACAATAACTAATTCAAGGTCAGGGCTTGAAGCACATTCTGTAATTAGTAAAGACTGAGGTCTTTATATTTAATCATCATCAATTTACTGAAAGTACAAAAATGAAATCTTTATGAGAGCTGCAATTACATCCTTTGCCCATCACTCAACAGCTGTCTGCAGCACTCTAATGCCAACTTTATTTGCAACCTGATATAACCAAACTTAGCTTTGAGTGAAGCAACCTAGGTAAAGGCTTGAGACTCTGGGTTTAACAGGGTCTCTTTCTTCACTGCCTGACTTAATCTCTATTTAATGTTCATTATCAACCGTGGAAGAAAAAAATATTGTCACTTTGACACCATTTTCTTTCTCATGCTCATGATCGATAGGACACAGAAATTTAGGACAATTAAAATCCTATAACAGGTAAATCCATCCCAAATAATTTACTAAGTTAAATTACTCCTGTATCCCTCCATCTGAGGATAAGCCATGATGATGACTAGATTAACTTTCCCTCAGATGAAACTATGGATGGATCATGTACTGCTTGGAAGAGGTTTGCCCACAGTCTCACACATTCAGTTCAAACAAAGTATGAATGAAGCGACTCCAGAAAACACATACTATCTTGTATTTCAAAAGACTTTTCAACAGCCTATAATATTAGGAGGCAGATGATAAACTTAAATCTTGCTTTGGCACTATTTGTGTGAATTCAGCAATACACATCTCTATGCCTAAGATAACAATATTTTCTTAGGTTAAAAACAGGACATTGGGATGGCAAAAACTGGATAGGGTTATGTGTTGGTGACTAAGGAGAGGAGGGAGGCAGAGCAATCTGAGCAGGATCACAGTAGTCAGGTTAGCAACAAGTAAGTACTATAAAATGCCAAGTCAAGATCACATAGTAATTACATGTAGTCTGGCAGGACTACATTCAAACAGCCAGGGCCAGTGTAAGGAATTTGGGCTCATTAAGTGAAAACCAAATTTGGGGCCCCAATAAGCCCCACTCTAAATACCTGCCTATAAAACATACCACTTTAACCATCCCAGTGCCAGAAATGTCCAGTATCCCCCACAGTATCATAGATAACCTCCACAGTGCCAGAGATAATCCCCATGGTACTTAACCTGTGGTTCAATCATGCTGTGGTGTACTACTCCCTCAGAAGAAACAGGTGCTCATGTGGTGAAGGAGGATTCCTCTTCCCACACCATTCACAGGGGGTGGGAACAGTAGTAGCAGCCACAGCCTGCTGCAGTCAGCACCAGCCAGGACCATCTTTAATGTGATTTTGGGCCACCTCAAAAGACTGGGCCCTGAGTAACTCAAATAATCTCAATTGCCCCTTTGTCCTGTGTTAAAGATGTTCCTGATTTATTTAAAATGAGAACAAAACTGGCATATTAAAATGACAAGATGCTCAAGAAATATGAAAAGAATTGTACTGTTCAATTTAAAGTGGTACATATGATCACTCTATCTGTGTCTCAGTTTCCTCATCTGTAAATTGGATGTGGTAAATAACCCATTTCAAATACCTTCTAGGGTTGTTGAAAGAAGTAAAATAAGGATATAAAGTGCTTGCTATAGCCCTTAACTAAATAAGACTACACAGAAGGATCACATATTGAAGTACAGTTGTATGTCTACGTGTAAGGAGCTTTAATGGAGTTTCTGAAATTTGCTGACCACAGAGTGAATTGAGGTCTGAATCCATTGTGAGTCAGACCTAAGGATTCCTGGACTTATAAATGGCCTTCATATTCTCTATCTCCCATCTCACAGCAGGGGACCATAGATATCTAAGTATTAATGTCAAGATGGATTCTAACAGTTCTCAAAATGTTTTCATAGTCCCCCTTTCCCAGAATACAGTTACTTAAGTAAATAACCAAGTGCCCTTTGGAGAAGAACTGAAAGAAGCATTATTGTATGCATTTGCCATGCTGTTGCAGGGTGCTTTTTTCTGAGGACCTACCCTTTTCATTAAACTATGGATTGTAAGTGCAAAAATGGACTTAAGTCCAAAATTTAGTCAAAGGATTATGGCTTTTTATTCAGGGTTTCCTCTTAACTTCCTGATTACCCATGCTGCTGCGTCAAGCAGACTTGTTAGGGTTTAGTCCCTTTCAGTGCTTTCCTGTTCAAGCTAAGTTTGAGTTGACACTAGTTATTGGTCAGGTTCTGAAGTTGTGTGCTTGTGTAGCTGCTTAAGACAAAGACCTTAGTCTCTAACAAGGAGCAAAAAGGGCACATTTGTGAGTCTAGAAGTTTCAAGGAAAACAAGGTGCATGACTCAGATATTTCCATCTCAAGTTTTAGGGTCTTATTCTTTTCCCATTCCAGCAAAATTTGGCCGAAGGCCTTGGCATAGCAAATTTACCGGGATGGGGGTAGTGATGGCGGTGGTGGTGAAAATTTAACATTTTCGGAAATACTCTCTTCTTGAAATGAAATCCTGGTTTTGGTTCTTAGTGTTTTCTGCCCTAAGGCTCAGGAGATGAATCTCTTTATTTGTTGCTAAAGAGGTCCTGTGATTTTTAGCCTTCCCCTTCAATTAGTGATTAATTGTTGTCTGGCTCCTATTAGTTAATGATACTCAGCAAAAGCCCTCCAATTCCACTGTCCTTATAATTAGTACTTTCTTCTCTCAAAAGTCTGAGATGTTGCACCAGACAGTTCATTCCTTTCTATTGGTATGCTACTCAGATCATCACCAGTTAAAGTGTTAACAACCAAATGATTACTTCATAATAGGGATTATCCACCATGGCCAGCCAGCTGCAATAACTCAGCTCTAAATTTTTAGAGTTGGCTTCCTCGGAGCACTTCTGGTACCAAATCTCATAGGCCAGGATCCCTAGGGAACAGATTCTGAAGGAAATTTGCATGTGGAAAGCTTATTTAGAAGGGTTCTTGGCATCTGTACCTGTGGGGGAGTAAAGGAAGTATATGTGGATAGAGTGAAGAATTGAACTTCAGTGTAGTTACAACAAAGGATTCAATTGCCACACTGGGAATCTCTGGACCTGGTATGATCCCTCCTTATACAATGAGACTTGAGTCTCTATTTCCCTACTTGACAAGCCATTGTAGACTACCACTTGGAAGGCGGTATGATCTAATGTGAAACAACTCTTTAAGGGCAATTCCCAGAGCAGGTCTTAATTTAGGTGGCCCAGTCTTCAACTTACTGCATTACTGGGAGAACTAGTGATTTGGCTCTAAATGGGAAATCTGGACAGTATTCCATAGTATCCACTAACTAATATAAAGATATATAACTCTCTCTCTCTCTCTCTCTCTCTCTCTCTCTCTCTCTCTCTCTCTCTCTCTCTCTCTCTCTCTCTAATGAGAGGATTTGAATGAGGGCTTCTTTTGCTGGGTAGTTCTAAGAAAAGAAGGCACCCTGTCCTTAAAAATGCTGAAAACTGTTCTTCTATAGAAAAGTAAATAAATTATTTCAATCATGGATAAGGTCAAGAATTTAGATGCTTTTGCCACAATGAAACCAAAGTATAACATCTAACATAGATAAAATGTAGGCTCAAAATATTTTATTGCACAAACATAGACTAATGAAGACTTGATAGGGTAAAATTTCATGCAAAAAATATAAGGGTATGGGAATAGTTACTCCAGAAAGTAGAGGCTCTCATGAGGAAGAAGGGAGTTGATTGATATATTGACATATATTGATATGTTGGATCTGGGTTCCCTCAGAAAGAAGGACTAGGATTTGTGGGTGGAAGTTACAGAGAATAGATTTCAACTCAATATACTGAAAAACTTTCAAATAATTAGAGCTGTCTGGCAATGGAGACAGCATTGATGATCTTGCCCTGAAAGTGCCCAAGTCAAGACTCTCCTTGGGAAGTTCTGGGGTCCCCCCAATATACACATATGCTAAAATCTTATTGTTCTAAGACCAAGAGTTAAGAATGAGGACCATTCTAGATCAAGGAAGAAATACATTTAAAAATGAAGTTACGTATTCCTTTTTTCCTCCCTTGAACTTCTGTATTATATATAAAATTCTCCAAAGCTCAGCAATAGGACAGGAATCCTGCTTCTGTTATTCTACCTTGCCAAGAAAACAGAAGCTTGGATAAATAGCATCTAAAAGATGACATAGCTCATTAGGAAATCAGTACAACTCAGATATTTCTTTTCTCATAACTACACACACATATCCATTTTCTTTCCCAACATTTCCTCAATAAATAGAGGCACCTGTGTGAATGCAAGTAAATTATTACCTCCTTGGGACCCAGTTCTCACATCTGGGAATAAATACAGAAATCAAGACTAAATAATCCCTCAGTGTCTTTCAGTCAAAACAGTCTCAAAGCCCAAGAGAAGGAGGCATTGTTTTTATTAGGAATGTTTCAAAAAGTCATTAGTTATCCAAGAGAAGCTATATTATTATTATTATTATTATTATTATTATTATTATTATTATCATTATCATCATCATTTACTATTCAGAGTAGTTGGAGAAGCGCTATTTGTTATCAAATTTATAACTTACTTTAAAAAAAAATCTAGAAGAAAGCCAAAGAAAAAGAACACCGAGGAGGAAAAATCTCTGGTTTGCATTTTCACTTGTTTTATTTTTTCTCATGTGAATTCACAGAAAAGCTTCAGAAATCAACTACTGAGTGTCAGATATATGTGACTAGAGGGAAATCACTTGATTTTAGAAACTCTGGGTTAAAATGAATATTCTCTTAAAAATAATGCTTTTTTTTAAAAAAAAAAAAAGAAAGAGGACATTGGAGAATGGGTTGGGGTAGAAAACATAAATACTATTAAATAGAAGCAGAATTACTTCTTTTAATTTTAATTTTAAGGATAGGGATGTCAAGTTACATATGTGTTTCAGAGAATTCATGGAATATTTTCAAAAGTTACTGTATTGAATCAATTTTCAACAAAAGAATTTAAATATATATGATGTTATTAAAGTTATTTTAAAATAATCAAGATATTATTAAATAACTTTTCATCTGAATCCAGAAAAAGGAGAAAATGTTATTTTTATTATTCATTTATATTTTTTGCTCTCTGTGAACAGCACTCCCCTTTAGCAGAGTAAGAACTGACAGGCGGGAAGGTGTACTTTAGGATTTTGTTTGTTTGGCTCTTTTGCCTGGTTTATTTTTCATTTCCTCATATGTCAGCTGAACCCATCATTAGTTTCTCACATCTTCCACAGGTATCTCCAACAAAAGCTTTATGCCCCAGTTGTGCTAAATACAAGTAAAATATTAAGAATAATAGACTTAAGCTTGTGTAATGTTTTCTTAAGCATTGTTCTTGATCACTTAATTTGTTGAAAGGAGATGCTGTGGTGACACTTGATTTAGCACCAACCATTCTTTTACTTACAGAACTATAGTTTTATTGGTTATTTTCACTCTGTACTGGAAATAGTAAGTTTTCTACATTATTTTCAGTCAAGGGTCATGATATCTTTTTTTGTGCTTGTAGTGATATGTACATTGTCTTTTTAGGGTACATTTCCTCATGATAGATAAAGAGAGATTTTTCTTCTTTTCAGTATGAGTGATAATGTAAGAGTAAGTATGCTGAGGAAGAGTCACTGGGTATAAAGAAACTTATAAAGACATCTAAATATATAGACCCCAGGTGCTTCTTTCCTAGGTTCACAAAAGCAATTCTTTACCACTGACTCCATCCTCTCAGGGGCCTCAATGATGCCTAACCAATCTGATGAATGTATAAGCAATATTCCCATGGACAGACACTTAGAAACAGCCAAAGCCAAACCTATGAGGTTTTCCATGAGATAGACCAAATCCTGAAAAAAAATTCCGACTTGCACATTCTAGCATCTTGAAAGTGACTGAAATGATCATAATTACCAGGATGGATTGCCAAGCCATCATTCAGACCATCATGGTAGGAAATATGGAGATAGTATTGCCTGCTATGTACATGATGAAGAGGTTCATGGGAATCTGTTTGAGTGGACTCAAGGCAATGTTCCAGCAGTACTTCTGTACCATGTCTCTTGCATGCTATTATCAGACACTTGCTTATCCAAGTAACTGCTGGGTTTAGCAAGTCTTTCTGGTCACTGCCCCTGTCACTTGGGCCCCAGATGCTTTCTCCAACCCTGCTCAGCTCAATGGCCCACTTGAAGCACTAGCCTTGGTTTACTGCCAGGCTCCCTTGGGTCATTAAGGCATTTCCTAAAGCAGCTAAGCTTCTCACTCTAAAGAATAGTAGGCCATCAAGCCACCAACATCAGAGACTTCTTGGTCTCATGCCATTAGCCTACTAAAGATGTATTTTGAATGGTAATAAAAGGTACATCCTTTCTTAAATATTTACCTCAAATCTAGCACAGACCCGAAATACATGCTTCATTGCTTTGGATTCTGATACCCTAGGTCATTGCTAAAATAGTCTCTGAAGAACAACACAATCTAGTAACATTTATCTTGATGAATGCCACAGTTTAACTAGTTATCTAAAATGCTAGCCACAAATAACTATAAATTAGCTGTGAAAAAGCTAATACAATTTAATCTGTAGTAATAGAAGTCTAATTTCATAATTAAGAAAATAACAACCTGGAATGAAAACTGTCAATATAACTTGAAGGGAGTGTGAGAGTAAAGAAATCAAAGAAAGGAAAGACTTCAAAGTAGACATGTTCAGATGAGGGAACTTCATCAAGGGCAGCAAAGTAGAAGAAAATGGGGATTTTTTTAAAGCAGTACTGAGATTCTGGGTCTTGGGAGATAAAGAAAAGATACCTGACTTGAAAGACAAATTTTGATGGCTTTAAGGATGGGTCATGAACCCAAATTTAAATAAAGATTTAACTCATGTTTGTGAGGTGCTTTGTTATTTACAAAATACTTTCATATACATGATAGTATTTGATCAATTAACCCTCTGAGATGGCTTCTACCTGCTATCCTCATTTTAAAGATGCAAACTAAGGTTGAGATGTAATGATTTGCCCTGCTTCACACTTGGTCTTCTACCTATAATCTCATACATTCATCACATACCACAGCACAGCTTCAAAATGATTTTTTTGATTTTGATTTTGATTTATGATACTGACTTTATAGATATTAAACAGCAAATGCACTCATTAAAAATAAATATTTCTCAATACCACATTTCATATATTTCAAAGTGCTTTCACATACAGTCCATTGTTTTCTCTTCAGGAATGGGCATCTTCATTTCATTGATTAAGGAAATTGTGACATAATAACTCAAAATTCTACTATTATTAATCATGAATATGGAATTAAAAGTAAAGTCTACCAAGTTTGGCTTTTCCTATGCCCCCAAACTGGGTCTCCTTGCAGTGCATGGTTTTTACAGAATTGATCTCAGGTCTATGTCATGATAAATGAAACTTATAAAAAGACTAGAAAGAGAAGGAGAAAGTTCCTAGGACACACAGAAATTGAATAAAATTCCACAGAGCTACATTAAACTGGTTTGAAAAAAAAAGCTTACAGGTAAAAATATTGGCAACAATAATAATGTTTTTTGAAAAGGAAAAAAAAACACAAGATCTCTGCTAGAATCACCATTCAGTCCTTCTTGAAATGCTATCCAAACCACCACGAAATGTAATATCAAAGATCAACGCATATTAAGAATAAACTATCACAATGGAATAGTTAAAAAGCATGATTCCTCTCGAACCACCAAATGACTGTGCCTGTCTTCAAAAACTGTGTTTCAGATTGGGGAAGGCTTCTTGATCTCATAGATGGGAAAAATGTTTTTAACAACTAGGTTCATCATATGTATATGATAATCAGAAAGCATTTTACTTGTATAGAGAAGTGGGTAAGTATTCCCAAGAAATGAAATAATACTTGAACAAGATTTCATTTATTACAGCTGACATATTTTCTTTTTTGAACTTTCTGGTCTGCCCTTTCAATGTTTAGTAACAGATAAAAATGTATTTGTGAAAGTCAGAAGTGGTATTAATATTTTGCTGATACTTTTCTTTGAGAAGACTGCTTATGTCATGCTACAGTTAGTTTACTGATTTAAAAAATTGTAAAATGAAGATCTGAGAAATAATTAGCTCAGCAATTCCTGACCTCAATTTAGTAATGCAGTCTTTCTACCCATCTTGCACCAGGGTATCTGTAATTATCCCAAAGTCAATTGTGGATTTTTTCCAAATGTCTCAAAATAAAGCAAGGAAGACAATCACAAAAAGTTTAGGAGGTTAGGTAACAAAAAGAGTGTCACAAAATCAAATTATAGTAATAAAAGTCAAAAAAGAGAGTTGGAGAGCATTGAATTAGACCAGTGGTTCTCAATCTCGGCTAAACAATAGAATCTCTTGGGAGTTTTTAAAAACCCTCACGTCCAGGTTATACCTCAAACCATTTACAGCAGAATCTCTGGGGATAGGACCCAGGCATGAGTATTTTTTAAGGTTCTCCAGCAGATTTTGTCATATGGCAGTTTGAGAATCACTGGAGCAAATTTATTAAAAGACCAAATCTTTAAAATGATGCTATCTTCTATTAGGCTTAAAAGGGGAAAAAAAGCAATGAAACAAAATGAAAGCTGATTGAATCACTTCCTAACTTTATGACTAAGGATGCCTTCAGTTCTCTGAGTCTTTTGACTACTTCAGAGAGCTACAAGAAGAAACTGAATGAGACAACAAGCCCATTACTTGGCACAAAAAAATCACTGAATAAATGTCACTTCCTTCCCCATCCCATCCCCAAGTATTTTCGGCAAGTAATCACTACTTCCAGACCAAATGAATCAGAGAGTAATAAATCTCATCAAAGTGCAAATTTGTTCCCAAAGAATTTTTAGGCAAATACAACTACAGCCAATCCTTCAACCATAATGAAACAGACACAAAGCAAGGATGTGGAAAAACAAAAGTTGTGGAAATATAAATTAGTAGAACCTTTTATGGAGAGTATTCTAGCAGTATCAAACATTCAAATGTGCATACGCTTCCATCTAGCCAACTACTTCTAAACACTTACCTAGATATGTCTACACATTTTCTCAAAGAAATACTGTTTTTGTTCTGTTTTCATGGCACTAATGCCTTTTAAAACTCTTTGTTTACAAAGTTCATCTTCAATACTAGAATGTAAACCACTGTGGGAAAAGTCTCTTCAGTCCTGCTCACCAGGTGAGAGAGCAGGGCTTGCCCACAGGACCCATGTTATGTTTGCATTTGCTGAGCACAATGTCAAGTTGCTCAAAATGCTTATCTGTATGGTTTCTCACGTACTATCTCCATAAATCCATGCACAGTCCTCTTAATTCATTTTATTTCAAATAATACAAAAACACACATGAATATATATCTAACCCAATTATATTAATAATACATCTATCGATATCTCTCCTGATGCTGCCCTCTATGTGGCCCCCACCTTCACCATTCCAGAGAGAAACTGAACTTTATGTTTACTACTCTTCGCTTGCCTTTGAATCATACAAAAATAGTATTGCACTATATATAGTTTGATTTTTTCACTCAACATCCTATGATAACGATGCCTCTGGGTATTGTATGTATTGGTGATTTCATTTATTACAAGTAAAGATTCCATTATGATAATTAACCATGTTTTTATCCATTCTCCTATTGTTAGCATTTTTGTGTTACCATTTTGGGTCCATTAAGAACAGTAATACTATGAAAATGCTTCTTGACATTATTAATAGCACCAGGGCAACTTCTGGCAGGAAATATGGCTGCCCATCATACTGAGCCCTGTCACCCACTAGAGTCAAAGGTGGGCTCCCCAAAAAGCCTAATTTCTCCCCACCCTCTCTCCCAACCAGGCTAGTCAAAGCACCCTAGAGAAGGAATCCATGAAAGATGTAAGCACTTCTTTAAAAAGACAACCTTTAGCAGCAGACTTTAATTGGAATAACTGCCCCCTTCTAGAACTAACCTGTTACCTGGGCTTACTCTGCCCACCTGCTGCCAGAATTAAAGAAATTTTTATTTGGAAGACAAATTCCTGAACAGTTTGATTATAATACTTTCTACCATAATTTAATTTAACTTAAAAAAGAATTTTACCTTCTGATAAAAACTGCCATTAACTCCCACAAATATCTTGTTGACTACTCATGCTTGGCATCTAATGCCACGAAATGCCAATTAGGGCTCCTAAATTGGCATGTGTGTGTATGCACATGTTATAAACGATTTTATATCCTCTCACTAAGCAGACCCAAAAGACATTGGGGAATGTGGGGAAAGAAGAAACACAAACTAACTCATATCTTGGCTTGAAATGGTCTTTTAAAAAATTTAGAATAGGGCCTATGTTGTTCGTATTGCTTACATAAATACTGCTGTTGGCTCACCAGTATTTTAAGGTCATTTCTCTGCTCCCATTGTCCAGAGACCTCACATTACATGAATAATTTCTTTCCAGCAGGTTTTTAAAAGTTGCTGCCTCCTCCCAGGAAAGAGAAAACAACAACTTGCAGGACTCAGCTAACTAGAGACCATCTAACTAAAAATAACGTTGTAGATAACCACAGACCCCACCCTGTGCCTCTCTGTTGGAACTGAAGGTGTTGGAAGGAGAAGAGAAGTCACTTTGCTAAAACCATGACCCCGTATTTCTAAACACACGCTCAGCAGTCCTCTACCCACCAGGGCCTATATCCTCTGGATCCACAAATGTCTTTGAACACTTGCTTCCCAGCCTGCATCTCCATACACTCAACCCTCATTTTTAGGGGACACCCTATTTTCAGCTCACTCCTGTCAGCACCTTCCTCAGCCCTGCAATTGCAATGGGGAACCTGGACACTCAGTCAGTGAACCCCCTCCAATTCCAGAAGGGACCAAAGCACTGCTCCACAGTCACTTCTGAAGCCCGCTCCGAGAAACTGCTCCTGGTCCTTTGCACCTCTTAAAGCCATCCTCTCTACTGAACTCCTCACAGGTCATTGATATCAAAGCATGAACTTTCTCAATATCTCCTACCTCCCCAATCAATGCTTTCATCTATTCTTATCTGACCATCAGTGCCAGCTTTCTTCTGGCAAGTGACCTGTTTCTAGTTTCTGGCTAATTTCTTCACCAGTGCTAGCACATTCCAGCCCCTCCCAAGTAATTCAAAATCACCCTTATTCTTTCTCTAGTTTGGCTCCTTCCCCTGTGCATTCAAGTAGTTCACTTCCTAAAACCAACACACCAAACTACACCATCCCTATTTCTTTGAGCTTTTATAGCCATGCTCCCTGAAAGACCAGAGGACAATTCAACCCCATGTCCACTTCTACCTCCTATCCATTCATTCACAAACTGCAATCTAGATTCCAGTCCTCCACTCTAATGACAGGTCTCTGGCAAAAAACTGAAGCACCACCCTCACCTCTGTGCCCAGTTGTTAGACCCGCTGTTGTGATTTTTTTTCAGTACAAACCATAGAAGATCCTTAGTGGATTTTTCTGTGGCAGCTGACAATATTTGCTCCCTTTCTCTGGATTTTTTTCTTCTTGGCTTTTCCTTTTAACATATATGACAATTGCTCCTTCAGCCCTGGTTTCTGCTTCTATTACCTCCCTCTTAAAATGCCTGTGCTCATTATGACTCTAACCTTGCCCATCATTACTCTGAGCACATTTTCCTTAGGAAATACTACCTTACCATTACTCATCCTGAAATCCCAATGCTCCCATAGAACTACAGATCCACAGAGTCAACTGTGTTCAAGGCATCTCAAGTATACCAATTCTCACACTGAGTTCATAATTTTCCTTGTTCCCACCCCTGCTCACACTACCAATACCCCTTAACTTCGTCCTGCTTCCTAAGTGAATGGAATCACCATCTGCCTAATTCCACCCCAGTGAGAGTGCTGGGAAGTAGCTCACCCACATTCAGTCGACCAGGCCCTGGTGCTTGTACAATCTGCCTCTGGAGGACCACTGCCATAAATTTCCATCTTCATTCACATTATTTCTGAGTTAATTCAGATTCTCTTCACTGTTAAAATTCATAAGAACTATGTTTACTTAGAGTGCTATATTCTGGGTATTTAACATACGTAATTCTCACAACAGAGAATAACATAAGGAGGTATTATCACCCATGTTTTTACATATGAAAAAACTGAAACCCAGAGAGGGAAAACAGTTACCTGCACTACTACAGTCCAGGAGCAACAGCGCCAGGGCCCATTCAAATATAAGTCTTTTCACATCTTTCATGTAGTTTAGCAATATTCTGTTGTAATAATTCCCTAAATGGTCTCCTTGCATTTGTCTCACATCCCAAGTCTAAACTAATCTACACTGCAGACAAAAGAAACTTTGTTTTTCAAAAACTCATTTTATTGTTAAAATAACATATATCACTGCATAAGAATGGCTTAAATTATTATAAAGTTATCTTTCTCAAATGCTAGTCTAATTTTGTTCCTGACATTTTTTAAAGTTTCCCCATCACCCTTTGAGGAAAGGCAAACCTTAGCAAAACAAAGAGAATCTTCCAAGATGTCACCACTATCTGCTCCTTCCTTCAGTCTCATCTCCCACCAAGGCCAATGGCCCGCTCCACCCTCTGACCTCACAGGCTGTATTCGCCAAGCTCTGGGCTTTGATCTTACCTGGTTTCCAACTGAGAATATGAAAAGTGTTCTCACATCATCCTTCACCCTTTCCATTGAACATGGACTTGGCTCTTCAGGAACTATCTTACTGCTCTTTTCACAGATGCTGTGTCTACAGGGAAAGAGGACCTTGGGAACATTGCATAACTAAAGCACAGAGTTCATGAAAAGTTTTACTGTTCACATAGAGCATCAGAAATGGTGAAGTTCTTTTTTTTGATTATTTAATTTTAATTAGTTTTTATTTAAGTAACATGGCATTATAACATTATTTAAGTTTCAGGTCAGCATCATTATAAATCAGCATCTATATAAACAACATTAAGTTCACCACTAAAAGTCCAATTCTATCCTTCACCCTATATTAATCCCCTATACTCCTTTACCCACCTCCTTTCCTCATCTCTTCTGGTAGATAGTAATTTGGTCTTTGAGTCTAAAAATTGATTTTATTTAATCATTCATTTGTATTGTTTCTTTATGTACCATATATGAGTAAAATTATGTGATTTTTTTCTCTGATTTATTTCACTAAACTAGTATCCTCTAGGTCAATTCATATTGTTACAAGTGGCAGGATTTCCACTTTAAAAAAATAGTCACGTAATAATCCATTGTATATCAGAAATAGTGAAGCTCACTAATTTACTTAGGTCACTCCTGCTGTCCCCCTCAAAAAGTGAAAATTTGAGACAGCTCTTAGTCATTTATGTTAAGTTGGAGGAAAGACTCCACTTTGACTTAAAAACTATACCTCAACAATCCCCACCTAAAGTCCCTTACTACTCCCAAAACTCAGGTCAAAGTAGCTGGTAATTTTGATAATTTTGTTATGTACTCCACCCAGCTATGTCAGGTATAAACTTCAGTCACATCTCTGACATTTCCTTCTCTGCCACTTCAATTTATCGCAGTTCCTATTTTGCTTCCTAAATTATATCTACAAGTCACTCCAGGTCACCATTGGCCAGTATCACTCTCCTCCTCCAAGCTATTATGTCGCTTAGCTGGACAATTATGACAGCTTCTTAACTAGACACACTGAATCCACTCTGGCTTCTTCTCAACCATTCTCTGTATTGGAGCCAATTACCTTTGTAAAACATAAATCTGATTATATCACTACCTCCTCCTATCCCCACATAGCTAAAACTATTTTTATAGATTAATTTTGCCTATTTTTGAAACATGCAAATAGAACCATCTAGTATGTATTCTTTAGCAGCTAGCTTTTGTTAGTTGTGGCATGTAGCATAAATATTTCATTCTCATTTCTGTATAGTATTCCAGTGAATATTGTATTCCATGACAGCATTTCAGTGTGGGACAATACTACAATTCATTTATACATTCTTTGGTTAATGGACACTTGGGTGTTGGTTTGCATTTTGGGACTATTGTAAATGGTGCTACTATGAATATCCTCAGATGTGTCTGGTACACGTGTGGTACACATAAGCTTGTATGTGTATATACCTAGAAAACAAATTGCTGAGAAATAGGGCATGCTTCTCCTTAACTTCAGCTCCTGTGTAAGATTAGTTTTTTGAACAGATTGGAACAAAAGTAATGCTGCATGACTTCCAAAACCAGATCATAAAAACCCTTGCAAATTCCATCAGAGTTTCTTACTCTGGGTATAATAGCTCCCATGTAAGAACTCTACACTAAAACTGTAATGCTGTGAGGAGTCCCAAGTTAGCCTTGTGAAAAGGTCATGTGGAAAGAGAAAGAAATATACCAACCCCTAGCTTGTCCAGTCAGTCTAACTAAGGAGGCAAATATGTAAGCCAAGAAGCTATGTTAGAATTCTAACTCAGTCAATCATTCAGATAGTTCTAGCCTTAGCTACCATCTGACTCCAACCATCTGAGAGGTCCCTTGTATGAACTTCAAGCTCAGTTAAGCCCAGTCAATCCACAGAATCATGACAATAACAATGGATTATTGCTTTAAGTCACTAAATGCTGGAGTGGCTTGCGATATAACAAAAGATAGAAACATATGCAAAAATAGACTAGATATAGAATTAACTCACACTAGAACATGTTTTATTAACAGCATAGTAATAGCTTTCTTGTTTTAACACCCAGAATAAATCCTTTATCCAAAAGTGAAAAAAATGTTAATGAATCATTTGCTTCTCAAATAAACTTATTTAACCTATAGGACTCACGAGATAAAAGTCTGATCAGAAAACTGTTCTATACAGATAGTAGGGCTTTCTAAAGACATCAATGTCTGTTCAAAACCAGTAATGTTAGTCCTGAGTAATTCTGCGGCCTGTCTGCCTAACCATTAGTCATAGTAGAATAGGCTTCTGAATAGAAGGTTCAGGTAGCAGAAACTTTAAGAATCCAGAAACCTGTAATGTTTCCCAGTATCACAGTGGGAAATACATTTCTACATATGAGCCTATCTAAACTTCTACTTACAGAAACTTGGGGAACACAGGTCTTCATTCTAGCAAAGAACTGGACATACTGCTTTTCTACATGAACTGAATGTTTCCAGGAGTGTATGGGGGCGGGGTGGAGAGGGTGAGGTGAGTAAAGAAGCCACACTATAACTCCAGAAAAGAAGATTATTATTAGTGTCCAGATTAGATTACCAGACTCCAGGCTGTGTCACATCTATATGTTTTTTTTTTCCTACAAGGGTAGATAGATTGGTTTTCTATTTTATTCCTGATTCCCCTTCCTCTCTTTACTCAAATGTTCCAATTCATATTGAAAACAGTTTTCTCTCTGACACTTTAAGCTTTATTAATACATACTAATTTTATCTAGAATTTGAAATAATTTGACTTGGCTTGGATTAAACTTATTTTAGGATAATGAACAAAGTATTTGCCTAACAAATTAACAGAATAAACAGGTTAAAAGGGTATATTTCAAAATATTTAAGCTCATAATATTTTTACAGTCTGAAACATTAATTGGTTTAATACAAATATGTATTGCTAACCTGCAAGTAAATTTTACCTATTAACTGGAGTCAACATAGAAACTAATTAGTTTAGATTGCTAAAACAATTTTTAAAATACTCACCAGGGAGGGTCATCAGAGTCTAGAGGTAGAAGATTCATTGAGGTCAAAAATATTGTCCTGGCTCTTGAAGATGAACTCTGGGCTTCAGGGGGCATTCAATAAATGTTTCCTGAGTAAGTAAATCAATGATTCAGACTTTAATGATTTAAGTTGAGGGATTTGTCTACAGAAGTCTCAGCAGTCAGTTTGTGATCGAGTCTTGTCTGGTTTGATCTGAATATCATCATATTCTGTTAAAAAGTAATTAATTTATTTGGTTCAAAAAAATGTTTAGTAACATATAGTGAAAAGTATCACTCTCATGTCTGTGTCCTATCTATCTGTTCCCATCTTCTCCCTAGGTAATCTGTTTTATTAGTTTCTTGAGTATTCTTCTAGATCCTGAATACCTTATAAGTACTGCCATACTTACTGTTTTAGATGGGACAGTACCATTTTTTTCATGTTTCTTGACTGTTCTATCATTTTAATATGTTGATTTTGTTCTGTTTGTAATAAATCAGGGCCATCTTTAAGGCAGGGAAAAAGGGGTAACTGAGTTGCCCTGGGCCCAGTCTATTGAGGGAATCCAAAATTAACTGCCCTTTTTGCCCCACCTAAAAGACAACCCATGCCAGCACTGACTGAAGTGGGCTGCAGCCACTACTGCTGTTCCAGCCCCCTGTGAGGAGACAGAAATTGTGAGGGAAGAGGCTTCCCCCACCCCACCCATAACAGCCTGTTTCTTAAAAGGGAGCAGAACATTACAGCATGGTAAAGCTGCAGGTAAGTACTATGGGATTTATCTCTGGCACTGTGGGAGTTATTGGGCATTTCCAGCATTGGGGTGATTAAAGCAGCATGTGTTTTAGGCAGAACATTTAGAGGGGCTTATAAAGTCACCAAATTTGGTTTTTGCCTAAGGTGCCAAAGGTCCGTGCACTGGACCTGGCCATTTATATAAAGCCCTACCAGATAATACCTCTAATTATGCTATCACTGATTGGCATATCACATAATACTCATTGCTGGACTGGCTGCTCTGCGCCTGCTCAGATTGCTCTGCTTCCTCCCTTCCCCTTAGTTACCAGCACATAACTCCAACACATTTTTGCCATCCCAATGCCCTGTTTTTTGTCTCAAGGAAATATGGTCAGCCTACTTATTGAATGTCTTTTTGGATGGTTATTTTAAATAAATTCTCTTCTAGAAAAGTGTTCCCAAATTTTTTCACAGTGGTAACATAGGTTAATATTTGTTTGCCACACTAGAAGAGGCCACTCTCAGTCAGAGGCAACTGACCCAGGGGCTTTGGAGGAACTACAAGATGAAAAGTGGTACTTCATATTATAATGTTTGGGAAATTCTGCTGTAGAGTATCTTCAGGAGAAAGAGTAAGGAAACAAGCATTTGTTTCATTCTTGTATGCCTGGCTATATACATAGAACTAAGACTATTATTTGCATATAACTACTAAACATAGATGGATATACATCAAGTCCTCCATTTTAAAGAAAAACAAAATGAGATTCAGATTCAGATTTAGATCAGACTTCTTTCAAAGTTAGAGTCAGGAACTAGAATTTTAACTGCCAACCCAAGCTCCACATTTTTTTTTAAACCACTGCCTCAAAAGATAGCTAATATATATCTCAAAAGTTAAGGAATAGTCCAGAATAATTATAATGACACAACTTCTGGATCCATTTTGGTTTTAATCTGATTTGCTCAGTGCTCTGAACACAACTCTACCTGTGATGACCAGACTCCAAGCTGGTCCTTAGTGACTCCACTTCTTGGTATTCATGTCCTGATATTTCTCCTCCCACATTGTATCAGGATTGGTCTGTATGATCAATACAATACATCAGAGGTAATGACATGTGACTTCAAAGACTAAGCACTCAGTTGGGAAAACCTAGCTACCATGTGGTGAGGATACTTGAGCAACTACATTATAGGAAATAGCCAACAGTCACAAGAATGAGCTATCTTGGAAGCCATCCCTTCAGTGCCAGTCAAATCCTCAGATGACTGCAGACCCAATTAACATTCATGAGACATGCAGAGTCAGATCCCCCCAGCTAATCTGCTCCCAAATTCCTGACTCACAAAAACTGTGAAATGATACATGTTACTGATTTAAGTCATTATTATAATAACCTGTTATGTGTTAATATATAACTAGTATAGTTTTCTGTTACAAGGATGGAAAACCAAAACACAGTAGATAATTACTTCTCATATGATCTACATTAATAGAACATAATCACTCAAGAAAAAACAAGTAAGATTTTGGTGTCAATTAAAATAATAAATAATCAAATTACTTTGATAGCTACATTATTTTTTAAAAAGCTTTTCATTATACTCTCCAAACATTAACTTTTTGCTTTATTTTATCAAGGACTGGTACTGAAAATAGGACAAAAATAGCAGGGGAATGTCATTTGAATTAAAAAATTAAGGAAATTATCTATGTGAATTTATTGTCAAACCATCATATGACTGAAAAATTAAATAACCTACCAAACGGGTGGGAGAAGTGGTTTGTAATCCAACAAGTGCTGTGTCAGACTCTGACATAAAGCCTCAGATGACAAATTACTTCTGCAGGCTAAAGATGAAGCAGATGTTTTGCTCATGGGTTTATCAAATAAAAAACAAGGACCATCTGTTAATTACTACCAGAAGATCTGGAGAGAGAAAATAAATAGAACTGAATTTTCCTCTGACCAAGGTATTTTTTAAATTTATTCATTTTGGTCATGCTCTGGGAAGAGAAGCCCATAATTAAATCTGAAAAAAATTTAAATCTCTGATTATTTTTTATCACCTATATAAAAATATCTCCAAGATATTATTAACAAGCAGAAACATCAGTCATAAGATTATGATAAATAAGCTTTTAAAGTTTTATAGGAATAGCTCATTTTGGCTTTGTCTTTGCTAAGTATAATTATTTTACCCAACACCTATCAAAACAATTGTTTACATATACATATATATACATACACAAATATATAATGTTATTACTCAATTTCTAAATGAGGAAATGTGAACAGATCAGACTAAATGCATAAATGGTTTTTACAAGCATTAAGGCTAAACCTTGGCAATATTATCTAGTTCTTGGGCCATTTCTTTTGGTTGTATCCCCAGTCCTAGAATGGTGATGGGGAATGAAAGGGAGAAGACATGGTACACAGTACCATTAAAAAGTAATTTCTCCCCCCATCCCCATCACCAGACATCTGATAATTTTAAACTATTTCCATCTTTCCCTACGTTTTTCGAGAGATTGTAAACAGTGTTGCTTTGTGTCTCTCCTTATTGGTCTAACTCCAAGCTGTCCCCAGTCCTCTCCTATCAATCATTAACATAAATGAGGCTGACAAAGCATGGACCTCCAGGCTACTGTGCAACAGGCCTGTTCACTACCCTCTATCTACTAAATTTCAGTCACACAAGAGAATGAATTCACCCAGGTCCAGCCCCTCGCATTTGCAAGATTGTGACAAGAAGACAGAGGCCCATTTTTTAAAGTCATAAATCAAATTAACAAAACTATTAGCTGAAATATATCTTTTCTTCCTATTTTGACAAATATCTTCATAACAAAAATTTTCAAATATGTGTAAAACTCTGCATTTTATATGACTGAGAGCAAAATAACAATTATTATTGTACCTGAATATTTGGAAGATTAATAAAGAATCCATAATTCATAAAATATTATCCTATGAAATATAGTTTTCTTAGCTTTGGTTCATCAAAATTACTAATTATGTTGTCAAATCAAGATTTTACATAATTTGAATTCTTCTGAAAGAAATACCAAATTAGACAATCATTCTTGTGTTGAAATTATTATATAGTTTTTATTAATTCCATTTGGGTGAATTTAACTTAATTGTAACAATGAAAAATTAAAATCTTAAAGCAATGCTTAGTTCAGAAGTGAACATTCATTTCACTTATACTCAGTGTGATGGGCTTGCATATAAATGATATTCGCAAAACATATTACAAAGCATTTTATTTTTATCCTATAGCTTGCTATCACTGTGATTTTTCAGGATTTCTTAAGACATAGATTCATAAAGCATTTCTAAGTTTTTGGCTTTCACATTTGTCAGTTCTGGAATATTATACAAAACTGAAATAGTAATTTAGTGCTTAATATGTTCAAATCTTTCTTTGGTCTTTAATGACTAAAAATTCATTTTGGGATTTTTTTAGTACATGAACATTTTTATTTCTTAATTTTCTTATATTATTTCAGTCATCACTTTGGTTGCATATTGCACATGCAGTTTCTATTTACAAAAATCATTATCTTAGGTTTTCAATCCTTTTAAAAGTGAAGTAATCAAATTTAAATGTTTTTTTCTCAGCTTTTGCTAATATTAATAGCAAGCAAATATGTGGATAAAATACTTAAATTATTTATATTTTCTGCCAAAAATAAAAATTCACTCTTTGGGAAATTTTCTGTATTTTTATGTAATTAACATTCTTGTACATTTTGAGTCTTTTTTTATATATAAGTGCTTCAGCATCAATTGATCATTTATTTCCATTGCTTATCTCTAGAAGCAATACCACTATTAGCAAATTTTTAAGGATTATTTCTTATCTCACTTTATTATCTATTAAATTAATAAATTTATTTTTAGTATTTTATTTTTAATTATTTTATTAATTCTTCATTCTAGAAAATACATATTTGTTTCATTATTTTTTATCCATCATAAGTTTTAGGTCAATCTTTCATCAAATTTCAAAATCATTTCTGTAAATTCTAGACATTTTCCATAAATTTTTATAAATATTTTGCTCTTGTGTCATGGAAAGCATCATTAAACTTACTAAATATTGGACATAAGTACAATATTATTCATTAAAAACAGTTTGCCCACGTACTAGTTTGATATTTACTTTTATTTTGGAATAATTGTAAATTTCGTGCTGTTTATTTGACCCTTTTTTCGGTTCTAGTAATTACATTAGAAGATCTGTGTGTGTGTGTGTGTCTGTGCGTGTGTGTGTGTGTGAACATTTCATGGTATTTTAATTTTTAAAGGGAAAGTTGTGGGCCAAAATGGAACCAAGCAGGCAGGAAGGCAGGAAGACAGAGAAGGAAGAAGCTCCTTTTTTAAATTTATTTTTATTTTTATTTAGTTGTTTACATGATCTGCCCCCACTGGACCCAGAAAGCATATCCAGGTCTTCGGGATGTATGTGGACTGCGTGCCTTTGGAAGCAGCTGACCTAACCACTACTCTACGAAGGTGTGCCCATTTCATGGTATTTTAACTGATAATGTGATTCTTAACACAAATACCTTCATTAGCTGAAGTCATTCATGAAGATTCGTTCTAAAACATGTTAATGTTGATCAATGTTAATAAAATGTTTCTAAGTAGAGAAAATAAAAGCTATTTTGTATGATCTTCTATTTGAAAGAATTTCAAAATATGAAATAGTCAAAAGTCTTCCATATTTGTTCAATAGAAAATCTAAATCATAAATGTGAATCGAACTGTTTCACTAGCAACATTCTTATACTCCAGAACATGGTATCACTGTTTCCAAGATCATTATCCAATCAAACACTCTGGAGGATTTCTTCTACTTACTGATTCCAAGGCTGTTCATTCTCCAACTTCTAATGGGCAGAACAAAGTTACTTTTGTTGTTTCTGGATTATAAAATTCATTCTCTGTTTTATTCTTATTGTATTAATGAATAAGTAAAACTGCATTTAATAGAGAATATAAAGTTGAAAGTTTTTTACTTACCCATTTAAGTTGTAGCTATGATAATAATGTTCTTGTTAATTTGCATTGTTTCCTTCAGTAGTTAGTCTTTATTAAAGAACTTGTAATCTCTTTCTTGTGTATTCTGGTCCTGCTCAACAAGTTGATTCACTCTCATTGTTGCCATATTTTATACATTTAATTTAAGCAAACCTCCTCTTAGAGAAATATTTCTATTTTTTTCTTTCCAGCTGTTTTTTTTTTTTTTTTCTTTTCCAAACTATTTTTGAATTATTTATTTCTATCAGAACCATCTTTTCTTCACTGGTCTTCATTCATTTTCTCTCTGTAGTAAATTGCTCACTTTGTTATCACAGACACTGTGACATAGCAGGTTCTGATAAACAGGCTGAACTTCATGGAGGTGTGGAGGTGGAAGGTCAGGTCCAGATCCATGAAGTATGGGTATTATTTCTTCCACTTGTCATAGTCCCACTGGGCAGAGAAGCCTTGCATCAGGCTAACCTTCATGCCCATCATGCTCTTGGTCTGCATGGCTACCCATTCTTTGTCAAAGGTGTGCTGGCCTGCCTATACATATAGTGATTCCCTCAGATCAGAATCAGCACAGTGAAGCCTCTGAAGAACTTGGCAGTCCCACCACTGTCTTCCACTCATTGGTGCTTCTGCTCATTTCAGCAAAGCTCTCATTGAACTTAACTTTCTCGTCAGCGGAGAGGCTGCTCTAGTAGGTCTTCTCCTTCTTATCAAGGCTTTCCACCTGTGAGAAATGCTCTTGATCTGGGACACATCAGGCAGAGGACAGTAGCATCAGTCGACATAATTTGGAAGAGCATAGTCTTTAGTTTTCACAACACTCCCCTGTGCACACAGTGAGGTGGAAATTAATTGCTTGCCAACTAGGTTAACTACTCCACTACCTGTCACCCACAGCAACCGTCCTCTATGTTCCAGCTGTGACCAGAAAGTGGACTTTATTCTCAGTCATCTAAAAGATTAAAAAGTGAAAGACTTGTATAAATGGTATAAGATCTGAATATATTTTAATCAAAAATGTAAAATAAAATTAAAAATTAAAATGTGGAGAAGTCAAAACATTTCTTCTAAAATTTACACATTATTAAAATTTAAAAGACAAAAAACTATACTGAATGTCAAATTGTAAAGCAAATTAATACAAAATTTTTATTTTAATTTTTGAAAATTTAAGCTTAAGCATTTTATAAAAAACTATTTGCATTTCTAGCATTCAATATCTATCTAGTTGCCAACATTAAGGATTGTATCACACTTTGCTTATATTACACCTAGACATTGATACAAATTTAAGATATGAATTGTTTAATATTGCAAAATATTCCTGAATCATTATGTAATAATTGCAAATGCTGAGCATATCTGGAGTAAGTCCAGAAGCAGGAATTGATTTATATGGGGAGAAGAAAATGGATGCTTAGCACTAGTGGGAAATGAAACTTCATTATAAGGTACCTATTGCATTCAAGCTATGAGACATATTTGACATGTTAATTATTTTACCCTTTGTCTTATTTAAGTGGTTCTGTCATTCAAATCCTCCCTGGAATCAGGTATTCTCCTTTCCTCATGTTAAAAGTAGCATAGCCATAATTCTATAATATGTCATAGAATTTGAATGCAATTGCTTTTTATTTCTAGGAAGCAGGTTAGAGATGTGGAAAAAATTTCCTGTGCCCTGATCTATGTGTACAAGTTATGTGATATTTGTGACTTTAGGGCTCTCTGAAGCACAAGGTCGAGTATTTTTTCCCCAGATCTAAGAATGACACCGAACTCAACTTTCTACAATGTCCTCCTCTTCTTTCTTAGTCTACCACCTCCATGCACATCAAAATCACTGTCCTCACCATAGCGCAGTTTAATCCCCTGCCTGATTATAATTTTCTTTCGGCCACTCTGTGATCTATTTAGAATTTGAAAAAGTTCTCTAGACTCCTTCATCTTGGAAAACTTCGTGAGGCGAGCAGAAGTACCTCTAGTAGACAGGCAAACCTTTATACATGCTGTCCCCTCTTGTCAGAAGCCCTGTGCTGTCCTCTCTTGGCTATTTAATTCTTATTTAGATCTCAGCTCAGCAGCAATTTAAAAAAAAAAAGCCTTCCTTGGAAGTCCCAATTAGTTCAAATTCCCTTTGTATGTATTCCCATAGTATCTTGTTCAATTTCACAGTGATGATTTTACATTTATTTCTTTAATTTGATTAGTGTTTGCCTCCCTCCATAGAGAGGGAGATTGTGTCTGAGGTTTTACCAGCTCACCATCATATCCCCAGAGCTTGATCTATCTTTTGCACACAGAAGACACTCATGAATGAATGAATCAGTTTGTTAATTAAATTAATTGAGTCATTCAATTGCATCTTATATTCTGCTTTCTTCCTTCCTTTTAGACCCTTGTCAATCATGTGGTTAAAGAAAACCTTGTTGTCTTTTAAAGCTCAGCTTAATAATAACTTCTTGGGAAAGGTTTTCTCAGGCCTGTCTGAACACCTCAAATCCCCTTGTGTTTTTATATTGGACGGTAACTCCATTTGGTTTCCTGACATGAATTCACATCATATTTTATACCTGTACAAAATTCTGAATTCTCCTCAAAGTTGTAGGAAATACTATATTGAAAAGACAAGTTTCATTGTGGGATGTGCATTACAGTAATTTTAGAAATATTTTCATTGGCTTAACAAAATCTTGAATGTGGCCACTGAGCCCGGCCAATTTGAGCACGAGGTGTGCTTTCCCTAAATCAAACATTTTAAATACTGATGACATTGGAGCTAGAAAGTACATTTTCTAATATGGTCACATTTTTTGAAATAATTCAGGATTTATTCAGCATTCAATTTTACCAGGACACGTAGATGCCAGGGAAACACAAACATGTCTGGAAAGCTTCTTTTTTTTTTTATTCCTTTTTTCTTTCTTTAAAGGTTTAACTCCATTATCATGAAATCATTTGCTTATTATAAAATGACTTGCATCCTGGTTCTGTCGAGAGCTTGAGAAACTAGAAGAACCAACAAATGACAGAAATGTCTCTACGTTTTTCCCATAACTTCCAATATTAGGAGGACATAAAGCAAACTTTAACTTCCTGCCTCTTTGGCTTTCCTGTACACATTTGCAGGGTATTTGGTCTCCTCTTCACACAATTTTCCTTCTACTTTAAAAGACAGCAAAAGTAGGCTATAATAATTGGACATTGACATCACAATCCACAAAATAACTGCTATTAAGTTGAATCAGCAGTGGAAGTTTTTCAGTACATTTTTCTGTCTTATTTGAGTGTTCATCAGTTTTAAGCAAAGGCATAATTAATGGGAAATGGTCATTCGTGTTGGAGACAGTCAAACGTGCTACCTCATTCCAATGAGTTAGTGAGTGTCCATGTGACATGGGGGACTAGTTAGCTTTGCCCCAAATGACTGAACTTTCTACCCAAAGCATCCCAAGGGCAGAGAAGGATGCTATTAAACTCAATCAGTTGGGAGAAATCTGGGAAACCATTCAAAAGCACTCAAACTAAAATGATCATACTCAATCAGAAGTTTCTTAAAGTGAGGCCTTGGAACAGTGTTTCAATGTGTTAAGAAATAAATTAGCAAATATACAATGTTTAACATTATGAGAAGGCCCGACCTTCATTTGGAATTAGTGAGATTATCTCGGCACAAAAAGGCTATACTATCAAGTCCCAGATCAGAAGGGTTGTGTCAGTTTTGTGCCCAAAGCTGAAGGTTGGAGCTTTACTTGCTCATCAGCAACCGGATCTGCATGGAGGTGGGCCCCACCATGGTGGGCGATGAGCACTCGAATTCAGAAGTGATGAGGCATCTGTGAACCTCAAAAAGAAGTGTCCTAGAAAACAACTTTAGTGAGTACTAAATCAATGACCCTTCTCTCATAGTCCTGGACAAGCTGGAACTCATGGGCTTCCGTGTGCTGAGCCCGACAGGAATGAACCAGACGCTGATGTGGTGCTTTCATAAGGGATGATTCTTTCACACTGGGGAGCAGACTGGCAAACCTTTGACTCCATGCCCATGCCTCACTCATTGCCCTACCCCTGTCTTCCTAAATCATCGCTTTCTTCTGCCCATTACTACTGGGCAGTGAAAAGCTTTCTCTGAAACCTGCCTCAGTCAGAGAGGATGGGCAAGGGTCCCTTGCTTGGTGCTGTCAACTGCCTTTCCAGTTCTAGGCCTGGCCCAGAACCCTGGAGGAAACATTTTCTATTGCTAGGCTGGCAGGATCTGGGCATACTCAAGGAACAGGCCCCATGGCACGTCCTGTCTGGTCAGTCCAAGGCAGTGAAGAAATATGATAGGAAAAAAAATGTATACCATCAAAATCCAAGAAAGTGAGCATTGGACACTGATTCTGTAGCCTTAGAGACAAAAACGGGGGAAATGTACATTTTTTTTCCCTACTCATATACCATCAAGGCCAATCTTGCTTTGAGGTCTCTACTTCACACAAAATAGCATTAATCAATTAGATGTTAGACATAGCATAATTCCTGTTGCTATCAGATAATACAATGGAAGTCCTAGTAACTGTCTATCACCATTCTATCTGTAAAAGACATACCTCCATTTTTTAATCTGCTATGAAATAGGTATTTTTTTCTAAGACTCTGTGTAAGTTCTCTTTGTAGAAAACAAAGTATTTTTCTTTGTTGTTGAGAGGAATCAGGGAAGGAGTCCTATTGAAGCATTTGCCTGTCCCTAGGAAGTCCAAATGAAACTACTGGAAGTGTACGATTATTAAAATTTTTCAATCACTTTCAAGTGCAGAAATGTTTTAACTGTTTGCCTTCACAAAGACATCATGTAAGCATGCTTTTTTTCCTTTTTTTCTTTTTCCCCTTTGAATTATTAGCTTTATTATTTTTTAATCACAGGTAAGTTTTTAAATGACTGAACTTGCTAATTGCTGGTCCAAAACAATATGAGTATATTGAAATACATTTTCTTTAGTGGTTGGGAATTCAACTCTAAGAAATAATTGCTGTATCTAACTAAAAGCTTTTATTGATGAACTTCATTTTCAAATTACAATACAACAATTATACAGAGGATAAATTAAGAGGTTCACTTATAAATTAATACAGAATATTTCCCTAAACTCTTATTGAAAAATATGGCTTTATGAAGATTCAAAATGAGTTAAGCTATAGTCTTTGAAATATAACATTTCTTTCACTGTTAATATGAGATAATCCAAACACAGTGAATATGAAGGCTAACACTTCTTGGTGAATTCTAGAATTTCTAATATTCTTTAGAAGGAAATAGCTGACTTGTGTGCCCAGTATGGGAAAATGGAGGAACTGCAGCCCAAGGAAGTGGCTCTCCTGTATCCATGACCTCATGTCCCTCAGGTGGAGATGGAGATGGAGAATGCCTACTGGCAGTCAGAAGGCCTGTGTGGAGAGGAGGAAACAACACTGCTCTAAGACCCAGGTCCACTCCGGGGGACAAGACCTTCAGGGTTTGGCTCTTGGTCTCCTGGAAGGTTTGGAAAAGCTCCTTGTGATGTAGCCATTCTCACGGCATTACCTAGGAGTATGGACACATTCATCATCTCCACCAGCTCTTCTTGTTTTGAGTGTGACAGCAATTCTTCTGTCAGCTTTTGAAGCTGAGAATTGAGTTCCTCCTTCAAAATTGAAGTGGTCTTCATCACCTTTTTGTAAGTATCTGTAATGCTTGTTATATTTAATGACTTGTCTGACATTCTCTAAAGATGTCTCAATCTGCATACTCCTTTATAGCAGCAAAAAACCTGTCAATGAGTTGGAATTTTTCCACAGTCTATGCAGCCAGTTTCTGAGTATTCTTCATGTCTCATATAAAGTCAACTTCTGAAAGACTGGACAAGTCTGAATATAAATAAGAAGTCCACCAATAAACTATTGACAAGAGGATACCCCACTATCTCCCACTGGAGGCTCAGGGAAAAGAGCAGTGAACTGAGCCTATTGGGTAGCAGCTTCCCAAGGATCAGCCCAAAGCCAGGATTCATAGTGGATGACAGCCCCTCCACAACAGGACTCTTTCTTGTGATCACAAACCAGAGAACACCCCAATACTCTACCTGGAACCCAATCACCAACTGACATCCTGGATTAGTTAATTATATGGTCAGTGGGTACAGGGGTGTGGAGGTTTGTAAATAAAATTTGATTTTCTCTCTTTAAAAAACAGTAAAACATTACTTTAAGTTAAATAAATAAACTTTGATGTTATTCTAGAGGTAGAGACTGGTAACAAGTCACTTGGAATAAATACTGGACAATCTGCAATATTTTCTTTTAGTGTTAATTGAGGATTATGGTGTAAGTATTTTGCCTCCATTGAATGATAATAACTGTGGCTTTTGCTATCTAATTTATTTCTTGGCTGAAATTACTCTGAAAAAAAGGGAAGTCAGTGCTTACTTTGTAGCTAGTGGGTTATATGTTGCATTTTCTCATTGTTTAGGTTTTATTACAGGGCGACAGCAAAATTATTTCCACAGGATTTTATTAACTCTCCAGGTTTCTAAAGGTAAATTTGAAAATAAAATTTCAGCTCCTTATCATGTTGCAGAAGTGTTATTTTTTTATTCCTACTCCTCATTATTTAATTGGCCTATTATACAATAGGACTGTAAGACTGTCTCGTAACAGCGCTATGCCCTTAAATTTTTCCATGACCCATTTTTTGGATTATTTTAAATAATGAATAATTTTATG
Source organism: Solenodon paradoxus (assembly GCA_004363575.1). NCBI lineage: Eukaryota > Metazoa > Chordata > Mammalia > Eulipotyphla > Solenodontidae > Solenodon > Solenodon paradoxus. Next base: position 60,520 of record RJWH01002229.1, read on the forward strand.
CTTATCTGGGACCCAATCTTTCCATTACTGTTCCTGTTTTCTGTGTCCCAGTTCACAGGCATTTAGCATAAAGCAGCCATAAGTAGAAAACACATTTCAGAGGTTCTGAAAGAAAGAGAGATTGGAAACCTTAAATTTTCCACTAGCTCGGCACCTGGTTGCTGGTTTGATAGCATTAATATATGCTGAATATTATATGCTTGTGCCAAGGAGGCCCAAATAGCTTCCATCATTGGCATATCAAAGTAAAACCTTATTTAGGCTCTCATCAGCAAAGTGAAAGAATGTAATTTTCAACGCCCCCAAAAAATAGTGCTATTCACCCCAAACCCACAAGAACTATTTGTCAAGAGCCATCATAAAATCATTTAGATCTTGACTTCTTACACCCAAGTTTCCCAGAAATGACTAAGCCATCATTTCCTATCTTATCTAGAGCACAGCTTCCCCTATGCTCAGCACCCTGGCTGCAGAATCACTGTGGGGAGAAGTATAGGAGGTATCTGGGGAGAAGAAAGACCAAGAGATCACATCTGTTTAACTCCTTTCCCCAGTCTCTCTTGAACAGTCTGGGCTAGATCTGAGAAATTTCCAGAGACTTTCTTCTGCCTGTATGGTTGCCACATAAAGACTAGGTGATGATTAACCTATATGTCAACTTGACTAACAAATCAAACACTAATCTAAATGTGGCTGTGGAAGTGCTTTGGTAGATATGGACAGTATCTACCATCTTGACTTTAAGAGATTAACTCAGTAATGTAAGTGGGCCTCATCATTCCGCTGAAGTCCTTAAGAGTAAAAAACTGATGTTTCCTGGTGAAGAATTCTCTCAAGATTGAAACATCAATTCTTACCCAAGTTTATAGCATGCCGTACTTTCAGACATCCCAATCCCCACAATCTCATAAGCCTATTTTTTCTTCAAACAAATCTCTTTATATATGCATAATTTATCTTTTGGTTTTGCTTCTTTCCAGAACCCTAGTGATAAAGAGCTTCCATACATCCCTGCTCCTTCCTCATTGTATTGTATTAAGAGAGTTATGAATAAACAAGTCTATTTCAGTTGAAGAACTATGGTTCTAAGAACTATACTTAATACTTAGGAGGGTTCTTAGAGGAAACCAGAACGTAAGTTTTTCTCATTTTGGCTATTCATAGATGGGGAACCACCGCACTTGATATCTTGTCTATATCCTCCCTTTTTTGGCCTCATTTAAAATAGGTAATTGCATTTGCACTATAAGCAAGGTCTGACAAATTCTGCCTCCTTTTTTGAGCAAATATTTAATGAAGAAGTTAGATTCTTTTATTATATGAATCTATAATCCCTGACAGGATGACATTTTAGCATTTCATTTTGAAAGGTGCTTAGGTATAGATGTGTTTAATATAATTTTATTTAATTAGATCTTTCAAATAAATTGCAAATAAGCAATTTTTAAGATGAGAACATTTCCTATGAAATTTTGCATAAACTTCAAAAAGTAACTGATCTATGAAAATTAAAAATGTTGATCAAAAAGGATATTATAAATAATGCTAGCTTGAAACAACTGAACAATGGACAGCTTTTTAGGCACAAAGCTGATTTCTTATGGAATTTTTTTAGAACCCTAAATACTGGGAGGTATCCATACTTTTTTTTAACTATTTTTTTGTGTGAAAAGCTCTACCATGTCAGCTAATTTTCCATCATGAAATGTTTAGAATTTCACAAAGCATGGTTATACTGATATAGTACTCTCAGTTTCATTCCATTATACTAGAGTAACTAATGATTCTTAGTTCAACAGTCTTGTTTACTTTCCTGCTCTATATTAGATTTACGTACTCTAGATTTGCAATTGTTTATGTAAAGAAACAAAGGAAAGTACCAGAGCCTAACAAAATAGGAAATGAAATTCTAATTCAATTAAAATTTAAATGACAAAATTTTAAATATAAACTGCTAAATTTACAATTATCTAGGATTACTGAATTAAATATGTCTTGAAAACAGAGTAAGAAACAAATGTAGTAATGGTATGGGACTGAAGAGCTGATATTTACAACCATTTTAATTATGGATATGTTATAAATCTGTTGCTAATTTTTATTAGTATTTATTCTTCTTTACTCTCAGAGCCCAGAGAATATATAAATTTTCCAAGCTTACATTGACTTATAACTAAGTTCAAAATATCACATAATTTCTGACAAGGAGGCAATATAACATGATGGTTAATTCAATCGGATTTGCGCATAAATCCTACTCTATCATTTTCAACCATGTGACTTTGCCAGATTAACTACTTTAGTCTTCAGTTTCTTTGCATGTAAAATGGGAATTGTAATATCTTACTCTGAGTCATTGTAATGACAAAGTCTTATACATACATATTTAAAAACAAGTAACCATACTTAAACATACCCAATACATATATATTTAGCAAAGCAATTTGCAAATAGCTCAATAAATAGTAAATAGCCCTGTAATTTAGAAACTATCTTTGCTTAAATTGCCTAAAGTTGTGAGCTAAGAAAATGTGTCTTCTTCAGTATATCTCAAAAGAAAAATTGTTTTAGGTGCCAACATTCATTTACACTGTGAAACATAAAACACAAAAGTTTAAGATTGGGGGTGGGATGACAACAAAAATGGACTACAGTAGAAAATGAATTTCTGGAAAGCTATGAGATACCACCAGAAGCCATGGGACAGATCAGAAATCAGGCAGTTCTGGGGATCTAGATAACAGAAGCTAATGATTTTTTGCCCATCAGGAATTTTCTGCTGCGATAATTTCATTTCAGTTGCTTTAGTCATATTATCATTCAAGATTCTACTCTAAGAGATAACATCTAAATGGTCTAAACTGGTTAAGGGAAAGTAGAATTCCTTCCATAGTATTAACTTTGCCTTGCTCCTCCAAAGCAAAGTCCAAAGGCTATCACAGAGGGAGAAAAAATAAATAACAATAATATATGAAGGGAAGTATTTATTGTCTTTTGTTTTTCAGAAATCATACAACTGATATTTCATCATAATTATACCTATTAAATAGATGATGGGGTCAGTAGTTATTTATGTAATACCCAAAACATATAACACACTAACACCAATAATAGAGAATCTAAGGTTTTGGATAACCATGCAATAATCCAAAATAAGCTGATAGTGGAGTGAAGGTCACAAAGTGATGGAAATTTCTACTTATACTTCAGGAGTACATTGGAGAAATCTGCTCTTTCTGCAACTCCTTTCTTCCTTTTTCCATCTTTACTAGTCTTTACCACCTTTGTTTCTGAAAGTGGCAGGAATGGTGGCAATTATCTCCTAGTCCCAGTTTCGATTTGGATATGTTTTCTAGGCAGGTAATTATGACAGATCTCAAATATCCAGCGGGATCCCAGCTTATTTATGCACACTAGAAGTACACTAGTGATGTTGATCTACTTTTACTTTTGATGGGTAACAAAACTAATGGAATATGAATACTATCCAATTGTGGAAGACTTTCCAATAGTAACAGAGGATCAGATAGGATTCCTAAATTTTAAAAAATCAGTGGGCTACTACAAGGAATTATAGTAACATATACTTACCAAGTGGTCACTTACTTTAGAATAACTTATTTTGTTATATATAAGTCTAACAAAGCTGACCTACAAAATTTGCAGCAGACTGAAAGCATTATATTGGAGGTCAATGGGAACAAAAAAAAAGTTGTTAAAAGTAAACTGAGAATAGCAAAGAAGCAACATAGAACAAAAACTACAATAAAAACACACAAAAATCCAGAACATTACAGAAGATGTCCTAACATTTCAGTGTCCTAAACTATATGTTATAGTATAAAAATTTATATTTATCATAATGACCTTAAATTCTTATGAACTCTCAGGTTAAAAAAAGATGTGATATATTTTCAAAAGATATGCAAGAAAACCAACTCTTTAAAAATGTTACACATAAAGATAGTAAACTTTGGAAATTTAAAAAAATATATAATATCTTAGTTCCCATGATTCTGGGCAATGATTATAACAGTAATATCAGCAGCCAACACTGATGGAGGATTTATTGTATTTTGTCGTATATGATGTGCTCCTGTGTATAATGCACTCCCACATTTTTGGCCCAAACTTCACTTTCTGTACCACCTCTGGCCACTTGGAAGGTTTTCTTCACATTGTCTTCTTCTGTATTGGCATCTGAAGAAGCTTTCCTTTCTGTGGCCTCCACAATCTGATGACACACTGGGAGGAGGACCACAGTGTTTTTCAGCAGCTCTGTTGCCATGCTCTTTAGCATAATTAATAACAGCTTAAATCTTACAGTGTACAAAAACCATTTCAACATTTTTTAAGGACTTTTCCATTAATTTTTGTAAAAATGATCAGCTAGAGTACTATATACATTAGTATAATGTGCATCTTTATATTTCCCTCACAAATTTGCATTAAAAAGTGCTCATTATACACCACAAAATAACAGTACCTTGTGCCCGACACTATGCTAAATGCTTTAACTGGTCCTCACACCAACCCCAAGGTAGATTCTATTATTCCTATTGTACAGATAAAAAAAACTAACATAGGTTAAGTACCTACTAAAAGTTACTTTGTTAGTAAGCATAGGTGAGATTACCTAACAAATAACTCCTATAATTTCAGTTGTTTATAGCAATACTTTGCTCCCTTCCTTTATGGACTGGCTAGTTTTCTCTTCATAGAACAATAAACCAGTTGATGTCTAAAATGAAGCTGTTTGTGTAATAGGAGGAAGAGATAGATGGTGACTTATGTCCTGACTCCCTAGAAGTCAGTAACCAAGACCTATTGCAAAGAAGAGAAAAAATTCAAACCTACCATGTGCCCAAAGGAAGAGACAAGATTATTAGTAAACTACCCTAATGACTACCAAATCACCTAACTAGAAAGCGGGAAAGCAGGATTCAAAATTAGGTGCCTTAAAACACACTGAGTTCAGAGTAAGGATTAATAGTTTTCTTAAATATAGTGTGCCTACCTAGAAAACTGATTAGGAAAGACTGGAGTAGGCCACATATTTTAGAAAGTTCCCATTCTCTCTTTGTAGAAGTGTTGTTTAACAGGGCTTGCTAAAACGCTGTCAGGTTGGGGAAATTACAAAGTTTGCAGGCAACCCTGCCCTACCTAGAAGTCAAGGGGTTAACTGATAAGTTAAATACCAATGTGAGCAATGTAGAATAATCATTTTTATTTACTTTTGGGGCATCAAATGCCCCTTCTGCATTATCTAGGGTTAACATAAATGGAACACCTTTAAGTAAAGGATTTGACTTTAGTACATTAATAAAAGGCTTCCATAATCTTGCATGCTCCACAGTAATAATCACTGACATCACTGGTACAATGTCTATACTTGCTTAATCTAAACAAGCCTCTTTAGGAAATATGTGCTTGGAAGAAAACAAGATTTGATTCCTACTTTGTGTTTTTTGTAGTTCATCAAGCCTCATGGTTTAGATTTCCAAGTAGGTTTCCAAACACTTTTCTTAGTATCCCGTATTGGGAAAAGTAGAATCAGTTTGCAAAAGTGTGTTGAATGTTTGCATATCTTCTGTATAACTTCAATGCAAAGAAGTATTCCTTATGAAATTCTTACAGAAGCCAAAAAAAAAAAAAGGATTAGCAGGGATTAAGCACATAGATATTTTAGATATTTACTATCTTTTTCCAAAGGACAAAGTATGCAGTACAGCATCAGTAACTAAATTGCTTGGAGTAAACAAATAACTACCTTGACTTTTATGTTGACTTCAAGATTTTTCACAAGATACATGCAATTTTACTTTCTATATAAAATAAATGTAACTTACATAAACTTTACACTTTTGGAACATTGGGAAAGTGAGATACAGTTTACATCTGTGGCTCAGCTCACAGTCCATAAGCCATTTAAAACAATTATATTATTTTCTTAATATGTAACCAAAGGCAAAAATTTTAAGTTCTAGTCTTAATTCTTATTTTGGCTGTAGCAAATACTAAGAAAGGGCCTATTATATTTATTCATTATTTTCTTAGTTTTTACAATAGCATCAGATATGTAGATCATTTTCTGGTATGCCCCCAACTTCAAGCAGGTTTATTGATTCATGATAACATGATTTGTTAAATAATTTATACTGTTATTCATATTCAACATTAGTCACATATTTAAGAACTATGAAATAAACCAACATAGTATGTAAAAGTTAGATTGAAATATATTACAACTGAAAAATGGGTCTGTTAAAAGTTACAAGAAGGTCTGAGGAGGACTCTTAACCCCTAAAGGATTTACTTTGAGCCTAATTGACATGAAATGAGAAAATGTGAAAGGTTTTACTTAAGAAACAATATAAATAGAGAAGGAAAAGACAGAACAATGTTTTCTTTTGGGACTATCACTTAATCAAAGTTTAGGAGCTGCTCTTCTAAAGCATTTTGACCTTGGAATTAGGCTTAGCTACACTAAGGAACATGTTCCTCCCTTTCCAATCGTATTCACTGAGGAATTGAAATTGTTTGAATTTGATTTATCAGTATTTGTCAGAGGTCCATCCTGGCAGGTATATAACATAGATTAAAGGAGTTAAATCATATCACTACCCAAAACTCTGAAAGATTATCACTTTTTTCTCCCATTCAGATTTTACATTGCTTAGGGCAATCCCTAATAATTGATAAGACAGTGGACAATACATATTGATCAAAGTTCTAAGCTCCTAAAAGCTTAAAAATTAAGAATTAGAATAGAAAGGAAAAAGAAAAGTTAGAAAAGGACAAATAATGATGGCCCCAAATTTGAGTGAATACAAAAGCAAAAAGGCAAATGACATATGGCCAAGTGAAATGTAACAGAAATCGTTTTGACAACAGAGTTATGGGTCCTGCATGCACTATGCATTATAGGAAAAAAGAAGATAAACAAAACCTGGTGTCTACCTTTAAAATGCTTATTAAATCAGAGGGAACAAAATATAAAAGCTAAAATTATGAGGCAAGGTAGAAGTGCAATGTTTGGTTCAGAAGCATATGTAGTGCAGAGTTCTTTGAACTTGGGTTCAAATGCCTAATTTGTTATATGTAAAGAAGGAGTATAGCATTCAGGTTAACACGAAAACTTTGGACTTCGACAAATATATCAGTCAGTGTTCAACCAGAGAAATAGAAACAGTAGCAGATCTAAATTAAGGGATTTATTGCAACCCTCCATATAAATCTCCTCATCTTTAAGATGAGGATGATTAACAATACCACCTTCACAGGATGTTGCAAAGATTTAAAAAGCTGATACTTGAAAATGCTAAGAACCTCCTAGTATATAGGTGTCAACTCACTGAAAAAATAATTTCATGTCTTCCTAGAAAGTCAGTGATGGATTTCCAGTTATTTACACTCCTCATCTAGATTAAAGGAAAAGACTGTTAGAAATTTATGATTAAAATTCATTTGTTCTTCGTGAAAGGTATTTTGGCAATAACTATCAAAATTGCATCAACATGCATTTGTGGAAACTTGCATATATCCATACACATATTTGCACTTCAGTAAAATACAGTAAACAAACTAAATGACTACCAACAGGAGACATAGTCTCTATTTTTATGATACACAATACAGCTATTAAAATGCATATAGAAGCTTTATATATACTGTCATATAAATACATCCAAGATATAATAAATGAAAAAAGCAAAGCATAAAACAGTATGTAGACTAGAACCCTGGTGACGGATGTAGTGTAGAATACTCACAGACTGAGAAGTTATTTCAACATCTTAAAATGAGTGTAGCTTTGTAAACAAAAGAAATAATTAAAATATCATTAAAAAAAGAACAGTGAAAGACAAGAGAGGGTCAGCAACTGTTTCTTTTTAAAAAAGTAGATAATTCTGATTTAGATGGGGAAAGGAGTGATTGTAACAATGCACATTAATGGGTAATTAGCAAAATTTGAATATGGACTATAAATTCAATTTTCAAACTTTTTAGAAATTCAAAAAATAAAACTTAACAGTGTGTAGAAGGGTAGGCATGGGGGATAGACATATTCATATCTGTTTGCATTTATATAAAGAAATTCCAGAAGGACAGAAAAGAAACCAGTAAAGTGGGCAGCATAGGCTGGTGGGACATTGAATGGGATGCAGATCAATGGAGAATAGGGTTTGGAGAAAAGATTTCACTACATGACTTTTATTGTTATTTTTGAACCATGTAAATGTGTTTTCTATTTTTAAAATGCATTCTAGTAGAAGGAATTCCAAAGTGCCTGTTATATCAGTTAGTTGTCACAAAATTGCTGTGTCACAAGCCACACCAAACCTTAATAATTATTTTTTCTTAAAGAGCTACAGGTCAGCTGAAACTCAGCTGATCCAAACTGAGCTCAACTGAAAGGTTCTCCTTCAGGCTTTAGTGTCTAGGGCATAAATGCTTCTCACTCACATGTCTGCTCCCAATGTCTCTCATTATCCTTGAACCAACAGAAACAGAAACACAAGATGCCCAGTATGAGCATGAAAAGTCCCTTAAGTCCTAGGCTGAAAAATATCGTAACTGTTCCCCATATGTCACTAGACAAAGCAAGAGTTGAGAAAATGCGCTCTGTCCACAACAAGTCCTGGTTAAGAGTGTGGGTGCAGGGAGGGGTCAATGATTTAATGCATCACACCGGTTGGTATCTGTAGACATCCTAAATATTCTAAAACTGAATCACAGATACAAACTATAAGGAGTAGCAAAGAGTAGATACGAGTTTTCTGAAGCTTGAACACTCCATGAATGCCACATCTTATCTTGAAGATTGTGCCACCACTGTTTGTAGATAATGAATGGAAAGAAATGGAAGGCAGAATTACAAACTCACAGGACAGGAAAGGACGTTGGACCACACTTTACCCAATGCCTTTTACAGATGAGGCAACTGAGACCTGGATAAATTAAGTTAAAATACATAAGAAATTGCAAGTTAAGTTAAGCAACAACAGGAAGCAATAAGAAAAAGCTGAAACCCCTAAAGCATAATTATTTATTTGAGGTAAAGAAGAATCGAAAAAACTTAGGAGGTATATCAAAGACTTTTAAATGTGTGATATAAGAAACTGATTAAAGTTTCATTACAATCCAGGTACTGGACTGATCCAGGAAATGAGGAAATTGTGGGACATTAACTACCAGCAGCACCCACAATCATATTAGGGCAATATGAAGCATACACATAAGATGTTAAGTATATATGAATAATAAAAGTGCTTATTATATTTTTTAGATTTATTTTTAATTTAAAATATTTCAAGAGTATACAAAAAATGAATCTCTCTCCTATATTAGACACCCAGTCTTCCCTCCTCCACCAGAGTAAAATACTATTAGCTGCTTCTTATGTATTAGTCCACAAATGTGCTATGCATTATATGTTTATAGAGATCAATATACAGGACAGTTGCGTCTTACTCTAAGGATGTATTTCTAAAGACCTGGCATTATTCAATATATATTTCCCCACACAATTGTTAAAAAATAGTAAGAATTTTTTTTTTTTGACCATCTGTTGTGGCAATGACATTAAAAATCAATGCATAATTTACCTAGGTCCACCAGCCAGAAAACTTATGCAACTCTTACATAACTCTTTTTAATTTGGGAAAGTACAATATTCCAGTTGTATAGAAATACAAACAACATAGACTAGCCAACAATCTAGAATAAAGTTGGCAGAGATACACTACCTGGTTTGTGAGACTTACAATATAGCTGTAGTAATCAAAACAGTATGATACATTAAAGAATACATCACGTTTTTGGCAGGTTCATCACACTAATTGCTATTGAGCTGACAATTCACTAAAATCACTATATCATTTTCAAGTGGGCAACTATTTATTCATATCAGCTTCATCCTCATTTTTCCCAGTTAATGATTTGGATCAAGTAGTAGACTTTATATTTACCACTATTACATTTTCTCTTATTAGATGTTGCTCTTTTAGTCAACATCCCTCTGAATTTTTACTCTCATCTGATATAGTCTTCATATTTTCATGTTTTCTACCATGAACTTGTTATTAACACTCCATCAGTTGTAATTAATAAACATCCAACTAAAACTAATCTAAGCCACAGAGGAAAATTTACTGGTTCAAATGATAGTAAGTCTAGTGTAGAATCAGATACAAGTGGGACCAGTTAATCAAATTATACAACTGAGTTCTCTCCTTTTCCCCATCTCTCAGCTTAGTTTTCCTCTGTCTGGTCTTGGGTCTCTATTTAAAAATGATTTCAATAAAGGACTTGAGTTTATCTCTCATTGGTCTGAAATGGGTCACATGCCCATCTCAGAACCAATGAATGTGGTTAGAAAAAGGTATCTCTCTAATTCTTTATCTAAAAACACATTTCACTCCTGTGTCCATGGATAGATAAGCTTCTCTACAATGACATGGACTAAGAATGAGAATGGAGAAAAGTTGCTTACCAACAAAAACAGAGTAATGTAACCAGGTGATAGGGGATGGACACCAGAGAAAGGAAAATGACATATTTTACATGGCACTACCCTTCCAAATTGTTGAAAAATATGCTAGGCAAGCCAAATGAAAAGATAAATAAGATGCTTACAATCATAAAGACATTGTCTCCAAAAATACTCCATTTTTATATGCAGTTTTAGAATATGTAACTAGGAAAAAATCAGTCAATGTTAGGTCTAAGGAAGTAGAAAAATTTTACCTCTGTATGCTCAATACTGGTTAAGGTTTAATCGCCATCCCCATTCTATTTATATTAAATCAGAAAACTGGAGCAACTGGAGAAGGCTTTTGTTGTATTCAGCTGGGCTCCTATAACAAAATGCCATGGACTGATTTATGACTTAAACAACAGATATTTATTTCTGGAGGCTGGGAAGATCAAGATCAAGGTGCTGGTTCTTGATAAGAGTCCTCTTCTTGGCTTGTAGACAGCTGCCTCTCATTATTTGCTCCCATGGCCTTTCAATGGAATGTTTATATTGAATAAAAGCTCTTATGTTTTCTTCTTCTGAATTCCATCATGGGGGAACCACCCTTATGACCTTATCTAAATCTAAATATCTTTCTGAGGCCCCACCTCCAAATGCTATCACATTATATAAATTTTATATATATGCTTCAATTATATAAATTTTAAAGGGTCACAAACATTCAGTTCATAACAGACTGACAAAAATCTGCAACCCAGTTCAAAAGTCAAGGGAATGAGGTTTACTTAGACTTGATTCACACAATGAAAATCAACATAACTAGAGATGGTCAAGTCAACTTCACATTCAGAAAACAGACTAGCTCTTAGAGGAAACAATCTGCACATATATGAGAAAAACATTCTCTGTACTACCTCCAAGATTTCTCACTTGGACCAAGAATTAGAATTAAAGTCAACAAATCAGGAAAAATGCCCCAAAGGGTACTATTGAACTAATCTGTGCCCCATAGGCAGGAAGTCCAAGCACAAGAGATTACACTTAATGGAAGCAAACTGGTCAATTAATTGAAGAATATGACACGAAAAACACCTTTTAAAGTCCACAAGAATATCTGATAATTACGTGATTGAGGGAAACTGGAAGTACAAGATATAAAATGGGTGATGCCAAAAAAGAAAAGAAAATTACAGGTTATTATGCCAATTAGAGCTTTTAAAATATGTTTTTAAAGCTTAGATATTTAGCTATTGCTGGGCTGTCATTTGCATTTGCTGAATCTACAGAGCAAAAACAAGGTATGAGAGGAGTTTCCTGCAATGTCTAGTACTTAAAATATAAACAGGGATTTAAAAAATATAAAAAGTAATAAAGAAATAAATCAACCAACCTTAAATTTACCTGAGAGACCAATCTAAATACTGTATGACCAATATGGTTTTGCTTCAAGATCCACTCATTGTCCTAGAATTTATGCTTTCAAGTTTAATGCCTATTCTAATGACAGCAACTGTAGAAGTTACCTATCTTAAGTGTCACAGGACTAAGTTACAGCCCTCCTCTGGCATCAGAAGACTTGATTTCTAAGCCCCACTCTACCATGAGATCATTGATGTATCATTTAATTCTTATTAAAGTGGACAACCATTTAGCCAAATTGATGGAGAGGAACAGGCGCGCAACAATGCTCAATGACAGATATTGCAACATTTTGAAGATGTGGCCAAGCCAGATACACTCATGACCACCCCACCCTTGACTAGTCCTGCACAACTTCTGATGTGGTCTGCTTTAGTGGCCTAGGACACTTACATGGGGATGAAGAGGTAAATAATACTAATATTTCACCTAAAACTATATTAATCCACTATGGAAAAAAAAGTATGTCAAGTATGTTTCATGTTAAACATGGGTATTCATTATTTTAAAAATTCAAAAATTTCCACAAACAATAATAAATTGACTGGTAATATTGAATAACTCAAAATATAAGACTATATAGTATGGACAATATTTGTTAATAATAATTCATTCTTTTAATGTTTAACAGCTTATTTTGTTTTGAAAATCAATAATGAAATATTTTACTTTGCATATTTTTGTGTTTGTTTATTTTATTGTATAATATTTAATATTCCGTGCATATTATACTCTTTTCTGTTTCATCTTTCTTGTCTCTCCTTTTTTTTTTTTTTAAGAAAAGGTACAGGCAGGAATGAAGGTTAGTAGACAGGCAGGAAGAGAGAGGAGGAGGAAGTATTTATTATTATTTTTTAGTTGTTTATCTTCATTGTTCTCCCCTAACCTCAGATGGCAAACCCAGGTCCTTGGGATATATGTGGATTGTGTGGAACAGAGGAAGTGGATTTACCCTTAAGCCACCAGGGCATGCCTCCAATTAAATTTTTAAGAGACTTTATTTTGAAAAGCAGTTCTAGATTTACAGAAAAACTAGAGGGTTCCCATATAGTCACACCCATTTTCTTATATTCATGTTTAAATGCTTATTTAAAGGTTTGTTTTAGTTCGAACTGCTTTTATTTCTAATAGTTTTTCTCTTTAATTAGTACAGCTATATACCTGATAATATAAAACTAAAAAGCTGATAAATTCATCAATCCATGCTTCATTCTTACCCATGTTTAATTGCTTTCATCTGTATAAGCTATTTCTTATTTAACATGTTTCTAAATAACATATTTATACTGAACTTAATATTTAATACTTATCATTATTAGAAAATTCAATAAGTTTTTCCAAATCCTCCATCAGATTTATCACAGACCTATAAATATTTCTGAACGATCTAGCATTATCAGATAATCTATCCATATTTCTTATGCCTGCTTCTATTACAAAGCTTCCATCACTTCTCCGGTCTGCAATTTGCGGTTCCTTAGGCCTGCTGCAAAGCTGAGATTTCCTTCACCAGTCTCCTGTGATGGATACCTTATTCCTTACAACCTTGGGAGTTTGTCATTCTTGAGTTGTGCCCTCATTTTGCTGGAATAGATCTGCAAGTCACTTCCTAAGAAAAGCCTCAAAGAGAGTAATTTTTGTAATTTCAATGATCTAAAACTGTCTTTACCCTCAAAATTGGTTCTTTGGATGGGCATAGAATTCGAGATAGAAAATTATTTAAAATACTATACTATATTCAGAAATTCTCTTCTGTTATATTCAGAAATCTGTACTCTGAATTCTAGTGATATTGCTTCATTATCTTCTTTTTGAAGATTAATTTAATATTTCTTGAGGTAACTGTGCCTTACAAACTACTATAAACTATTTATAAACCCCATATGTGCAGGTTCCCCATTTTCATTATCTTCTGTATTCCCAATTTTCTACTGAAATGTACTATGCCATTCTGTTAGCTATTCTAAGTGGCCTGGTCTTTCAGCATTTTCTCTCTAGAGTGCTGAAGTATTACACGGACCTGTTTTACCAGGATCTCATTTCATTCACTATGCTAGGCATTTAGTGGGCCCTTTCAAACTGGAGGCTCACGTCCTAGTATCTTATTCTCTGCTTTCTCTCTTCCAAAATGGGATTAAAATATCTCATCTATTAAAGACTACATTGACACATCTTATCAGAAGTCCTTTGAGATAATATTTTAAGTGTTTACCATTAATTCTTTGTAATGTGTTTTAAAATTTTGGAGTGTATAGAATTTTAAGTCAAATAATAAAGCTACTTGAATAAAAATCACCTGAGTTGAACTCATTCAGTTTTCTCATCTTTATTCACATGTAATTACCCACATATGACTGTAAATAAATTATTATAATAGGTATATAATAAAATATCATGTCATTATTGTTGCATTTCAACCATTTATGTTGGAGATATCATGCCTGTTACCACTAAATATTTCAGTTTTCCTGAAGACAAGTAATGCCCTCACATAATTCTAATTTCATGACCAGTAGATTAAAGAAATAGCATATCTTTTGCTAAAATTACCCATATACATAGGAAGCTGCATGTAATGTACCTACATTGAGCATAGTCCAAAGATATTTAATGATAATATAGCAGGGCCCTTTTGCAATATTCATTTTTTCTTTCATTCTATGATAAAGGCCCAAAAAACTTGAGAGCATGGCAACATAGCATGACCAGTCAACATTCAGCATGTTTTATAAAGTCAAAATCAACTTATATTTTATTACTCATCTTTAATGTGCAAAGAAATCTAACATGCTATATTTAAATGTCGGTTTCTTCTGCATGTATGCCACCCCTTCTTACTCTGTTTTAAAAGCTGGAGTTGTCCTAATTTATGAATTTCCAAAAAAAATGATTACTGAATTTTGACTTGCTACTTAAAACACTTGGTATCATTTTCTCTTTCATCTGTGTTTTGAAACTTTCCTATCAGAAAGCTTATCAGGGTCAAAATATAAGAATTAAAAATATTCTGTGTAAGGGAAATGTATTTATGTTAACTTACAACTGAGGTTACCTAAACTCCTTTATAGTCTTTATCAAGGATTTAAGATAAATTCTATTAAAACGTTTTCATTCTAGGTAACCAAATACTATCAACACATCAAAATTATCAAAGAGGAACAACTTTTTAACTAGGGCACTTGTTACTTTTATTGTGAAATAAACATGGATTGTGCAAGCAATCACAATAGAAATATTACAAAAATTTGATGAATTCTAAAATTAATATTGGGAAAATTAATGTGAATTAAGTGAAAAGTATTATATTACCAAAAGAAAGATTAAGAGAAAATAAATTAAATAGATGTTTGGGATATTTGAGAAAGTTTCAAAGATAATGTTGCAGTATTATAGCAGCTTTGCATTTTTGTGGCAAATAAAAGCCACTACACCTTTCCCTTAAAAGCTTTTAATAACACCTTGACAACTGTAGTGGACATCTATCATTTGTGTGTGTCCTGACATCCATTAGGAACTTGCTGTTTCATCCAATGTGTATCTGAAGAATATGTAAATTAGAAGACCTTACCCTGCCCTGTCTTCAAGAGCTAGGACAATCTTTATACTTTCTTCTACACAGAAATTGACACAAGGGGTAAACATATAACCCAGTCAGAACCACTCATGGTTCCCTGATGAGACCCATATAGACTTCAAAGAGTCCCTATTCCTTTGATCTTCATTTATAGAGACTGGGGAAGTTTGGAGGTGCCAATGGTCATCTCTGACTACCATATGCAGACAATCTGCCAATGTTCAGATAAATGATGCCAATATCCAGAAGAATGATCATTAGAATGACAGAGGGAGGGTGAGAGAATCAAGAATTCCATGGAGTTCCTTGAATCAACTGTGAAAGCCAGTTCTAAAACTGAACTCTTCAATTAAAAGAGTCAATAAATCCTCTCTTCATTTGAGCTATTTTGACTTAGATTTCTGTCAAGTTATATAACACTTGGAACCATATAAAGAAAAAGCACATGTGGGCAGGTAAACTCAGGGACCAGAGGCGTAACTATAGCCAAGCTCCAGAAACCCAGTTCTGAAAAAGTTTCACAAGTCATAGCCCCTGTGCATTACACAAAAGTCTACTAGGTCATTTAAGTTCAAGTCTGAAATTTCCATATTTATAAAGGACATTCAGAAAACATATTAGAAAATGTGACTCAGAATCCAAAACACAAGTCTTAGGAAGGCGGACATGAAGTTGATTTACACCCTGTTCTCAGAATATATTAAATATATACTTTTTTACAAAGTGTCTTATACTATAGATTTGTTCTTTAGGAAAATCTGAAATATAAGAAACAGCCACTGTAATTTTCAGTACAAAATAAAGAGAATTTGATGCCCATTTCTGTCAAGTTCTTTATATGTTTCCAAGTGTTATATAGCTTTTCCTTTTACTTCCTTTGGAGAAATAAGTACACCTCTTTATCACAATGTGAGGAAATCTCATGCCCAAAGGTTGGTTGCAGTTATATAAGCTGGAACTCTCCTATCACATATCTGACATATGAATTCACTCCTACAGGACATTTTCCAAAAGCTAATTTTTGGAGTTATTTTCCTTCTTGCTTCATTCTCCAATTAACTCCTTTGTCATAAAAATATATGCATTTCTAGGCAAAATAAATCATATAACTAGAAGGAAGCAAGCAATATTATCTTTCACTATATTTTTTTCACATGCCTATATAAAAGCAACTGGCATCTTTGTCATACTTTTGCTTAATAGTGCTTCACAGTCCCTAGCACAAAGTGAATACTCAATAAGTGTTAACTAAATGAACAAGAAGACTATTCTAAGGTAAAGAACATGGAAATGATCTGACACCTTATACTGGCAGCAAACTGAGCGTCTCAAAAGTTAAATGATATGCCAAAAGCACGAAGTCATTAGTAGTAATCCCAGGACTCAGTCTCTTGATTCTTAATCTATGTGTATTCACCAAATCAGAGTTTTCAGTCATTTTTTTTTTAATAACTTCTACATGGGAGACATGTTCTCAGGGGATAACCTAGGATGTGATCAGTTCTAAACCATCCCCAATGTAAACATATCAGGTGTTTTTAAAAATTAATCATTAGCAAACATCAGTATTTAAACTCTTCATTAAGTGTACTTTTTTTTAATATGTACCTTAAAATAGATAGTGACAAACCATTGTTTAAAGAGACCAAGAAATTTGAAGCCATTATACTAGCCTAGGTTTATTTGTACAGGACTTTTCCCTCAGGACACCAAAGCCATCTCCTTGATTTTACTTCAGAGTCACTAGATCTTGAGTTGGTATGTTGCTCTGTTCTACACTGCTTGGTTATGGACATATACCTCCCTAGAATGTATTTGAGGTGGGATATCATATTATTCATTTATATATTACCAGTGCTTACACCCAAAGGCAAGAATTCAATAGAAGTCAGGTAATAGGACAAGTGAAAATGGTTAGAATTTCACATACATACAAAATGATTAACTTAGAACCTCACTTCATACAATACACAAAAATTATTTCAAGTAGACCGTAGACATAAATGTAAAATATAAGTAAGAAAAAACAAAACAAAAATCTCTGAGACCTCAAGTAAAGGCAAAGATTTTTTCAGATGACACTAAAAAGAAAAAAATTGGTAAGCTGAATCTCATCAAACATTGAAACTTTCATATTATGAAAACATCGCAAAGAAAACAAATTTATAAGCAATAAAGGTGAGAAAACAGTTGCAAAACACCTATCTGGGGAAAAATTTATATCCAAAATAAACAAAGAACTCTTATAAATCAATAATAAAAAACATAAATGACCCAATTAAAAAATCAGCAAATTATATGAACAAATATTTCATGAAAGCTATACAAATGACTACTGACTTATAAAGATGTTCAACATCATAGGTCTGTAGGGAAATGTGAATAAAAACAAGAATAAGATGACATTTCACTCCACTAGAATAGCTATAATAAATAAGGCAGACAAGAAGTGTTGGTAAGTATGTGAAAGAATAAAAATTCCTCTTATACTGCTAGTAGGAATATAAAATGATAGTGTCACTTTGAAAAATGGTTTGTCAGTTCCTCAAAAAGTTAAAATAAAACTAGAACATGACCCAGCAATTCCAATCCTGGGTATCCACAAAAACAAAACAACATAACAAAACCACCAAGACAGGTGTAGAAATGTTCATAGCAGAATTATTCATAATAGTCCCAAACTGAAAACAACCTGAATGTAAATCACTCACTCAATGGACATACTAAATGTGGTATATCTAGAGATAATGGAATAGTACTCTGAAATAAAAAAGAAAGAATTACTAACATGCTACATCATGGACAAATCTCAAAAACATACAAAAAGAAAAAAGACAAACACACAAAAAAACACACATTGCACAATTTCATTTATATGAATAATCTAGAAAAGGCAAATAGATAGACAATATAGATTACTAGTTGGCTGCACCTGGAAGTAGAAAGAGCTATAACTGTAACAAAGCATAAGGGCTCTTATTAAAGGATAAAAATATTCTAAAAAATTGACTTATGGTTATTGGTGTATCACTTGGTAAAGCTGCTAATAATAATTGAATTGTACACATGAAATGCATGAATTTTATGATATGCAAAGTATACCTCACTAAAGACGCTCAAAAAATGAAAAAGACAAGTGAATGAATCATTGCTCCGCTTATACTCCTTTAAAAGATCTTTTTCTTTTTGATGCATTATCATTCCTTTATATTAATGTACCATCAATTTTTAGATCTCTACTCTCCTTATCTTTAACATATTCTTCCTCTTTCTTCCCCCTTTGCCCCCCCAAAAAAACTCTGAAAAGCCCTTAGTACATTTATTTATTTTACAGTAATTTTGATTTTACACACTGAAATAAACTCATGTGTGTAGATTTCCAAATGTGCAGCTTCCCCATTCTTCAGAAATATGTCAACACACCCTTCCCTCCACCAAATTACCAAGGGTTCTTTTCTTCACTACTTTCCAGTGAGCTCCACCACCACTGGCCCACTCCAGCACCGCACCCCCGTTACCGGCCCCAAACCCCATCCCATTCCCTATTGGTAACCTCAGTTCTATTTCAAGTGTCCAAGGGTTGGTTTTGTTTCATTTATTTTGTCTATTCACATTCCACCTATGAGTGAGAGCATCTGGTATCATCTTTCTTCTTTGGGCTTATTTCACTTAGCATAATCCCCTCTAGTTCCATCCATGTTGATTCAAATTACAGCATTTCATCTCTTCTAAAGGCTTCTTCTACAACACCTTCTTTATCCAGTCATCTGCTGTTGGGCACTTAGGTAGTTTTCAGTTCTTAGCTATTGTAAATAGAATCCCTTAGTACATTTTAATATATTTTTCTCAGTCTCTCCATTGCCAGCAGGAAAACATAGGTCCACTGACAGTCCTTT
Organism: Solenodon paradoxus; assembly: GCA_004363575.1. Taxonomy (NCBI): domain Eukaryota; kingdom Metazoa; phylum Chordata; class Mammalia; order Eulipotyphla; family Solenodontidae; genus Solenodon; species Solenodon paradoxus. The sequence goes on from RJWH01002229.1 coordinate 79,889, forward strand.
TACAAATTCTTATGGAGTCCTTGTGCAACTCAGATACCTTGCCTGAGAATACTGAAAGTAACAGAAGAGATAGGATTCACAGAAATAACTATGAAATAGTGGTTCTGAAGATTGTGAAATCCTACTCCATGTGAATGAAAGAGAAACTGAGACTTTCTGTAATATGTGTTGCCCGAAGGAGACAGTGCATGACAGAATTCTCACAGCTGAAAATGAGCTGCACAAGACCTTGACCAGAACCAGTGGGTGAGTACATCTATTTTGAATGTGTTAAGCTACATATCTTTGTTTCTTATCTTTCTCTTCTCTTGGCAAACTATGTTTACCTGCTATTGGCTGTGTTATCATGTCTAACTACTCAAATAAACCCAGGCAGACAAGAAGCAGAAGCCGAAGACATAACTGAGCTTTAATTTGAATCCCGTGATTGTTAAGTTATCTCCACATCATCAATACATAATTGTGTCTTAGAAGGTACTATTTCACAAAGGCTGTTATTCTCAAATTTAAGCTCCTGACACCTAAAGATAGTGATGCAGAGGGAAGGACGCGAAGAGTAATAGGAAAAGTCTTGTCAGAAAACAAGCAGTAAAGCTATGAAAAAACACCTTGTTTAGTGATAAACATGTCAGACACATGGGTACAATTTCCCGATAAATATGTGAATCAAAATCACTACCAAGTATCTTATGTCTAATCATGTGTGAAAAATGAATCCTGGCATTAGTTAGGAACCCACTGAACCAGAAGCTTAGTGAATCTGTTAAATCACCATGTAGAAAATATTACTTAATGTGTTTTAGTTCCAAAGCATTCTAAGATTTTGAGTTCCACATATATGTAAAATGTCACTGTTTTCAATACGTATGTTCTTTATTATGTTTATTACACAATGAACAAATTGCAGTCATTAAGCAAAAACAGAGTACCTACCATGTATCAAGCACTGAACTAATATTGATGAATGAGGATAAATAAGGATAAAGAAGTATAAGGAGTTCAAATATAATTTAATGTTCATAAAAACACGGTATGTGGACCGCCTACATCACTTGACAAAATTATTAAAATGCAGCTTTATTAGGCCCAATCTCAGCCCAAATGAATCTGAATAGCTGTGCAGAATCAAGGAATATACCATGTTCTGCATGTAATTTTCATGTTCACTGCGGCTTGGGGATCATCGCTTCAACAGAGGAGAGTCACATCATGAGCAAGTCAAACACAGTGGGTAACAGATGGTCCATTAGGTTTCATGGTAATTATGTGCCAGTGTCTCTTGTATAATCTCACAGCTGATAATTTTTACATAGAAGCTTCTAAAATAAAGTCTTCAAAGAAACTATAATGAAATAACAGTACGACAATAACTATCACTGCTAAAGGAGGGCACTAAGAAGAGTGAGATTGACTCACCAGTCGGGAGAATTAACTTTGGAAAAAATGCTTGAATTAGACCTTAAGCTGGAGTTTTAAACTAGATTGACCGGTTTTGAGATTTTTGTCTTAGTTGGGATTAATGGGATGGCTTCTGCCATCCATTCTAGAGCCAGAAAAGTGATCTTTCCTCCCATAGTTCACTTCTGAGTCAAGGACTTCCTTAGTCTATCCAATTAGTAATACCTATCATTTCTCTAAAACACTAGCTACAGAGGAGATTGGGAAACACATCTTTCTGGTTTTGTTTGTATGTTATATTGGGAAGGTGAAATTCACAGTGCAAGGAATTATCAAAACAGAGTAGATGGTCAAAAGATTTTGAGTTACTGTGATGTCATATGTCTAATACACAACCTATCTCAGGAACCGGGTTTTAGCCTATTATACTGCTTCTTAATGTGGCCAGAGGTAAACGGTATTCTCATTGCCCAGATCTCAGTCATACACAGAATGTAAGGGGTTATCTTAGTCTTCTGTCTGCCATAACAAAAATACCATAAACTTGGTCACATATATAAACAATAGAAATTTTAATTCTCATAGTTCTGGAAGCTGAGGATCCAAGATCAAGGTGCCAACGGATTTAATGTGTAGTGAGGACCCACTTCCTAATTTATATACTGTGTCTTTTGGTTGTGTCCCCATATGACTGAGGGATTTCTTGGTGTTCTCTTTTATAAGGGCACAAGTCCCATTTATGAAGTCTGTTCCATTTGCTCTAATCAGCTCCCAAATGTCCTGCTTTCTAATACTATCACCTTGGGGATTCAGACTTCAACCTATGAATTGGGGGAGATATACTCAATCCATTACAGAGGTGTTTAAAATAAGGGATGAGAACTTCACAAGCCATAGTCTAATTTCTAGAGGGATTTAATATAACTATTTCCAAAGTCCCCTCTCCTTTAACCATACCTAAATAGTCCAGACTGGATCCTGGCACAGTAGATGGGAACACAAGAATCTTCCCCCTTTTCTAATGACCTGAGACCACAAGAAGTAACTGAATCTGCTGATACATTGCTTCCAAAATTAACACCAATACAATATAAACTATGCCAAGACCCAAACTTCCATCCAGAAAGAATTAATGGAGAGTGTCATTTTTTCAGGACACACAGCAAGTTTATTAGAAGCAGAAACAGCAAAAGTTTAAGAGCCCTGCGGGTCGTAAAGTTATATCACGGAAGTGCATACGTGTGTATACGACCTGTGCTGCCTGCCTTGCTCATTCAGGAAAGATGGATTCCTGAATATATATGAATGGTGGGGGCTTCTTCCTTAATGGGTGTGTCCAGGTTACCTGGAGTAAAAACAGTGTATCTAGGGGTGTGTCCTAGACTCAAATTGTTAAGGTGGTGTTCTTGCTTTTTAGGGTCATTGCTCTTAGAAGTCACATATTTGCAGAAATTTTACAAAGATATTATGAAAAGTTTGCTACATACCTTTCATCCAGTTTCTGTTTCCCTTAATGTTACCAACTTACGTTACTGTGGTATATCTTTCAGAATTAAAACCAATATTGTACACTGCTATTAAAGAAACTGAAGGCTTTATTTGGATTTCAATATCTTTTCCATGATAGTCCTCTTTTTGTTCGAGGGCTCAGTCTAGAATACCACACTGTATTTAATCATCATGTCTGCCCTTGGTTCAAATAATAGTTTTCAGACTTTCTGTGTTTAACATGCATGACTTTAATGGTCTTAAAGAATATTGATCAGGTATTTTCACCAGGATCCGTCTGCTCTGTTCACTCTCCTGAACATTCAAATAGCAGGTTACATATATATGTGTATATATATATATACATATATATATGTATATATATACATATATATGTGTGTATATATATGTATATACACACATATATATATACAAAATTTCCATTCACATATTCCAATTGTTAGCTAGAGAAGATAAGTTCGGTAAGATCTAACTCAGACATTATTGGAAGCGGAAACCAACATTGCCTAAGGTACTTTTTAAAGGTGGATGGGAAAAAAATAGATGGACAAATTTTGATTATGATTTAAAATATCCTTAAAATAGTCATAATCATTGTTTGTGCTAAGTCAACCTGCAAACTTAAAGTTCATCAACAATCGATTGCTATATACTCTATTATGGTGAAGTAGAGCTTTTTTCCTATTGAAAATTGATAACTTCATACTTGGCTAAAATTTTAAATCCTAAAAGACCAACTATGTGCACACCATATAAGAATCTTAGTAAAGTTATTCAGTGCTGTCCAGGTTGTGGCAAAATGGGCATCATTCTGTAGAGGAATATATATATGTGTGTGTGTGTGTGTGTGTATATGTATGTGTGTATATATATATGTGTGTGTGTATATGTATGTGTGTATATATATGTGTGTGTGTGTATATGTATGTGTGTGTATATATATGTGTGTGTGTGTGTGTGTGTGTGTGTGTGTGTATATATATATATATATGATGCAGGTGAGGGTGAGCAAGACACACTGATGAGATGCTGGGTCCATACAGAAAGAATTTATGGAGAGTGCTGTTTGGTCAGGAATACACAGCAAGTTTATTAAAAGTAGAAAGAGCGAATTTAAGCGCCCTGTGGGCTGGAAAAGTTACATCAAGGAAATGAACACATGTGTGTATATGGTCTGTGCTGCCTGCCTCTCACTCAGGCAAGACAGATTCTTGAATATACATGAGGGGTGGGGGCTTCTTCCTTCATGGGTGTGGTTCAGGTTACCGGGAGTAAAAACTGGGCATGAATATCTAGGGCGGTGTCCTAGACTCAAGTTGCTATGGTGGCGTCCTTGCTTTTCCCCCAAAAGACTTAGAGGTCTCAAGTTTTGCCAGTTAGTTTTCTGCTCGTACATCTGCATACTGCCCTATAGGTTTTAAGCTATGCTGTCCCCACATCATATATATGAAAGCTCTTCTATTTTTTTTTTTTTTTAAGAGAGAAAGGAAGGGAAAGGATGAAGAAGAACTGGAAGGAAAGAAGGACTATCTGACAATTTGTGCTCACAGTTGCAACTCTCCATGCTGCGAGAGACAGAAAGCCAAGTTGACAAATAGATAGCTAAATCAGTTGGAAAGAGCATTCTATTCTCTAGTTTTTTCAGTCTATCTTCAGGTTCCATTGAATCAGCAATTTCACAACTGCCTGGGGCTACTGCTAAACAACTTTGCATATCTGTTAGAGCTTCCACCTTAAGACCCTGGGGCTTATTGCTTGCTACTCCCTGCTGGGGCAGTTCTCAACTATAGGACTGAGAGATTTTCAAAGTTTGCTTTGCTATAACAAGTTCCAGACTCTCACAGTGGCCTGTCTTAGGACTATGGCATGCCTGCTACCTGTGCCCATACCTCTTGTGTCTCTCTCCTTGTGCCTTGTTGTTCACGCCTGTGACTCTGGGAAAAATCTCTGCATTCTGTACCCTAACTCTAATCACTGAGGCTAGACTCTAGGGATTCACAGTGCTGGTTCTAGAGCTTCAATAATTCTGGCTTGTACAGAGATCACACAACAAAAGAGAGCCCAGCATTCTGGAATAAAACCCCAGGCCTATATTCTACAACTCGATGCCCTAACACATGGCTTTTATATTAGGGAAGTCTAAATCATAGAAGTAAATAGAGTGACAAACAGAATGAAGAAACATATAAATAGATGCAAAATGATGAATTAAAATAAAACCCCAGAAGAAACTCTGAATACAAAAGAACTGAGTAAACTACATGATAAATATTTTAAGGTAACAGTTTTAATGATACTGAAATCAGGAGGAACAAAAAGAGAACTACTGGTATGCCCTGGTGGAGCACAGGTTGGGTACAGTACACATACATCCCAATGTCCCAGATTTGTGTCCTGAGGCTGGTGGAAACAACCAAGATGAACAACTAAATATAATATATAAAGTACTTCTTGCCTGCCTGCCTCTGCTCACCTTGATTCCTTCCTGTAAATTTCCTTAAAAGAAAAAAAAGAAAGAACTTCAATGAAAATAGAGAAAATATAAGGCAGGTTCAAAGAGAAGTAAGTCATAGAACTAAAGAACACAATAGAGGGAAGCAACAATAGGATGGAATAAACCAGCCTCCAATGGAATAAATGCTCCAGACGATAGGGCAGTGGTTATGTACCTAGGCAGACCTGTAAAAAGAAAAAAAAAATTAAAAGAAACTAAGACACTATATGAGATTTATAGGATAATATCAAGGAGAACAACATTTGCATCAAAAGGGTCCCAGAAGAGAGACAGAGAGAAAGGGGCAGAAACTTTATTTGAAATAATAATAGCTAAACATTTCCCTACCTTAGGAAGGAAACAGACATCCAGGAAAAGGAAACTCAAAGAGTTCCAAACAAAAGACATACAAAGATAAATAGACCAAAACACATTGTCATTAAAAAGACAAAAACAAAAGATAAAGAAAGAATCTTAAAAATAATTAGAGAAAAATAGTTATACACAACGGAACCACCATGAGATGGGCCGATGGACTTTTCAGCAGAAAGTTTACATAAAGAAGTGAATGACATGATATATTTAAAGTCATGAAAGAAAAGGATTTCTAACCAAGAATACTCTACCCTGCTAGATTGTTATTTAGAATTGAAGGAGTGAACAAGAACTTTATAGACAGTTAAAGAAGTTAACAAAAGAGAGGGATGACTACTACATAATGATTAAGTGGCCAATATAAATATATGTGCACCAAATAAGAAAGCATTAAAATACACAAAGTAATCATTAACAAAACTAAAGAGAAATACTGACAGCAACACAATAATAATAGGAGACTTCACACCCCACTTACAATGGACAGATAAACCAGGCAGAAAATTAACAGGAAAACAACAGCCTTAAATGACAAATTAGAACAGATAGGTTTAATAGGCATTTACAGAGTACTTCACCCAACAACTACAGACTTCACATTTTTCTCAAGTGCTCATGGAACATTCTCAAAAATACAACATATGTTAGGAAAAAAACAAGATTCAACAAATTTACAAAACTTGAAACCACCTCAAGTATCTTTTCCAATCACAATGGCATAAAACTAAATAAACCACAAAAAGAAAGCTGAAAAATTCTAAAATATGTGGAGGCTAAAACAACCTGCTATCAGAGAGGTCTTTGCAGATTCAACTCCAGCAGCAAGGGAAACAAAAACAAAAATAAACAAATGGAACAACATCAAACTAAAAATTTTCTGCACAGCAAAATAATATATCACCAAAATAAAAAGACATCCAATTGAAGGGAAAAAGATATTTGCATAATACTATAAATTTGACAAGGGCTTACTATCCAAAATCTATAAAGAACTCATAAAACTCAACAACAGAAAAATAAACAGTCTAATCAAAAATGGGCAGAATATCCTACTAGACACAGCTCCAAAGAAGACATACAGATGGCCAACAGGCACATGTAAAGATAGTCCTCCTTTCTGATTATTAGGGAAATGAAAATCAAAACAATAAGATATCACCATATAACTATGAGAATGGTTATTATCTATAAGACTAAAAACAACAAATATTAGTGAAACTTTTTCTCTGTTGGTGGTAGTATAAATTGGTGCAACCATTATGGAAAGCAATATGGAGGTTCTTCAAATACTAAGAATGAAAATTTCATATAATTTGATCATCCACTTCTGGTTACCCAAAAAATATATTAATAATAATTCATAGAGATACATTTACCCCCATATTTATAGTAACAGTATTTACAATAGCCAAAAACTGGAATTTACCTACATGCCCATCAACAGATGAGAAGATAATGAAGATGTGATATATGTGATATATATATAGATATATATGAATACTGTGTAGCCCTAAAAAAGACAAAATCCTGCCATTTGTGACAACTTGGATGAAACTAGAGGGGATTATGCTAAAGTAAATTAAGTCAGAAGGAGAAAGACAAATACTGGATAATTTTACTCATATTTGGAATATAAAGAAATAAAGCAAATGAGCAGATAAAACAAAAATTGACCCTTGGACACTGACAAGAGAACTAAGGTGACTAGAGGGAAAAGGGGAAGGGAGGAAGCTAGTGGTGGAGATTCAGTGGACAGTGGTGGGAGACCATTGGCAACTTGATGGTAGGCATGCTGTGTTATCATATATTTGATGAAGATTGAAAATGTACTCTAAACTTACATAATTACCTCAATATATTTTTTAAAAATAATGTTAATATATGTACATATATATGTAAACAACACTATAATGTTAAATATATGTATATGCGGTATGAACTCAACTAAAATTTTTTATAATGTGTAACAAAAGACCAGAAGTTAATAAGCCATAACTTTAATGATGGCTGGAATATGTTTTCTTTTTCTTCTCCCTGCTTGCTATTTTTCAATACCTAGAGAAGAAAACAATAGGATTTGTTTTAATCTTATAAAAATTTACCTTATTAAATTTCTGAACTAAAAAATCTAGAAAACTAGTTCATTCCCTATATTGATAGGGAAATTTCCTTAACAAAAGGAGGCACAGAGAGTTTCAAATATTTGTCTAAGTCCACAAAGTGAGTTGGTAGTAGCCTAAAATAAACTGATATGCCCTGGCTCTTTGACATGACACCACACTCTGGTCATTTTGGTTGAGTTCCAGCCTCTATTTCCAGGGGTAAGGGAGTGAACCTAGTTCATATCAGCAATACTTAATTAAAACAACTTAAAATTATTAAATAAAACATTACAAATAAACTTAACTTCAACTTGAGTGCTTTTGAACCTTGAAAAGGAAACATTTTAGAGTTTTCCTTGAATATTTCAAATGCTGAGTAAAAAGTTTTATTCCAGAAAACTTTATAGTTCTGAGATTTAAGATACCTAATAAAGAACCTATATTTTATTTTATTTATTAAAACTCATTGTTCTTTAGCAAGAGATACTACTGTTTGTAGTCACACAAACAGAAATGACAGGGTACACTGTGATCTTATAAATCAAAACTTTTTGTTATGAACTGGTCCACCTTTGCTGTTCAACTCTCATGAGCTAATGATATAGTACTAGCATGGCAGATAAGGATCTACTAAGTCATACACTGGACATATCAACCTTTAACTTGGTTTCAAATATCCCAGACATTTTTTTTTTTCCTGAAGCCTTTATAAATATAAAAAGAAAAGAAAAAGGCATTTTTAGTTTGACATTTTGTACTACTGGAATATAATCCAAAGAGAATGCTTAAGGTTAATAGAGTATTTATCTTATCAAAAGTGGTCTGGTCTGTTTGGGTTACTGTTTGGATTCCAGCTAATCGGGTCCATTTACTAGCTGAAGAACTTTCAGCAATTAACAGTGTTCAAACAGCACCAATCTGCTGTGTTATTTCAGCTGGGAAAGCAACTCTATGAAACCACACGTTTTCTTTACTAAAAATAAGTGATAGCCCTTTGCACTCACTGGGAAGTTAGTTTTTAGGTATGTCACACTGTCACACTGCATAACAAAAGAGTGTGAAACATTTAAATAATTAAAAAAACAACCAAAAGACATTCCACGTTCTGAGATTTTAAACATAATAAGTAACTGTGCCAACAAAAACATCATTGCAGGAAGACAAAACAAATATAAAATGAATTGAAGCGGTAGGTTGTGGCCCATTTTTCATCAAGAGTCACTGCCTTCCTTGTTTTTAAGACTGCTTGGTTATATTAGCAATTTTTAACACATGGTCTCTCAAATCAACAATACATTTGCTCTTCAGACTTTGACACTTTCCCAGCTGCTAGGCCTGTGCTTAACTAAACAAGTACAGTAGCAAGTGGAACATTTATGTAACACAGAAACTATAAATGCTCTTTGAGGAACAAAGAGGCCTACTCATTCTGGAAGATATGACAAAGGGATAAGAGCATTACATTTTAAAATAGATTTAAAACTCCTGTGAGGAATATACCTACTTTATGCTTACAGATAAAAGTATCACATCATACGTTCTCTAAGTAAGTTTTAAAGGTTCATTGGGCATTTATTTGATGTTAGACTCTATATATGAATTTCATACATTTAATATGGATTTCATGCATTTAATCCTTGCACCAATTCTATGTTACTATAAATACTAACATTTATCATCATTGTGGAAGTGGAGAAACTGATCCATAGAAGGTTAAGTAATCTGTCCAAAATCAATCAGGTAGTAAATACTGCAGCATGGTTTGAACTCAGGAGGTCTGACTTCAGGGTCTGTGCTCTGTCCACTCTAGGAAAATCAAGGTGACACTAAAGAATATTTAAAATAGAAGAAGTATCAGAATTCCTGAAATAAACATTACTGATAACAAAATCATAAAGCATAGCCTATCTATGGCCTTTCTTTTCCCCCTGATATTTAGTGACTTTTCTTATCAAATCTAACTCTTTCTCCCTGTTTCTCCTCTTTCCTCTTCCATTTTCTAGTCAACACACACACACAGCTTCACTGTATAGTGTCTTTAATACTGAAAAAATTGGGCAAGAAAAAAAAGTTAATGTTCTACTTTAAAAGTAGACTAAAGCCTCAGAACTTGTGGGTGGGAAGGGGTGGAGGGATCATTATTTGAACAATTGATTGGATGTTCCCATTTGTTTGTCTACTTCTAGGTAAACTCATTTACAGGTATATAGGAACAAGGGAAAAAAAGTGCACAGAAGGGAGAGTTCCTGGATTTCCTTCACTTCTCTCTTCACACCAAAAGGCCTGCCTGTCATTCAGCTTACAGAAACAAATGTAGTGAATTTTCCAGAGCAGAGTTAACAAATAAATTTTCTCTGAATAAACTTGGGTCTTAGTGAAGGTCTTATAGATAAGCATTTTCTCATTTCTAGCGATTTCTGTAATGAAAGAGGTATTTGACATCACTGCTGTGCAATATGGCAGACACTAGCTCCAGTGGGCTGCTGAGCACTTGAAATGTGGCTAGTGGGACTTGAGAACTATACTTTTAACTTTATCTAATTTTAATTTAAACAGTCACACAGGGTTAATGATCATCATATTGGACAGAATAGCTCTGGCTGTTATATCTCTCTCTACTACACACTGAGTATCTACTATGTGCTCTGCAGTTACCTTTGAAAAAGGTATAATTTTGTCCATATCTTGCAGATAAGGAAACTGAGACTTAGAGAAATTAACTTTTTTCATGCCTTTACAAATAAATAAGTGGTAAGTTCTAGATTCTACATCCACATCTGTCACTCACAAGGTCTGATGTTTTCACTACCAGTGATGCTTAATACCAGTTGCACATATCTGGTGTACTTTTCAAAATTACTCATCCCCAGTTCCCACTCCTTAGAGGTTTTTATTTAATACCGCTGGAACTTCTACTGTGTAACACCACCTGTGTGACTGATGTCCCTGGTAGTGTGAAACAATTTCCAGAGGGAGCTATGATGAAGTTCATCTCCACCTGTCTCTTAAGCATACCTAAAAGAGTCCCACTCCATCTATTTGAGGATCAGGTAAAGGACCAAGAGCAACTACTCTTTACTAAAGTGAGGTCATATAGCTAGTGTTTGATATGCGGAGACCAGGGCTCAGGTAGAGGTTATATATAAGTGTTCCACTTCTGGAGTTTTGGAGACAATGAAAGAAAGGTCAGGAGAGCTTAGTTTAGGAATTTAAACCCCCATGATGCAACTTAGAAGCCCAAGAACAGACAATGACTAGGAGTAGGTGGTATTTGACTATTTTTAGAGGTGGGAACACTCAGCTCTCTGGGTTTGTCAGCTTTGTCCTCCTGCTTCCCTCTTTATGTCCCTCCAAAAACCCTAAGGAGTGGTTCAAGGTACTCTGTGCACTATTTTTCACTCTGCCACAATTATTTCTAACAGATGTAACCCTGACCTGGCATGTGGTTGGCCCTTAAAAGGATGACTATGAAACAAATGAAAGCAGATTTTGGAATCCAAGTGATGATAACTCAGCTTTTAGATGGCTTTAGATATCTGAATCTTTAGAATCTGAATCTTTTAAAAGTAAATAACTTTTTAAAAATAAAATAAAAAACCTTTGCACTTGCCCACAAAACTGGGTAGGAAATGATATCAGTCTCCAGGGTAGGATTATTTTTTGTTTCAGCAGCTAAAGAGGCTTGAAAGTGATGGCATAAGAAGAGAAAATGAGAATATTGATAAAAAGTTTAACCATACCCATAGACACTCTAAGTGTCCTGTCAAGTACGGGTAATTTATCCTTGTCTAAATCAAGTTCTAGGACTGAGAAATAAAGTTAATGCAAAGACTTAAAGAAAACTGCCACAAATAGAAAATGCTGCTGTAAACATTACCCCTCAGCCTAGTGAAGTATGCCTTTCTCTCCTACAAAAAAGGCATAAAAATAAAAATAATTCATGTTTTAGATTGCCCTCAGGAATGGTGTGTGGCTATAAAATGCAGTGTGGAAATCATCTCTCCATTCAGGAACTCAGCACAGCTGCTCCAATAAGGAGGCTGTGTCTGCTGTGAAGCTAAATAAACTGGTGTTCTAAGAATCTGTCTTTAGAAGTTATATCTCTGAAAGCCATGAGCAAAACTTTCAAGGATGATTGTAGCAAAAGTCTTCAAATAGAAACATCTAGACTCTCAGCCAGTGCCTTTAGAATACAGGATTTATAATTCTCTTGAAACAAAATCATGTCATTTTGACAGGCCTGCTGCTTACAAAAGTAGGGAAAACAGGTTGTTGTTTTTTTTCTTTTTTAAGCTACAGCTGCAAAATCAAAAATTAGTTTTACCAGTTGATTTTTCCTTTAGTACTGTAAACAGTAAAACAGCTCACAGAGAGCAGAAAGAATTTAGCCCAGGGTATAAAGAGATATGAAAGAAGATAATGGTAGAAAAAGTCACTTTAAATATCTCTAAACTTAAACCTCAAGCCAGTTTCTTTTGAATAATACCAGCTCGTTTCACCCCTATTCCCAACCCAGGCCTCTTTCTTCTTTCTTAACATAATACATGCTTAAAGTTTAAAAATAACACAGAGGCGTATAAAATTGGACTTTAAAATCTTCTAACCCCTACCTACTCTCTAACTTTCAAATCCACAGAATTTTTTAAAAAACTCATTGTCTCATTGTCTAGCTCTTAAAAGTTTAAAGAAACACTGTGTCTGAGGTGAAAGTGTCATAAGAGGAAATCAAGAGATGGAAATCAAGAGATGGAAGCTCTAATCCTCACTCCCCAATCATGTTTGTGCTTTTGAGCAAAGCTCTTCCTTCTCTGGAATCTTTTCCCCATCTGGAATGTAAAAGAGGTAACAATACTGAGTACTGGTTCACTTCTATACTAGCACTGTTTAAAGAAATGTATGTGAGCTACATTGGTAATGTACAATTTTGGAATAACATTCTGAAAACATTAATAGAAACAGGTGAAATTAATTTTAATAATGTTTATCCCTACATATTAAAAATATTATCATTTAAACACAATCAATATTAAAGTAGTATTAATATTTTACTATGAACAGTTTACATTTCATTTTTTCAAATGAAGTCTTCAAAATCTAGTGCCTAAACGATGTAATAAGACCTCTTAGTTCAGACCAGCCACTTTTCAGTAGCCACATGTGAATAATTGCTACTGTTTTGAGCAGCACAGTTTTATATCGGTGCTGGATGTTATCCAAAAAAAGCTCTATTTCAGTAAGTAGTTGTCTTCTTCAACTCCGTGCTTGATTGCCTCTGTTACCAACAAAACATTATTATTGATTATCATTTGTTGGCAACATCTAATTATCAGCAACAAACTGCTGAGTCTACTTAGATTACTCATAGAGCTTTAGTATCAGAACTTTGATTAATACCAGTGCTGTTGCCCTATAACAGATTTACTCTGCCTGTGAAATTTTCTTGTCTAACTTAGTCATTCCTATTGCATTTTAGATCATGTACCTACGCTTCACAGGACAATTAGGATATAGTATCACTGTTAATTAACAATTTGAAAAGTATCCTGTGCTCTTAAAGAGAATACTAGCTAACCTACAAGGCTAACATTTTACATTTTTCCCCCAGAAATTACTCACTTGTATTCCATCAGTCATATTTGGTACCTCTTAACCCTCCCTCTCACTAAAGAAACACCGAACATGTTACAAAACATAAAGCATCAAACAGCAGTGAAAGTCGGTGAAATATTATTGAAACACTACTTTGCTTTCCAACAAATTCAACAAATAACTATTGAAGACTTACAGGCTAGAAGCTATGCTTAGTTTGGAGGGTTTCTGTCTTGGTGGTTTAATTTCCATCACTGACCCATAATTAGAGACCCTGGCATGTGTATGTTGGGGCAAACCTGTAGGCAAATCCTGTAGGCAAACCTTACCCCCAAACCAGACACATTTTTAAGTAGACTCTTTTCATCCCTCCACTCTAAGTCAATTCTGCCTGTAAAATGAAATACTCTAAATTATGCTATAAACTGCCTTTGGTGTATGTTATAAATATAAAGGTAGCACATGTTCACGGTAAAAGGAAATATTCAAACACATCAAAAGTATATAAAGTAAAAGTACTCTCTCCTCTCTTAATGCATTCACCCCAGGTATACCCACAGAGATGACCACTGTTAAGAGTTTTGTGAGAAACATATGAAGCTTAATGTTTATTGCAGCATTATTTATAATAGCTGAGAAATGCAAACTACCTAAGTGCCCATCAAAAGATGAATGGATAATGAAGATGTGGTGTATATGCATAATGGATAAAAAAAAAAAAACCTTGGACACTGACAATAGGAGTGAGGTTACCAGGAGGGAACGGGGTAGAGGGATCAAGTGGTGATGGGGGTCCAATGTACAGTAGTGAAGGACTCTTGGTAATTTTGTGGCAGGTGTGGTATGTTGTCATATATTTAGCAAAAGGTGAACCTGCTTATATGGGCTTCTACTAGTATGTAAATCAAAGTTACTACAATAAATATTTATGGAAAAAAGGGGTTTTGTGAGTATCATCTCAGAATTCTCCAAGCATTGTATAAATATGAATAAACAATAGGAATGTATGCATAACAAATGTGAATTTTGAATAAATTATTTTAAAGTAACACAAGATTATGGAGAAAATTCAAGTAATACAGAAGCATATAAAAGATTGATCTAGTACAACTGGAAACCCTAAAATACATGGAAGCAAACATAGACAATACATTCCATGACATTTCTTAGAGAGGTCTTTGAGGACTTATCATCAGCAAATAAAACAAAAAGAAAAATAAATAAATGGGATTATATCAAACTAAAAAACTTCTGCACAGCAAAATAAGCTATCACCATAAAAAAAATACATTCTACCAAATGGAGGAAGGTATTTGCACATCATATATTCAACAGGGGTTAATATCTAAGTATATACATATAAAGAACTCATAAAACTCAATAATAAACAACAAACTATTCAATCAAGCAATGGGCAGAATATCTGAATAGAATTTCTCCAAAGACATAAAGATGACAAACAGGTATCTGAAAAGATGTTCCTCACCTCCTGTTGTTAGGGAAATGCAAAATAATGAGATATCATCTAATACCTATGAGAATGGCTGTTATCCACAAGACTGAAAACAACAAATGTTGGTGAGGATACAAAGAAAAGGGAACTATTTTAAACTATTGATGGGACATAAATTGTTGTGCAAACATTGTGGAAAGCAATATGGAGATTCCTCAAAAAATAGAAAATGGAAATTCCATATGATCTTGTTATCTGATGCCTGGGTACTTAGCCCCAAAATACTAATTTTCTAAGATAAATGCATCCTCTCATTTATCGCAGCATTTTTTCCCGTTTTCCTTTTTTATTTTATTTTTATTTTTTTAAGGAAAGGTGCAGGCAGGAATGAAGGCAAGAAGAGAGAGGAGTAAGGAGCATTTCATCTTATTTTTGTTTAGTTGTTCACATTGGTTATCTCCCCTGGATCCAGGACTAGAAACTAGAAGTATATGACTTGCACCTTTCGTAGGTGATCGACCTAACCACTGCTCCACCAGGGTATGCTCAATTACAGTATTAGTTACAATATCCCAGATTTAGAAACAATCTAAGTGACCATGAACAAATAACTAGATAAATATATAAGTACATATATATACATACATATACATACACACACACGCACACACACACACACACACACACACACACACAGTCCTAAAAATGAAATCCTGACATTTAAGACAACATAGGTGGAACTAAGGAGAGTTATGCTAAGTCAAATAAGTCAGAAGAAGAAAGACAAATAATGGATGACCTCACTCATGTATGAAATATAAAGAAACAGCCCTTGTAGCTCAGGCAGCTGAGACAGCTGGGGTTTGGACCACACAAAGCCCAAGGACCAAGGTCATGACCTGGAGCTGTCTGGGGAACAGACAAAATAAAAACTGACCAGTAGACATTGAAAACAGAACTGTGGTTACCAGAGAAGAAGGGAGTAGGGGTGGGAGAAAAGGGTAGTGGAGGCCCAATTGGACAATGGTAGACAACTATTAGAAACACAGTGGTGGAAATTATGTGCTATCATATATTTGATGAATAATGAACCTGAATATCAAAACACATAATTTTGCAAATTAAAGTTACCTAAATTAAAAAAAAAATTCACATACAATATATTCACATACAATATTTGACAGGTTATTTGAAAATAATTCCTGTGATGATGGAGAAAATGCAAACAGTGAAATACAAAGTGAAATTTTCCCTGTTCTACATTCCTACCACCTAAAGGTAATAACAAATGCCCATCATTTGTTGTTTGTGTATCCTTTGTGAAATTTTCTAAGAAAACACAGAAATACACACACATACACATACAATACACATACACACACACACACACACACACACAGAGAATTACCACATATCCCAGTTTGTCTGGGATTGTCCTGGTTTAGCAATATTGTCCCAGTGTTCCCCCACCCCCAACCCAGTTTGACATTCTGTCCAGATTTACTGAAAGTTAATTTGGGCAAACACACAATGAATCAGCTCCAATCACCCCCGCCTGTAGGAGTGCAGATTTCTCCAATGAGGGTGTTATATCCCTCTAATCCCTTACCTTAACTACCCCCTAGTACTGAGTCCCAACACCCTGCCCCCTATCAGGCTTGGTGACTCTTGGTGGTACCAGTTTCAACTCTAAAAATGATGTTTGTCTTTGTAAGCTGACATGGAAATTTAATGCAGCTTCTAGTTGGTGCACAGCACAAATCAGTTATATATGGGGATGGTAGCTTTTCATCCTCAGTTGTCTCTGATGAACCTTATATGAAATAATTGTTCTGTTAATAAGTGCCACTGCATAACTGCAAAAAAGTTACAACTGTTTTGTTGGTATTCTGAATGCTTCTAAGTACATTTGTTTTAATTAAAAATATATTCTTTACAACATTATAGTAATCAAAAAGAGTGACCATAAATTGATCATTTATCAAGCCATTTGTTCAGTTCAACACCATGGATTTTAAAGGGATGAGGTAATTCTCTATACGTTGACTAAGGAGCTGAGCAGATGATGATAAGACTTTGACATTGCTAAACTGGGACAATCTGGTCAAAACCCAGGTGCATGGTAACCATAAATTCACAGCCCCTATATTGTATCAGACATTACTGGCTAATGAAAATACCACCAGGACAAGACTCTCTAAAGGACCATTGGGTAGTGTCTTCACTATACAAAAATAAAATACAGCTTTTTTTTTTCAAAAATTTTAAACCACCTTGTATTTCAGATTTTTTTTCTTTAATAGGAAGAATTACGTGTTTTTTACAGACAAGGAATAAAAACTTCTCTAAAACCAACTTATTCATCATCGTAAATTTCATCTTCTATTCCTCATCCTCCCTTTCTTTTCTTACTCTTCTCTGTTTTGATGGCTCACTTTTTTGCCACCTCATTCCTTCCTTTAGCGTGTTATGTAGCAATATCCTTTTCCTATTTTTGCATTTTCCTTCAGCTTTGCACCCTTCTTTCATAAGGCTGCTTGTCATCTGCAGCAGTGTTATTCCACATCTTCCCCAGCTTCTTTTCAATATCAACAAATGGATAAGACAACACGCTCTCCTTTGATTTTTGGATAATATTCAGAACAAGTGAAAGATCAAAAGAAGCTTCCTAGATATACTGAGACCCTTAAACTTCTTTATTATTTCTCCTTTAGAAGGGATATATGTTTTAATTTCTTAACAGGCCTTGTTTGCCTTTGCCAAGTCTTCAAATTTTCCTTTCTCTTTAGTAGAACCAGGTTTTCTACCTCTCTGAAAACTTTTTGTAGAAAACTCTGGGAATTTGACTGAAGCATCAGGTACTTCTTGTGTGACTCCTGGCAAGTTTGCACAAAGAATGTGTATTAGATTTTGCCTCTTGGCTTCTTAGGATCTCCTTTGTCCATGCTTAATTATTTTTCCTCAGTGAGGCAGAATTGCTCAGAGCCTACCTAGCTCACATTTGTCCTGGTACTGTCTCTATCATAAAGAATACCTTGAGCATTCAGCTTTGTAAGTCAATTTTTTTAAACTTTTAATCCTGTATTATGCTAAGTGAAATAAGTCAAAAGAAGAAAGATAGAAACCTGATGACCTCACTCATAGGTAGAATGCAAATTGACAAAACAAAGGAACAGATGAAACATAACCAATCCTTGGACACTTGTACCAGAACTGAGGTTACCAATAGGGAATGGGATGAGGGAGAAGAACAAGTTGGGGCAGAGCCCACTGGATAATGTTGAAGAACACTTGATAATTTGGTGGAGGGCATGGTGTGTTGACGTATATCTAAGGAATGGGGAACCTATACATAGGAAGTTATTTTAATGTGTTGAATAATTACTACAATAAAAAACAAAAATAAAGTAAAAAGTAACCCTACTGCTATTCCAAATAAGGTGGTGTGTTAATTATTTCAGAATTCTTAAAAAAAATTCAATTCCAACTCTTACCATCTTGCTAGAAATTCTCCAATAAAATTTTAACAAAATAATTCCCGTCTTCTAAATTCTAGATCGTTTTTCAAAACTTCTATTTTTCTTAGTGACAACAAAAACATCTGTAAAGCACATTGATGTTCTGTTTTTCAAAGTAGAGTCATTAGATTGGTGGCATCACAATTATTCTAGGAGATCTTATTAAAATGCGTATTTCCCAGTATTCAACACTGATGGAGATGTGTCCGATAAATTAGTTAAGATATACTCTAAACTTTTAGAACCAAGAGATTCCAAAATATAATGACACCAACAAGAGAGAAGTATTTTTCTCACTTAATATTCCAGCACTATACAAGCAGGTAGCTCTACTTTCTCAAGTTGACCAGAAAATCAAATTAATGCTGTCTTGTTACTCTGTCAATCCTCAGGGTATGACCTTGCTTACATGATAGAAGCTGGTCCCCCACCATGACATGGGTTATTACATTCTCTTTAGAGGGAAGGGAAAAGCAAGGAAGTAGAGACCAAGCAATTTGCCAGGAAGCATAGAGGATGTGCACATTGCAGAAAACATGGCCATAGCTAATTAGAAGAAAACTTGGGGATACGTAGTTTCTGGATGTATTGGCCTTGCCTGCCCCTCAAACTGGCAAAAGGCAAGTTTCCATCACTTAAAGAAAGAAGAGTATGAATATCAGGGGTTAATTATTAGTCTCTCTTAACACCTGGGAATCTACATGGCTAGGAGTGCTGTCTCCTCTGTCTTCAAGGTATGACCACTCACTGGACAGGACAGGTGCTTTTGGTCTAATATCACTTCCCCAAAGTACCCCCTGGAACAATGTGGGATATCTACACTTACTGGGAAAACCAGGAATCAGTAAAAAATAACAGCTAGCAACAGCAACAAATAGCTGCTAACATCAATAAAGTGCTAATTATATGCCAAGCACGTTACATTAATTATTTTATTTAAGCCTAACAATAAGCATATGAGTTGATAAGCATTACCATCCTTTAGATTATGGATGAGGAAACTACAATTTAGGGAAGTTCCTTGCCCAGACTCCACAATTAGTCTATAATGAGTAAGGGCTGAGAGCTGACCAAGAGTCTATGTGCCTAACCTTAGTCTGTACAGTGAAAGGTTACATTTAAAAGAAACTCTAGCCTTAAAAATGTACATGTTCAGTATAAAAGTTGTTGATATCAATAATTTGGATATAAACAGGCAAAATTGGGGGGAATTGTTAGCAGAAGGTACCCAAGCCTGGCCCAATCCTACTATTAATGACTAAGCATTTGTTCTTAAAACTAGATCCTTCATTGGAAAGGAGATAATTGAGTTGCATCTATGAGGTTTAGAGGTTTTCACCACCTAATTATGACCCTATAACCAGTCATGTTGTGGAAAGACACAATAAGATTCAATAACTCTAATTTCTGTAAACACTTCAAAACCTAGAATGTGGGACTCAAAAGAGATACGATTAAAAACTCTGATTATTTGGTGAATCAGATACAGAATTAGTATGATAATTATTTGCAAGGAAATATCAACATAAAAAGTTTGATGGATCCTTAGGCTATTGCTGTATGACAAAAGAATAGACATGGTTATTGTATAAATTACTGAGCATTCCCAATGTACTGGGAATGCCTTGGGGGACATGAATTAGAGGGGGCAGCATGAGGAATTTCCTCTTCGGTGATAGAACACATCTATATCTTGATTGTGGGGGTAGTTACGCCAGCCTATAGATGGATGAAATAACACACAACTATATGCACGCATGCAAGTAAAAAAGAATAAAAATGGAAATCAGATTTCTAGTCCAGTTAACAGTATTGTACTAATGTCAATTTCCTGGTTTTTAAATTATATTACAATCATATTACATATTGTATTGTATTAATATGTCACCATTGGGTGTTAGATGAAGAGTCCATGGGACTTTATGTTCTATTTTTGCAACTTCTTATGAGTCTGTAATTATTTCCAAATAAAGTATTTTTAAGAGGTGATGGGTGTAGAATGGTGGTTCTCAGACCACCTTTGGCATTTGCTGGGAGCTTGTTAGAAATGCAGTCTCAAGACCCACCATAGCCTATTAAATTAGAATCTGTATTTTAACCAGACCCCAGATGATATATATGCATATTAAAGTTTAGAAACATCACTATATAAGAAATAAGTAACATTCATGTGTTTCTTATTCTTTCATAAATCCATTTCTTCATTTCAGCATCAGAAAAGTTATTCCAGTGGCCCAGGCCTGCTTCACTGATAAGCAACCAGTTCAGTCACATAGGATACTGACTCAGAAGACCACCTTCTTCCCGTGAGGTTTAATATTATATCTTAAATTCTTAATAATTGTATATTTGAATTTGTGTTTCGTAAGTAAAGTCCTATGACACAATCCCTGGGATAGGTTCTCAGCTGACCTGACACTTTGGGACATCTCTGCCTTCCCCCTCCTGGTCCTCATCCAATGTTTGCTGCTTACCGCTGCCAGCCCCTAAAGGGCAGACACAGAAAGTTTGTCTTGCTTTCCTAAGACATCTCAGGGTAAGGTGGTGCCATCCTAGACTGGCAAGGTCCTGGGCTATTCACAGGAGACCAGCAGGTGGAAAGAATCTCTCCCCCACCTCTGATCTAGGTCCTAGAATATTCACCAACCTTAGAGGTTCTCTGTCCACTCTGAGTTCCCACTGGCACTGGGCCCCGGGGAAGGGATGATGCCAGGTACAACGTGTCTGCCTCCTGACAGGACATGAGTTGTCCAGTGGCTAGTGAAAGAGAAAAACCAAAGCCAGTGGGTGATATTCATGCTTAATCATAGGAGGAGGTTCTTTGAGAATATGCATTCACCAGGCAAGTGTCTTAAAACTCAAGGATGCAAAATATTAAAAACATGTCTATAGGTTGAGAAAAAGAGTGTGGGAGAAAGAAAAAAAAGCTTTCCATTTTAATTTTCTTAAGTCTTGAAGAAATGGCCCTATACTTTTGTTTTGCACCAGGCCTAGCAAATTAGGTAGTCAGTGCTGCAGAGGCCATTGGGAGTCAAAAGATGAATTGCCAGCGCCTGGTAGATGCATGGGCACAGTGGTGAGAATGAACAGTGGCCTTTGTTACAAGGTAGCTCCAGGAATCCTTCATCAGCATAAAATTTGCTTCTTCAGAGAAGACTTGCCACCAAGGAAAATACAAATCATGAATTTTAAACACAGATATTTCAATTCTTTATGTTTATACCTCCTAGCTATCCAGTGTTCTTTCAACTATTTTAACATTTTAAAAAGGAATATATAATCAGCAGTAGCACTTCTTCCACATTAAAAAATTAAAATTCCTAAGTGGCAGAATGAGAAAAAAGCAGAATTTAGGAATAAATGAGGGAAGAAAGGATTTAGGTTTCAGGGACTAAATTTATATTCCTGTATGTTTAGTCCTTCCATAATTCATTTATATAATTACTCTCACTAACTCATTTCCTAAAAGATCACTAGTGAATTTAAACCAATTTTTCCCCAAAGCAATTTTTGAGATCCTACAGTATTTCCATAAATAATTTCAAATCCCTGCCTTTTTTATTTCTTGCCCCTAAATAATTTATTGATGAATAAAATAGTGATGTACAGAAATAACACACATTATTTATTATTCATTGTCTTGTTGCTCTACCCTGGGCAGTGTCAATCTTCCTTTTACTTACATCTTTTATCTTGAACTAGTATTATTATTTATCATATCTCATGTATAACTGAGGAAAAAGCAAAAACTAAAGAAGTATTTTGTTTTGGCCAGGTGCTCTCAGTGAGTTTGTTTAGTGGGATAAATATATTTTCTCTATGGTCTGACCCCGATTTTAATCTCATGAATTTATATAGCTGTGGTTGGGAGGAGCTGATACATAAAGCTCTTATAAATGGTTGTTTTAGGACTAGGAATATGGATTATTTTAATTTTCTTCTATTTCTTTATATTTTCCTAGTTTGCAGTGAATATTACAGGGAACATTAGCAACATTACATGATAGGTCCCTAAAACCTATGATACACACTTTCATGTGAACTACTTGAATTTTTTTTAGAAGTATACTTGGATCTTTTGGTTGCTGCCACAAGTTCACTGAAGGAGTGGTGAAGTTAAGTGTGAACGTCACACATTTAAGGGTGTTAATTCATTCAATAGCCCAATTAAGTTGCCACCTGATAACCCAATTCATCACAGCATGAGACTCCAAATACCCAATTAATTTACTCTTTTGCTCTACATGAGCATAAATATCCTGATTTTGTGAAGTTCGTTGTTTTTTTTAAAACCAGTGATTTTCATATTATATAGCAGGGCAGTGAGTTGAGTAGCATAAAAACTACTTATGTATTTTCCGTTGAAAAACTGCTTGACTTAGAATCATGGGGAACTTGCTATAATAAAATATACCCAGTATGTGTACATACTAAATAATTGTAACTTAATTTGTCATAATTTTAACAACTCTCATATAACTTGACTTCCCACAACATTTTCTAGACAGAACTTAAACTATAAAAGTGAAAGAAGAGGGAAATAAGCATCTAAACTTATATCACTGCTACTTAGGCTAGACTTTGGAAATCAACTAGTCTAGAGGTTCTCAATTCTACCGCACTTAGAGAATTTTAAAAATATACTCATGCCTTCTATGCAAAAGATACAAAAGCACCCATCTATAGGGATGTATGTATCACCATGTTTATTGTGGCCCTATTCACAATAGCTAATAACTGGAAATAACCTGAGTGCCCAAGATCAGATAAATCAGACGTGCTACATATGGAATACATAATGGAATACTACACAGCCCTAAAGAGATGAAACCCTATCATTCGATTCAACATGGATGGAAGTAGAGGGGATTATATTAAGTGAAACAAGTCAAATGAAGAAAAATAGATACCAGATGATCTCACTCATAGGTGAAATGTGAATAGACAAAACAAAGGAACAGATGAAACATAACCAGTCCTAAAACATTTAAACAGAACTGAGGTTACCAAAAGGGATTAGGGTGGATTGGGCAAATGGTGGTGGAGCACACTGGTCAATGGGGAAGAATACTTGGTGATTGGGTGGAGGGCATGGTGTATTGAAACATATCTAAGAAATGTGGAACCTATACATATAGTAAATTATTTTGATGTGTAGAATAATTATTACAATAAAATAATTTTGTTATTTTATAGATGGATAGATAGACAGACAGACACACAAATGCCTGAGTTCCACTCCAAATCAATTTAATCAGAAATTTGGAGTGCTATTTCCTAGTGCTTTTACATATGTTAAATCATTTTATAATATATCTTATGACACAAGTATTATTATCATCCCCATTCTACTTAAGAGGTATGGAGGTTTACTGGGGTAAAGTGAACTAAGAAGGAGATACGGGATCACACCTGGCAGTACTGCAATCTGTGTTATGCTTCAAATCATCTTCCCAGAGTCTAGAGCACTGTTAAAAAATCCTTGGTACCACAAAATTCTACCAGACAATATATATTCAGATATTCATGTAAAAAATGTAGATCGATTTTAGGGAGGACTAAAGATGTCATTACAAATATGAGACAGGACATAAATCTTGTAAAAGACACCCTGCAATAATTAAGATAGCAAGGTCTATCTGGTAGTGGTCTGAACATGCTATCATTTATTGAATGCCATTTTAGAGAAAAGAAAACTAAGGCACAGAGATGTTAAATAACTTGCCCAGAAACTAACGACTGGTAAATGACAGGGCAAGGACCCAACTTGAGAAAAGTGTCAGCCAACTCCATGCAACTGGAAAATAGAGAATGTGAAAAGATTAGATTCACAAACATTTACTTAGGCCAATTGTGCAAAATGAAGCCTTCCTTAAGCAGCTGAACCTAGGTATTAATATAATCTCCTGGTGACTAAAAATGCATATAAGATAGAAACTTCTCCTTTAAGAAGTTGACAGAAGGTAAAAGCAGAATCAAGATGATGTTCAAACATTAGGTCAGAGATGAGTCTGGATGTTTTTTAAAGTTCTTTTGCAACTCTGGAAGATTTTGTGATTCTTCAATAAAGTATTAGCAAAGTTTTGCTTTAAATATTTACAAAAGTTTCACAAGGAACATACACCAGCTACAAGTGCAGGGTTCTCAAGAAAAGAGAAATAACCTCTTAGTTGGGTATTCTAAGTCTATGAATGGGACTATTTTTTATGAATTTTAATACCAGGTCAGTAAATATGATTTCCTTTGTTACTGTTGGGAGAACAAATAAATATATATATATATATATATATATATATATATATATATATATATATATATATATAAAATCATATTCATTTGTGCAGTTGTTTTGAGTCCAGGAACTAAAAATGCTCCAGCTTACCTAATTATTAACAAAGGAGGGGAAAAACCCTGTCCTAATAAATTGAAACTCTGGGCAGATGGAAACAGTACAATGCTAGTTCTATAGAATACCTGGTAAAGACTGTGGATTTTGATTGCTTGTCTTGACGGTACTTTCAAATTATTTTTAAAAATAGGTCATAAGTGCCTTGCCTGAATTAGAGGAGAACTCTCTAGGGACTCCTGTGTTTTAAGAAATCTCTTTTGGAGCACAGGCGCCTTGTCCCCAGAAAGGAAAGTGCCCTTGAAGATGATAGGCAACAAATTTCTATCTTGTCTCCAACATGAACAAAATCAGGTGGAGCCACAGGATTTGATACCCCCTGGCTATTGTCAAGGGACCAATTACTATATTCACAGCTAACTTAATGGGATCCTGAGTAACATCATTAAGGGCACAGTAGGCAATAAATGATTATAAAGAACCTTGTGAAATTCTCTAGGTGCCTATGCCTGGTCTACCTCCCTTATCTAATACCATCTGTGGATGCACAGATGACCTGGAAATGGAAATCGTGTGACTAATAACTTCTAATTGAAAGAAATCTAACCTACGTCTCTGTACACTGCTCATTGCAGGTTATAGCTTAGTTTCTGTCTAGGGAATCTAAACTAGTTACTGCTAATCTCTTTGGAACTCTGAAGCTCAATCATCATTAGGTTTCATAATACCCACTTGTGCTAAAGGAAATAGTATTTAAAAAATTCAACTGAGGCACAATAGTTTTTGCTAGGATAATTTTGCAAGTTCTCTAGGGATGATTCAGGGTGCTAAGCAGAGTGAAGTTATTATTAAAATGCAGATTCTTGGTCATCTCCAAAACCCACTAAATCCAATCTTTAAGGGCTGAACCCTAGGGGCCTAAAGTTTAACGAGCTCTCCAGGGGATTCTTAGGTATACTAAAGTTTGAGAACTTCTGCCCTACAATATACCAATCCAACATTACAAATGACTTTTTACTGTCAGATGTTATAAAATGAACCTCTAGTATAACCTAAATTGGCTATAGGAATCCAGCACATCTAGTACTAAAAAAAAAAAAAAAAAAAAAATGCCACCATAATTTGACTTTCTCATATGTAACACAGGGGCATGACACAGCATAACAAATTTCTATAGAGATGCTACATAAACTTGCAAAGATTGTAAACTTCTTTAATCTCCTAATATTGTTTTAAAATAATGTTCATAAGTCTATTGAGCTAACAAAATAACAAAACACAAAACAAAAACAAAAACAAAAACCCAGGATGAAAGCGGCTTCAGTAACCTATGAGAAAAGCCAAGTCATTCAGGTATGAGAGGTTATCCCCTCAGGCACTGTACCAAATCCAAACTATAACAAGTCATATTTTGGACAGGAGATTCTTTATTTTTTGGAGAATATAAGAAGCCTGAAAGCTTATAAAATTATTTAAAAATTGGTAATGCACAGATGTTTCCATGCTTGTTTGTTTTTCAGGAAGTAACAGCTTGTATAAACACTTGATGAAAACAATATTTATCCATCTAACTGAGCTCACACAGAAACTGGAAATTGGAATGTACCTGTTAAAAAATAAAAAGTTCAACCACTGAGGCACTAGAAATCAAATTTCTTTTATAAAGAAAATTCTCCCAATCAGACGCCATTCAGTCTGACTCTATTAACATCACTTCTTCTCGAAAGGCAGAAATCTTCAATAGGATGAATCATAACAGCTGGTTTTCACCAACTGCCACTGCACCAGACAGGAAGCTCGTTGTCAATGGGTAGTAAGGAGTCATATCTGTCCAGGCAACTCAGTTTGGGTGGCAAGGTCTGTCAGAATAGGAGGTTTTAGGAAGCCCATCACGGAAACTTCTCTAGATGGTTATTTTGCAAATCTTTGCATTTTGACTGTGAAGCAGAGAAAGGTCTAGTTAAATGCCATAGTTCATAGTGATATTTTTCTATCCAGGGAAGGGATAGAAAAGTAGGGCTATTAGCTTATTCTGAGTTTAAAATCAATATATATACTAAACAAAGACCAAAAACATTAAAATTGCTGAGAAATAATCTATTTGCTTGCATGACAGATTAAAAAAGAAGCTGACTCTACAAGAATAAATATGTGGTGGAGGTCAAAACTGACTAACATGCTATCCATTCTATCACTTTCTAGCAGATATATTTGAAAGCTAATTCTACTATAAAGCTACAATTGCCATGCCAAAGTGTGGAATTGGCAAAAGGATATAAACATAGATCAATAAAGAATAGAGTCCCAAAACAGACCCATATAAATACTATGGTCAATTGACTTTTGACATAGGTGCAAAACCAATTCAACACAGAAAAGATGATCTTTTTAACAAATAGCACAAATCTATACGCAAAAAAAAAAAAAAAAAAAAAAAAAAAAAAAAAAAAAAAAAAAAAAAAAAAAAAAAAAAAAAAAAAAAAAAAAAAAAAAAAAAAAAAAAAAAAAAAAAAAAAATGAGCGTAGACACATACGTCACACCTTAAGCAAAATTTAATTCAAAATAGGCCATAGACTTAAATAAAAATACAAATTAGAAAACATTTAGAAAAACATAGATGAAAAATTTTGTGACTTTGTGCTAAGAGTTCTTACCTCAAAACTATTATCCATGAAAAGTTGACAGATTAGACTTCATCAAAATTGAAAGTTTGTTTTGCCCTACAAAGACACATTTTGCTCTGCAAAAGACATTTTAAGAGACTTTAAAAAGAAGGGTGGAGAGCAGAGGCCAGTGGAAATTATCTGCAGATCACAAACAAATATCCAACAAAGAACATATATTATATAAAGAATTTTCAAATCTTAACAATAAGAAACAAGTAACCCATTTTTGAAAAATGGACAAAAGATCTGAAAAGACATTTCAACAGAGAAGATACATAGAAGGCAAATAGACACATGGAAAGATACTCTACATTATTAGTCATCAGGGAAATACAAACCAAAAACCACTCTCCAACACTAATAATGTACCTTCCAGATTGATTAAAATAAAAAACAAAAAATGACAATACAAAGTACTAACAAGTACACAGAGAAACCCAAACTCTAAAACGCAAAATGATACAACTACTTTAGAAAACAACTTGACAATTAATATGTATAGTTATAGTTAATCCCACTCTTAGGGATTTGCTCAAGTGAAATAATATTATGTTCACATAAAAACCATTTGTAAATGTTGATAGCAATTTTTTTCATAATCACCAAAAATGAACACTATATAAACGTCCCTCAATTTGGTAACTACACAAACCATGGAATATCCATACAACGAAGTATTACTGGTCAATAAAAAGAAACAAACTATAGATCCATGCAACAACATGGATGAATTTGAAAGGAATTATGCTAAGTGAAAGAAAAGACTAAAAAGGTTATGTACTGATGATTCCAATTATACGTCATTGTTGAAAAGCAAAACTAGGAAAAGAGAACAGCATCTGTGGTTACTAGGGATTCATTTTAGGGTGAGGAGGGTCTAACTACAAAGGAACAGCCGAAGTAGATTTTTGGGGGGTTGGAAATCTGTTCCATTTGTAAAATACATAAAACAAGGAGAATACATTTTACTGGATATAAATTAAATTTTTTAAAAGTTTATTCTGAATACTTGATATTTCATATTAAATTTTCTGGGATCATTGTTACTGCAAGCCAAAAATTGCCTTCAAACTTTCCATATTTAAAGTATACTCCCTATGCCATGTTTGTTTTGACAACTATGCAGAAATACTACTGAATATATCCAAATCTGTATTTGTGAAAAAAAATATGCTAAATTTTAAATGAAAAGATAAAAACATTTTTTTAAACATTTAGGGACCTAGAAATGAGTCAAAGATATTAACCAAGTCAAAATCTATTTAGAATAGACTCCTTCTTCCATGCAAAATAAAATATTTGCCAACATTTGACAAAGCTAAATCATGCTGCTTGGCTTTCTGTACTACTGAAGTTTAATTCAATCTGCTGACTCCAGAACAAGCATCTTCACACAAGGTCAAAGTGATAACAGATCATTAGCATTCTGGAATGCTCTTTTTAAGAAATGTGAATATCCCCCCACCCCCACCCCCCGCCTGGCCCTCTCCTCTTTTTTTTCTTTTAAGGAAAAGTAGAGACAAAGGAAAACAAGTAGGCAGACAGGGAGGAAGAAGCATTTTATTTTATTTTTATTTAGTTTTTCACACTGGTTGTTTCCCACAGGGTCAGGGACTTGAACCCAGGATATGTGGCCTGCACCCTTTGGAGGGGACTAACCAAACTGCTACTCCACTGGGGCATGCCGAATATTCCTTTTTGAGGCTAAAATTCTTTCACAAGTAAATTAAATCATATCTTATACCTTTTTTACGTCTCTTCAGTTGAGAAAAATTGAAAATAAATATCGTAATATAAATACCCAGAGCACTGAAGTCACCTAATCATTTATACATAAGAGCAGAGATTTATTCAAGGCAAAGTTATTCCAGGCAAAGATTAGGACAGAATCAGAAAGAACAATTCTCCTTACTTTCAGCTAATAGCACTATTTCCAAAATCAGATTACAGATTATCAAGTAACTTTCTGTTGATTAATACTTTTTCTAATTAATTTGCTTTAATAAACTGATGACCTATTATCACTTTAAGTACTATGTAACAATACCCTCCCTTGGAGACAAATGTATTACTTTCCTTTTGCAGTTGAGTAACATTCCTTAGGATGGTGCACCCCTGCTTCTCAGGTCCCTAAAATGTAAGCAATGTAAAGCCCATAGACCCAGGTTTGAGCCAGGAAGGGGTGGGGATGGGATGGAGGGGATTATTATCTAGGATTGAACTGAAATTTTGATCCATTTAAGATGAATACTATTTAATGTACACCCAGCAAACTTTATTCAGTCAGTATGTGGCTACTACCAGTAGCAATGATCTCTTACTAAAAGCTTTTTGCAAATTATCACTCAAGTTTCACACTGTTTATTATTTCCACATAGAATTCTATTTCTGACTCCCAAATGATATAGACCCTCCTCTGATCATGGATCTCGCTGCCTATCCTCTGTCCAATAATTTCTTGTTCCATGTATGTTTCTGATCAAAGAGCCTTTAGGCTCCCCGATCATTGTCTACAATTCCTATTCTGTCATAATATACCCAGTGGATGAGGTATGCAAGGTCAGCACATCTCCATGGGTGTGCACTGAGTAAGTGCAATGTGTAAAAAGCTGCTGCTAATTCTACCCACTTCTACTTCCATGCTCAAAAACATGTTAGAATACAAGTAACCAAGCTTTATGTTATTATTGAGAAAATCTTGGAAATACAGGCACATATACCCCAGGTATAAGATACCCTAATATTGGCCACTAAAGCCTTGAATCTAAATGGGAGAAAGGTTTACAGACTCACAGTGGGCATGGTTTGGGAAGAATCCCCAGTTCTTTCCTTTTTCCTTCTCTTTCCTCATAACTTCTTTCAGAAAGCTTGTCCAATTCTATGACTCCTATTATTATCTCAATGGGAACAACCCTGAGGTCTGAGACCTGCTTTCCAAATATGTGACAAACATTTAATTCATTGATTCTACTACCTAAATCAGCTCAGTTTAATTTCCTTATTTCTTTTCATATCAAGTGATCTTCTAATACAACATGAAGCTTCTCGTTATTTTTTTTTTTTTTTTTTGGTTCCTCGTGTTCATTCACCTATCATACATAAATAAGCGGCCAATCAGTCCATTCTATTTCCAGAAAGCCTTTTATATCATCCTCCTCTTCTCCATTCCCATTATCAACACCCTGTCAATACTTTTTGCCTCCTAGTTCAGTTTCCTTTTCCCAGTATCCTCCCATCCCCTTCAATTCATTACTCATACTGCTATCTCCTGGATAGCATAGATAGTATGGCTTCCATTATGTCACGTACTGGTCAAAATCCTCATATGGTTTGCCATTGCTTGTAGATTAAAAAATCCATTCTCCTTAACCCAATATTGGAAGCTCTCTTCACAATCTGTTCCCAACTCCAAGCTTCCTGGCTCCATCTGTTACAACCACCTTCATGGGCAACATATGTTAGTTAAACCAGATTACTGTCTTCTCCCCCAAATACTTTGATAGTAAACCACTGTTCAGCAGACCTAAACTTGGATATTTCAACATCCCCATTGTCACAACTACAAATGTTTGCTGTTCCAATGCTAACTATTCTGCGAATTTTTTCTCAGCACCTGGGCTGAATTTGTTCTAGTAATCCAGAACGCCTACATCACTGATTTAGAGTCTGTATAGTGGTACACATCAAAGAGCCCTTATCCTCATATGTTAACGCCACCTCCCCAACCCCGCTACGACCTGCCGCTAGATTACGCTGCTGTGTTTCTAACGCTGTAAATATTCTAAACTACCAGGGTCATGTTGGTTTTTAAATTTCCAGAGTCCAAAGCAGTGGTAAAGTTACCAAAATTGTAGACCATAAAAATTAAAAGATTAAAGATGATAAATGATATTTGAATAAACTGTTGATTGAAAATAAAATGGGATCAAGGTGGCAGCAATTCTTACTAAGCTGAAACATAAAAGACTTCTGTGTTCATATGTGTGATATATTTACTCTCTACTCTGCTCTAATATGTTCAGGAAACTGTGTTATAAAGTGAGTGGTATTTGCCCATAGAACAACTGATAATGATTGGGAGTGCTTTTGATCGAATAATCATTATCAAATAAATCATGCAATAAAAGTAAATATACAACAATGGTAAATCCTTATAATAAAAAATTGTCATATAAGCATTTTCAAATGGGCACCTATGCACTTTGCATATTTGGCATGCCAAGGGTTCTAATAGAGCACACATAAAAATAGAATTAGTTATCATAAATCTCACTGAGGTCAATATGCTAGCTATAATAAAGCAAAGCTGAATGGACCATTTATTTGCCTTCCTATTTAAAAGGATATTTGGTATTATATGGACAGTGATTCGAATGACTTGAGATCCACAACAAAGCCAACACCCACGCTGCCCCAAAAGCAGAACCAAGAATTTCCTCTTTATTAATTTTACATTGACAACCTATGACATTGCACACAACTTCTCAGGTCTTAGAGCCATGTTCAAAGATAAGACAGAAAAGCTAGATATGTAAAACAAAATCCTAGGTTCTGATCAGGCTCTCTCAACAACCGAGTCAGGCAGCCTCTCTCACCCTCATTAACCTCAGAGATAAAATGAGTATAAAACAATGGCTACCTCCAAGAGTAGAGAGAAAGTTCAAAGAGATAATGTAATTTAATTGCTTTTAAACTGCAATGCCTCGTCAAAAATAATCTATTATTTATTATCGATATTTTTCTTTTCTTTTTTTTAAGGAAAGGTGCAGGAAGGAATGAAGATGAGTAGGCAGGGGCGGGAAGACAAAGGAGGAAACTTCTTAAATTTTATTTAGTTGTTCACACTGGTTGTTTTTTTCCCCAGGGACCTGGGGCTCAAATCCAAGGGAAGGTGGCTTGCTCCTTCAGAGGCAACTGACCTAACCACTGCTCCACCAGGACACATTGGATATTGTTCTTGATGTTAATGGTGTTTGGTTCACTATTAGCATGGTTAAGAGAGAAAAGCTGATTAGGCATTTTGCCCCTCTAGTCTTCCTACTTTCTCAGTTTATGCAACAACGCGTGCACCTCTTTTCAATATACATCAGGGAAGCAGTGAGTGTTATGAGGTCTCTTTTTACCACCCTTCTCATTCTAAGACTTACTGGATACCTTTCAGAGCACTTTGCACTATAATACCAAGCCTTAAAAACACTCATTATGTGGGGGAAAAAGAGACAACTTGGTCACTATATTGGGCAATTCTGTGGACAGAACACTTATCTCAATCAGTGGAGTAGGAGAGAGGTTGCTAGGTGTGTAGGAGAACTGAATTTGTGTCTTTTTGCCTTCAAAGAATATATGATTTCCTAGAGACTGCTCTTCAAGTGAGGAAACACAAGAAATACAGAGGCGGGTAAGTTCACAAATTTGTTAGTGAAGATCGAGTCCCACTGTCTAAAGAAGCTAGAGCTGTGTTTTTTGATATATTTGAATGAATGGTCTTACTAGTCTAGTTCTTTTTCTACTCAGCCCCAAGAGTAGGGAAGGATTAGAATTGGAGGAGAGTCTGTCAGGAGGTGGGGCCAGGAGGGAGGGGAGCTTTCCTTACTTTCAGAACACAGTATTTGAAAGTCAGACAGTCCTGGAAGGAAAAACTTTAGAGACTATAGGAATATGGAAATGGAAGTCTAGAACTGGGATAGCTTCCCCCAAGACTGGGAAGGGACAGAGGCTGCCAATCCCAGGAAGTCAACAGCCATTTCAACTCTCCAGGAAAATGTACACCTGGTCAGGGAGGATGGACCTGAGACTCTGATACAGTTAGTCTTACCAAAGCTCCTAAATGTGCTACATGTTTCATGACATCATGGGTACTAGACCCATCATTTGTTTGGGGGTCAAGTAGCAGCTAGAGAGAATTTCAGTTTCCCTTCTCATAACCACCTTTATTGCCACCTTCAAACCCCTCCTCCCCAAATAAATATGCAATCTAAATAAAACTAATATGTTGGCTATGCAAATCTAGTTTCTATTCATGGAAAGAACCCTTGTTTCTTCTGTCTAAATTGCACTTTATCCCAAACTCTTTCTAAAGAGAGGGATTCTTGATTTTCTAATGTATTATACCAACAATGATGAACATAGAACAGAGATCTCTCCCTATATATCCTGTGACTTTAAGACCTATGAATTTATTATTTGATCACACAGTAAGAAGGGGGACTTAGGGTTTGATATAACAATGATGGTGATAAATAATACAATGTGATATTTTGTGCTTGTACTTAAATAGAGTAAAAAACAATCACACATGATACAATAATTGTTTATCTTAAAATCTGTGTTAGACAACAGATATTTATGTCCCTAAAGTAGCCATTTAACAGTCTCTATAAACATTCAGTGAAGTTCTTTTGAAACCATCAAAATGCTACTGAAATTTTGTCCAAGGAAAGGAAGAGATTTTTGCACTGAATTGGTCAAATCCTTGAAAAGAAAGCAGGATAATGGTGCAGGGTCAAATATAGTAAGGGACAGGAGGCATCAGGGAGAAAAAATCCCAACAGGAAAGAATTCTCACTTGAGAATTTTCCTTCCATATAGCTTCTCTGTTAAAACACTATAAGGTTCTTTGTCCTCTTTTCATAATGGAAGCCTTTGTCTTACATTAAGACATTACTATAATTTGTTTTTCCTAGAGGAAGGCAGGCAAGAATGAAGGTAGGCAGTCAGTAGGCATGAGGGAAGAAAGAGAAGGAAGACATATTTTATTTATTTGATTGTTCATTTTAGTTATGACCTTGAACCCAGGTCCTAGGGCTGTATGTGTTCTGCACCTCAGACACAAGCTTAATATGCATGTACTGCAACGTTTTTTATAAGTGACTTTAAGACTCCAGGAAAAAAAGAATTGCTAGAAACAATAAATTAATATAGCCAAGTAGCAGAACATATAGTCAACACACAAAAAACAATGGCATTCCTACAATGAAGTAAAGGAGAAAGAAATCCCATTTACAATAGCACCAAGGAAGATCAAATACCTGGGAATTAACAAAGGATGTGAAAGACCTCTAAAATGAAAAATATAGGGACCTTAGTGAAGAAATTGGAGACACAAAGAGATGGGAAAACACCCCATGCTCATGCATTGGAAGAACTAACATAGTAAAAATGGCCATTCTACCCAAGGCAATATATAGGTTAAATGCGATTCCTATCAAAATCCCAGGAACACTTTTCAAGAATAATGGAGCAAATAATATTGAAGTTTGTATGGGACCACAAAAAGTCTAAAATAGTCAAAGCTATTCTAAGGAAAAAAAAAAAAAGGAATAGTGGAGGCATCACACATCTATACTTCGAAATGTACTACAGAGTAATTGTCATCAAAACTGTATGGTAGTGGAACAAAAACAGACACAGTGATCATTAGAATCAAAAAGAAAGCACAGAAATAAAACCACACCTGTATGTACAGTTAGTCTACGACAAAGGTGCCAAAAAGCATATACGATGCAAGAATGAAAGTCTATTCAATAAATGATGTTGGGAAAACTGGAAAGACACCTGTGAAAAAGAAAAGAAACTAGACTACTCATTAAGGCCAAGTATAAAAATCAATTCCAAATGGAACAAAGACCTGAATATGACACAAAACCATAAAACACCTAGAACAAAATGTGAGGAAAACATTCCATGACCTCAATATCAAAGAGATCTTCGGGGCAGGAACAGTAAGAGCATAATAAACTAAACAACTGGGACTACATCAAACTGAAAAGCTTTTGCACAGCAAAAGAAACCACCACTAAAACAAAAAGACAACCCACAGAATTGGAGAAGTTATTCATACAACATACATCCGATAAAAGCTTAATTTCTAAAATATAAAAGGACCTCATACATGTCAATAAAAAAGCAAATGACCCA